>OV277870.1:31090241-31690241 GCA_922989275.2 Gari tellinella
CGAACACATCTATCCGAAGAATGCGATATAAATTTGTTGTATCGTATATAGTAATTATTTTTATAAAAAGGCATTGATTCATTAATCCATGCAATTACAGACGGACAAAAAGTGTACACCCTATATATTTGGCATTAAACTGTTACTAAGATACCGAGCTACACAAGTAAGAAACAGTATAGACATTGTTACATTATATCGCAATACGCATTTAGTAGATCAATGATATCTAAACAGCTTTTAGTTGGAAAACAAAAGGGGTCTATGTAGGTTAGCAAGACCTTACAAACATATGAACAGGCATATAATCCAAATAGTTAGTATCAACCTCTAGCGTAATCATCTATTTATCCTCTATAACAAGTTTGCATCTAATCATAAGTTTGAAATAACCACATAGGATAGAACCGGACCATACACTAACTAATTAAATTGGGTTATGAATTAATTAAAAATAAACTTTTAGGAACACTAAGACTTTTGTTTCTTTACCAACAAGCGGTTACGTAACAACCTTCAGTACGATCTCATGACAGTTAATGTTTGCCTAGATAAAAGTAATAATCGATCACTAATTTGGAAGATCTGTATCCAACCTCAAAGTTGGTCATTTGGGATGTACGAAGCATACTTATTCTTTACCACTAAAGAAGCTAATTTCTATTTTATAGCGCTGCGACAAGATTCGTAAAAAGACGGTAGGACTTTTATTCGGTATCTAACCTTTTTTTCGTTTTTCAAATCGCACCTGGTTGGAAACAATTGCACATAGTCTTTATTTAGTAAACACAGAGTCCCGATTGGTATATACACACTGTTTCCCATTTACTCTATACTTATTCCCCGTTTGGTATATACACAAAGTTCCCCATTTAGTATAACACTAGTTCCCCTTTTGGTTTATACACACAGTTTTCAATTTACTCTATACTTATTCCCCGTTTGGTAAATACACAAAGTTCCCCATTTAGTATACACTAATTTCCCGTTTGTTATACTCATAGTAAATAATCTCAGTATCTATTGATCTATGAAACTCTATGTGCAAACGACGGAGATTATCCCCTCTGCCTATAATTTAAAGGAAAGCAGGCCGGTGGTTTGATCCCATGCGCTTCTTTGCAACAAATGCGATTATCAGAAATTATTTTCCTGATATCATTATCATCATCCCTCAGCATTCATCGGCGCTACATGGCCTATTTTGAGTCACAGTGTCGTAAAGCCTTAATCATCTATCCATGAAATCCAGATTTCAAAGCAAATTGCCGTTAAAAAATCTATACAGTATAGCATGCAGTATTGAATATAAATTAGAGTATGGAATAACAATGCTTTAACCCACCGCGGAAGAAGTATTGTTTTAGTCATACATTGATCCCTCTCTACAACGGCCATCCTAACAACGGTTCCCTCCTTACAACGACCATTGCCGCTGTTCCCCAAACAATATAATGATCGCCAATCTTTTCAAGGCTGCAATATCGTCTGCTTAAAATTGTCGTCTGTTGTTTTTGTAAAAGTTACACAATAAAAACATTGACAGAAACACTTAATGACGAGTGACACACAGTTTAAATCCAGACCAGACGCCGAGTTACGCGGCTTCTGATATGGATTCAATCTGTTTGCAAATATAAGCCAATTCCTCTCCCTATAACTTCTTCCGAACAACGCACACATTTTTGTCCCCCATTTTGGTGTCGTTGTAGAAAAGGAGCGCTGGATAAGCTTTAAATTCTGGTTGTTAACAATGCAAATGGTTGGGAAAGTAGTTAAAAGGTAAAAGGTCGTTCGCTTTTACTTTTAGGCACATCGACAATACGTCAAGTGCGTATGACCAAAAGAAGTACTGGTCAGAGGAGGAAAAGGTCGCCATCAATAGACATTTCGAAAGAGAAATACTTATGGGGCGGATTCCCGGAAAGAAGGCAATAGAAGAATGCTTTACAGACGAGAGTGTGTTTTCTGATCGGAAATGGAGACATGTAAAAGATTTTTGACGGAATACAATAACAACCAAAAAAGGAAGGGAGAAATATAGTAGTGGTATAATAGATCCATAAAGAGATACCAACAAACTAAAAATATGTTCAACTGACATTCGTATTGTGTGGATAAATCAGGTGTAAAATTTGCCAACAGTTAAGTTAATTTAAACTAATTAAAGTAATTAGTAAGAAACAATAGACAAATCATCAAGATGAACAATCAAACGAATAAATGAGAACGGAGCACATTTTTTCAAGTACTGATTATGTCATGTCAACAGCATTAAGGGGCTGTATTTTTAAACGTGTCATGTATCATACCAATATATTATTTTGCAAATAATAGATGCACTTTGCAGTAGTATATACAGTTTCTTGCCGATGTACATGAATGTTTATTCCCTGCTAGTAAAACTGTATGAAATATGCTTAGACCAGTCTGAATAAAATTTAATATTCATGTTCACAAGGAAGAACCTGAATAACTGAAAATGTCCGTAGCACAAATAATCGAGATGAAGACAATGACGCGTTTGCATAGAACAATGCCATATGCAACAACTATTTCCATATATCGAGAAGTCTGTTTTATTCTGGTCTTCAGTCTATCTGATTCACATACTTTTAATTTGATTAGAAAATGACCATCACAATATGTGCTGTGATTTATTATTGTTTCTTCAAATGTCAGAGTATAGCATACATTCCTAATAAATCCGAGTATATTGTTTGATAAATTTGTCCGTCCGTCTGTCTTTCACATTACCACATTTCTGTAATATGAGTTACTAACTATTGCTATATTTAACGGCTGCTGAGTGTTTCATAGGAAATGAATACTATATATAAACCGGTAATATATTATACCAGCGATGTACTTAAATAGCAAGTTCTGAAAATACGATGCATGTATCACTCGTCCATCCGTCTGAACGGGCTTTTTCTCTTAATAAATCATATCCTTTTTTTCGTTAAAATATAATCATTTATGATACAAAAACATATAGTTTATCGTTATTGAGCAAGAACTACATTGTTTTTGTAAATAAGAGTATATATACTCAAACGCAATGAAAGCGCACCAGCCGTAAAAGTTTAGTGAATTTGTTTTCTGTGAAAGGACTTTTGAAATTTCTTTTTAATAAGACAGTGGTGACACATTGTCACAACAGTACCTGTAAAATTCATGGCAAGCTCTAAAAAGTAATGTCTTAAACAAGACAAGTCGAATTTCAAAAGTCACAAAGTTCAGATTCTGGTAAAACTACCCACTTCATTAACCACAGCCTGGCAATACCGGAGCGTTTACGGTGGACCACACGCTGTATTCGGTATTGTGGAATACTATTCCACTTCTGTACTAGTGCGTCAATCACACCATGACGGCTCTGAATTTGCAGAACGCCGTTGTACACACGACGTACAAACTGGTCCCAAATGTACTCAATTGGTTCAGATTAGGCGACAATGTCAGCCAATGAAGAATATTGATGTTATTATTGGCTACAAACGTCGTTTATAGCCAATAACTTTCGTTGAAGTCACTCTAGTTGAATGCGATATTGCGTTATCTTGCTGTTAAATCATGACGCAAGGGTGACGTTGACGTTGGACGTCATTTAAATGTCACATAACTTTGACGTTGGTATCTAATTTTTGCGGCTTCTTATTCATGTATAGACTGACGTTTATTTTAGGGCTAAAATGAATAAATACACATGAATACTACACTGATAATACAAATATGGGCATTTGCACGGACGACACGTTGACGTCATTGTGTTGTTACATAACAAAAAAAAAACATTAGCAGTGTGTACCTATGCAAGACATAAGCTTGGTTAAATAACGAAAATCAGAAACTAAACCTAGTTGGAAAAAATATTCATATTTTAGAAGTGGTGCGTTTTCATTGCGTTTGAGTATATGTATATCTAAGCTACAGATTGGTACCAAATTTATAGGGTTAACCCTTATCCATAGGTCTGTATGCACTTAAAATTGTGAATCGTTAAGCTATTTTTATTTAAATAATGTTTACAATACAACAAACGTATATGTGCTCGTTATTGAGCAAAGGTCTGAACTGTATTCTTTCATGAGGGTAAAAACAGATAGCTATGCTACACGTTGATACCAAATATTGCTATAGAAATCGTAGGTGTAAGCGTAAAGCAATGCTTTTGGAAACTATTGCACATCGTTTTCATTTGTTATATACAAACCCCGTTTGGTGTATACACAGAGTTCCCCGTTTTGTATACACTAATTCCTCATTTGGAATATACACAAAGTTCCCCATTTAGTATACACTAATTCCCCAGTTGGTATACACACGGTTCCCCGGTTTGCTTGTGAAAAAACTCATGCTCTAAAAATGGTTGGAAAGCATAACTAAGGTCAAAATTATGATCTGTAATGTAAATGAATGTTTATGCTAGATTATGAGCTTCTCTAGATGATTAGAAATGGTGGCACCCGGTTGGTAGGTTCTGGACATAGTTCCCCAGTTGGGATGTTTTACAAGAATGTGTGTGTGTGTGTGTGTGTGTGTGTGTGTGTGTGTGTGTGTGTGTGTGTGTGCGTGCGTGCGTGCGTGCGTGCGTGCGTGCGTGCGTGCGTGCGTGCGTGCGTGCTGCGTGCGTGCGTGCGTGCGTGCGTGCGTGCGTGCGTGCGTGCGTGTGTGTTGTTCGGAGGAAGTTGTTACAGGGAGGGAAACTTATAACCTGAGAGTGCTGAGCATGAACTGACTCACAGTGACAAACAGGTGGAACCCATATCAGACGCCGCATGACGCGACGTCTCATCTTGATTCAAACTGTTTGTCACTCGTCTTTATGTTTTAAAAAAAAAGCAGACAATAATTTTAAGCAGACGATATTTCAGCAGTGAAAGCGTTAGTTATAAATGTCAAGCAATGTTGTTAGGAGGGAAAAATTGTTTTGCGGAGGGCCGTTGTAGGGAGGGAGAAGTGGTATTGTTTTAACACAAACGAGTTAGTAATTGTTACGACCCGTTTTGTAGTAACGTTGCGAATTGTAGTAATTACTACTAAGTGCGTTACTACCCTTTGCGTTGAACCCTCACGACCCGTTTTGTAGTAACCTTGCAAACTGTAGTAATTTCTACAAAGTGGGATGACAATTATATTTCAAAGTGTAGTAAAGTTCTATAAATCGTATCGTATGTGTCCAATTACAACGATATTTTGAATCAATCTTCAGATTAATACTATGCAAGTGTACAAGAAATATGATAACGATAGACAGACTGTTTGAGGAGATATCTCCAAAAAAGATTTATAGCGGACCTTGCAATCCGTTTAGTAGTAAAGTTGCAAACTGTAGTATAATTCTACAAAGTGGGTTGACATTGATATTTTAAATGTAGTAAAGTTCAATAAATCATGTAATAGATGTCTAATTGCAACAACATTTGGAGTAAATCCTCATATTACTACTGTGCGAGTGTAAAAGAAATATGATAACGATAGACGGCACGTTTGAGAAGATATCTCATATAATGATTTATAGTGGACCTTGGGACCCTTTTTGTAGTAGTTGCAAAATGTTGTAAAATACTACAAAGTGTGTTGACAGTGATATTTCATAGTGTAGTCAAGCTCTATGAATAATGTTATAGATGTCCAATTGCAACTAAATATGGAGTAAATCTTCATATTGATACTATGCGAGTGTACAAGAAATAGGATAACAATAAACGGCACGTTTGAGGAGATATCTCATATAATGATTTCTAGTGGACCTTGCGACCCGTTTTGAAGTAACGTTGCTAACTGGAGTAAAATACTACAAACTTGGGTGACTGTAATATTCCAAAGTGTAGTAAAGTTCTATAAACTTTTCATGTGTCCTAATGCAATGAAATTTGGAGTAAATTTAAAATCTATACTTAACGAGTGTACGAGAAATACTTCATAATACGTTACTGCCATTTGAGTTTTACTATCCAGACCCGTTTTGTTTCAAAGTTGCTAAATGTAGTTAAAAGTTCAAAATGCAGACAGCTGCTGTTTATAAGGCATATTAATTTTTCTTGCAATTTATCTCATTAATAAAGAAGAAATTTAGTCGGTACATGGTTTCCGCTAATAGAAATGCCTACATCGGTTAAGAGCCAATTTTTGAAACATCCACCAAATGTTAGCTGTCAGAGTTCCAAAGATTAATTCGCGAATGACATGTGCATATCCCCGCCTCCTCTACGAAACATATCCACAAGTTCCACCCTCTGGAGAAATAGCGATAACACGAATTGAACGTCAATTTTTTTCAACGGATTTGAACGGGGCGAATGTAAATATCAAACTGTATATCTATTTCACTATGTATACAATTTACATAGTCAGTGCCATTTATCAGGTGATGGCCGTAACTAATGTTGATAGAATGTGTGGCCCAATCCATTTGCTATTATATTTGTATTCTGTTAAATTTGATTATGAACTTGTGCTATATGGTTGTACAAATATATGGCAATAAAATATGTTTCAACTGAACAGATCATTGAAAAAAAATCAAAGACCTTTTTCATGTATTGAGTTTACAAAACACACTTCGAAAAATATTATAGAATGATCTGGTTTATAATTAATATAACATCAATAAAAAGTATCAAGTTATTAGTCATTAAAAGGAAACCCAATCTACCTTATTGTAAAGGGGTTAATCGTCTTTATGTATATTTTTGGGAATCTCCATGTACATCCCTGAATTCCCCGATCAGAAATAAGGGATATCAAGTTTCTTTGGCTTTAGTATTATGATTCATTCTTTTATTTTCATATTGTACATTAAATGAAGGTAATAAGATACATATCAGTTATTTTATTTTTATAGTCTACTGCAGGGTCAAGTACAAAGTTTAAATTGTCACAAACAATGTAACTATCTTTCATTTTTAAAGCGAGTCACAACCAGATGGTGTATTTGCAAAAATAAAAGAAAATACTCAAATAAAACCAAATGTGTAGTATTATCGTGCATTTGGCATTAGAAAAATGTAATAAATCTAAAAGCATCCTTAAGAAAGGTCTTCAAATCTTAATGTTTGAGATATTTTCAATCGCTTTATTTATTGCGTCGAAAGACGCTATAGAAATTGATCAAGGGCTCAGACAAAAAATCCGAGCCGAATTATGCACTCCCAATCGCTACACGGTTAAGTACATTAAATCGATCACAAAGATATGAATAGGCCTGTAGTTGAGCGGTCTAAGGGGTTGCTTTTCTCCCCGCATGCCGGGTTCGAACCCCACTAGATCTCAATAATTTTGTTTTATTGAAATGCATTTTTTAAACTGAATTTCTCATCCTAAACTTATTCTTACCCGCTCATATAAGCGTTTGACATATATTTACAAATTACTATTTTTAATGCTAAATCTGGTTGCGAGCCTCTTTAAAGAGCCGATTATGTTAAATGTCTGAGTGAAAAACTCTGAAGATTCGTCGTTTGGAGCATAAATATTAAGCAAGACAAAAGCAACGTCGTTATATACAAGTTCAATTAACATAAAGTTTGATTTATCATCTTTTTCACATTAAGTACTTTAATATCCAGATTATTTCTAAATAAAACAGCAACACCGCTTGCATTTGGTTTTCCATGACTGAAAAAAAGTCACCATTCAATTCAGAGTAAAATGTCTTTTCAGTTTCTTTTACAAAATGTGTCTCTTGTAAACACAGAATATCAACTTTCTTATTTTTTAATAGATCAAAACCATCATTACGTTTTTTACCATCTTCCAGACCACGGCAATTGTAAGAGTAAATATTAACATTATTCATAGCTTTGACAGGAAGGATTTTAAAAATGTAACACCCGCTTGTATTTATTTAAAAAAAAACTAGATGCAGTCAATCATATCAACAAGAATGGCGTGAAAATATTTGATTAATAACCTTTCCTCATGAATAACAAAAAAACTAACTTTCGGCATGATCAAATATAAAAAGATAAGGGAAAGTTCAGCTGATCTAAAGTTTCAAGTATTCGTTGTTCTTAATGAATAATTCATTTCTATATTGAACATATCAAAAAACTTTTTTTTAATCATGATCATTTGTTTTTTAATTATCATATAAATCTCAACTGCGTCGCTTTTGTAAGACACCATTTCTAAACAGTTGTCTAAGGTAACCGTTTAGAGTTACGAACACTTGGTCAGTATTTTGAGCAATTAACATCAGGTAATTTACTTTTTTTCAAAAGCACGATGTACCTTGAATTTAATATTGTACTCAGCATATACTGCATTCATTTCAGAGCATGCCTATTGCCTAATGGCCATTTAATGACTCCTAGCTCCAGCTATATATCGAGTATTACATACAAAACAAAATAACGGAAGACGACGTCGGACAAAAACGACGGACTCAGAGCGATCACAATAGCTCACAATGGCACTTCGTGCTAGGTTACCTTAAAAACCGCCAAATCCTCAGTGACTGCAGAGCTTTTATTCTTTTTTCAAGCAGTTTATATCCACTGGTTCAAAATTGCCGTTTACTGCTTTAAGAAACACAGTATATGTAAAATGCATGTTCAATAATAAAATACAATACGATTTTACCATGAGTACATTTTGGGTATGAATTGACCAATATGTGGGTACGAAATTGTTTGGGTACGATTTGGTTTGGGTACGTAATGATCAGTTCCGGACAAAAATGATCGTTAGTCAGATTCTAAAGTAATCAATAATTATTTATTACTCCATCTAATCCTGTCTTGTGACATTGGAGACATCAGAAATTAGCTGTACATGTATTTTAAAGTTTTGATTTACGACCGTTTTTGTCGTACGACGTTTCATAAAAAGGACCCAAAACGTCTAGTAACTCGACGTCTGATCAGGCTCAAAACTAAGTTAATGCAGATTTTGAATACCTGTCAACATTTTAAAGAAAACATTATCATCTATATTACATTATAATTTGCTTGTGGTTATCTTCTGGTACTTTAACTCGTCAACTCACAATGACGCGTACGTATATGCGTAATGAACCAGTAGTGTACTTCCAAAAACTACACTTGTAATCTCAAAACACTGTCTCCTGTTACAGCTGGAGTCTGGTCAGACGTTGAGTAACCCGGCGTCACATCAGGCTTCAAACTGTTTACCACCCAAAGTTACCAATATGTTTAAGAACTTATACTTGTCTCTACTTTATTGCATCGCCTTTGCGCTTTGTTGAGTTAAAACGGGACAGAATGACACATTTCCCACTGTAACAAATTAACAATGGAGCCAGTGATTTGATGGACGTGATTGTCTTCCGGTCACCACACTCTCTACTGAGCGTGCTAACAAAGAGTCATTCATACAGCAACACGCAACATCTCGTTTTATTGGTCCTTTCCCGGCAATTATCAAACTACACGTGCATTCGCAAACAGCTTGGATCCAGAAGAGACACGGAGTTATCTGATCAGGATCCAAATTGTTACACTTTTATTAATATGTAAACCAAAACGCGTAAAAATGTCAAGTTGAGAAACGAAAGCTGACGACAATATTAGAGCTAATTACGCCGTGATTGTAGAAGGGTTACTGGGGTGGCTATAGAGGGTGTTTGATCATATTATTACAATTTCATTAGTTTCACATACATGCTACAACAAAGAAACACTTCACACAAATATATATTACCAATATCATTATTGTAACCTAGATATCGTTACCGTTTTCTTCTCAAAAGAATATGTTGAAAATATTCCGGATATACAATTTGCACATTCATAAAACTTTTCTTAGTTGGTATAATGCATCTAGCTAGCCCTTACATTTCGAACACTCACCTATAGGCTGATGATTGCTTAAATATCATAAAAATGACGCAAAAAGCTCCTGAGGGAATTTTCTGCTTTACGTTTGACCTTCTCTAAGCCACTTCCCATGTTTAATAGTGTCAAGCAATCAATAGTAGTAGTAGCGGGGTTGAGCAGGTGATTGTACAGTTGAGAAGACAGTATGTTTTGACAAAGAACACGCTTATACTAAAAGTCACATGCCCATTGCAACAGCTTCTAGCATAATGAGACACCGGGTAACCCGGCCACTAGTCAGGCTCCCAACTGTTCCCTTATCAAATTACAGCTTATCATTAGCAGTTTCAAAACAGCTGCGATTTTTCACAATATATTGCATTTTAATTGCATTAGTGCACAATGCACAGTCAAACTTGTATTAAGCGACCACCCACCCAGCTAGCACACCTATATCGGGCCGATGTCGGCTTAAGGTCGGAATATCGGAAGAGCCTGCCGACATCAAGCCGATGTAGGCATGCTGTAGGGCCGATATCGCATATTTTCTTTAAATGTTGCATTAAGGTTATAATGAAACCATTTCACCATTGTGATGTAAGTTTATCAGTAAAAAGTAGCAGATATTGATCTACTTTATTATTTTCTATATATCGTTTTGGAAATATTGGGCCAATATCGGACCGACTTTACACATTATAAGCAATATCGGCCCGACGTCGTAAATTTGTGTTAAACACTAAGACAGTTCAGTTGGCCTGTAAAAATCATTTTGTATGTGTGTAAACAAAATTTTCATAATTGCATCCCATTTATATGTATCTCGGTTTTATTATATCGGGATACAGCGGTAATATATGACCAGCCGATATGTTACCCTAATTCCAAGGGATATAAATGCTGAAATCAAGAATGGTCACTCTTGTTAACTTTGCCGCCATTTTTCTCCAAGTTCAAATGAAGATGCTTTGTGTTACAAAGGAAGTGAAATTTGCACCCAGTCTTCACCAATGCTAAGGTAATAGAATCTGTTTTAATTAGAAAATATATTTCAAGTGTTTAGAAAGTTTCTAAAGGTATTTATCTATATCAGTTCTGTCAAAAAAGTTATAAAAACAGATTTGTCACAATATTTTCGCGACGTGATCGATTTGAATTTTGAGATAGAAATTTCAGAAGTGCTGTTATTTTACTTTTCCACTAATATGTTATCAGGGTAAGGAGATGAATAGTTGAGACAACTGATTTATATAATAAAATACGACTTTTTACCATATAATTATGGATGATTCATATTTGTTACTATTTTGAACCAAACTAGAAATACAAATTCAATATTTTATTATGCAATTAGGCCTCCGGCCCATACACAAATATATAATATAATACAAAGCTCAATACATACGCAGTTACAATGTTAAGTACAGGCAAATAACAGCATCCGAATGCAGGGCTCTTATTCAAGAGCAATAAATGTATGATTATATACATATAAGCCTAAATCTTATAGAATGCTGATATGAATTTATGTGATGTATGATTATTAAATGCTTTCAATAATTTTTCTTACAGATCAATCTGTCACTAGTTGGTGGAAAGAGTGTGGCCGATATGGTAAGGCGTGTCTGCTCACAGTTGCTGAGGAGCCAATGTCTGAAGTAGTTTGACTTTTATGGCACGAAAGTTGAGCAACCATTTACAATATTGAAAGTTGCTGTTAGAAGTAAGTGCAAAACTCTATTAACTCAGTAAGATCTCGAAGCAGTTACTGCTCCGAGGTAAGATATATTTCTCGTCAGAACTCCTATTTCTCATCAGAACTCTTATTATTGTAGCCGGGTTGAGTCTTTAGTTAAATGGTGAGAGATTTGTGTAAGCGGCCCGGATAGCTCAGATGGGAGAGCACTTGCCCGGTAAGCAATGGGCTCCCGGGTTCGAGTCCCGGTCTGGATGCATATTTTTCTCACCATGATATATTACGTAAATAACCCATAGGATAATATGTAATTCGTAAAGTGTACAAATTTAATAATAAAAAACTCGAGGAGTGTTTTTTAATTAAGAATTTGGGACGGATTCTTGTGTACAGTGGGTGTGTGTAGCCAGGTTGAGGCTAAAGTTAAATGGTGAGATATTTGTGTAAGCGGCCTGGATAGCTCAGATGGAAGAGCACTTGCCCGGTAAGCAAGGGGTCCCAGGGTTCGAGTCACGGTCTGGATGTATATTTTTCTTTCTAACCATTATATATTACGTAAATAACCCATAGGATAATATGTAATTCGTAAAGTGTACAAATTTAATAATAAGAAACTCGAGGAGTGTTTTTTGCTCACCTGAGCCATAGGCTCAGGATGAGCTATTGTGATCCCATTCCGTCCGTCGTCCGGTGTCCGTCGTACGTCGTCCGTCTACATTTTCAAACAACATCTACTCTGAAACTACTGACTCGATTTCAACCAAACTTTGTCAGAAGCATCAGTGACAAGGGGGAACGAAATTTTGTTCAAAGTTTTTGGCTAGAGTTATTCCCCTTGCTTTGGGACCAGATTTGTTTTAATGTATAAGAACATCTTTAAAAATCTTCTTCTTAGAAACCAAAAGGCTCAGACCTTTAATATTTGGTACGTATCATAACCTAATGATCTTCTACCAAGATTGTTCAAATTTTGACCATGGGGCCAAAAATGGCCCCGCCCTGGGGCTTATCAGTTTTTCTTAGGAAAACCTTTGAAATTCTTCTTCTCTAAAACTGTATGGCCTAGATCATTAATATTTGACATGTAGCTTTGCCTTATGGTCAAAATTGGCCCCGCCCCGGGGCTTATCAGTTTTACATAGAATCATATAGGAAAATGTTTAAAAATCTTCTTCTCTGAAACTGTAAGGCCCAGATCTTTAAAATTTTACACATAGCTTGGCTTTATCGTCCTCTGCCAAGATTGTTCAAATTATGACCCCTGTGCTAAAAATGGCCCGTCCTTTGGCTTATTAGTTTTTCATAGGAAAACCTTTGAAAATCTTCTTCTCTGAAACTGTAAGGCCCAGATCAATTATATTTGACATGTAGCTTTGCCTTATGGTCTACCAAGATTGTTCAAATTATGACCCCCGGCTCAAAATTGGCTCGCCCCGGGGCTTATCAGTTTTACATAGACTTATACAGGAAAATGTTTAAAAATCTTCTCTGAAACTGTAAGGCCCAGATCAATCTTTAATATTTGTCACTAATAGTGCGCTCACATTTGCCCTACGGCGGCCGTACGGCGGCCGCAGAATCGGAAAATCGGTAGTTTCCCACGGCCGCCGTAGAAATCCTACGGCGGCCGTACGGCGGCCGCACGGCAGCCGCACGGCGTATACCCATATTTCACAGGCCGTAGAGGTCTCCGTAGAATTATAACGCGGAGTTATAACATTTTTTAATTCCTACGGCGGCCGTAGAAAACACTCGCCGCAGAGTGGTTCTACGGCTGCCGTACGGTGGCCGTACGGCCGCCGTACGGCCGCCGTAACTCAATTGTCACTTTTCTTATTGTGCATTTGTACTTTTGTTCATACATGTAAAACATGTGTATTATTAAAAATGGGTTTAGATGTTCTTAAGTGCTGTCGTAATGTGTCCATTGAGTTCACGGTGTAGTTGGACTAATATGAGTTGCGTGAACATGTAGCAAAACCAAGTTATGTAGCAGGAGCAGCATTTTGCTTGCAGAGAATCTGGTGGAGCTTCCACGGCTGCCGTACGGTGGCCGTACGGCGACCGCACGGCGGCCGTACGGTGGCCGCAGGTTTTTAACCTAAAAAAATAGAAACTCGCCGTGCGGCAGCCGCAGCAAATGTGAGCGCAACACACGGCGGCCGTAGGAATTCTGCGGCGGCCGGGGAATTGCTACTCGCCGTAGAAACAACAAGCCGTGCGGCCGCCGTACGGCAGCCGCAGCAAATGTGAGCGAGGCAATAGCTTTGCCTTGTGATCCTCTACATAGATTGTTCAAATTATGACCCCCTGGCCAAAATTGGCCTCGCCCTCGGGATTATTAGTTTTTCATAGGAAAACCTTTAAAAATATTTTTCTCTGAAACTGTGAAGCGAAGATCATTTATATTTGACCTGTAGCTTTTCCTTATGGTCCTCTACCAAGATTGTTCAAATTATGTTTTTTGTCAGTGTAAGATCGAAATTTAATCCATTGAGTGAACATCAGACGTTATATTTTTACGAGTGGCGAAGCTTCGAGTGAAACTATAACAGTCTGATGTTCACGAAATGGATTAAATTCAATCTTACACTGAAAAAACACAGTTATTCTATTTATTTATGCTTTTAAGCCACTTTTTAAACGAAATTGTTTGACAAATGAAAGCGAAAGAACATTATTTATCCCGTGCTGAGCCCCAAGTTTTTTATGTCGAACACATGTGCGTGACAGTTGGCGGTACAACGACGTCACTTATTTATTGATTTGACGTCAACGGAATTGCGTCGTTACTTCCGATCTTGGATTCGTGTTCTTCCGTTGAGTGGTTCTCGACAAAACGGACTGCCGGAATTAAACGATAAGACACGATTGACTACGATTCTTGGGGAGCACTACGGGGAAAACTCATAAAAGAAGCACGAGCGACGATAATCCCACTGCTTGAAGATTCAAGATTCAAAGGTTTTATTGTAACTTAAACATATAATGTTTCTCGTTACATACATAATATATAAACAAATATTACAACATGACAAGATATTGTTAGAGTATAAATAGTGTAACCGAATCACATTAAACATATTTGTAATTTCACGATGTAATCTATATGAACTTGTATGACATATTTAAGAGGTTGAGCTCTTTACATATATGCGTGTACAATACCCATGTATTATGGATAAAATACTAAATATCACACCTTAAACAGTTCCAGGGCTCCTGATAAGAGGGAGTAAACTAAACAAATGCAACATTTCTCGATTTTTTATATCACCAAACCCTAGGGTATGACTACTCACCAGAATCGTCTCTTCGAGACGATTCTAATGAGTAGTGACACATTATGGTTTAATGCAAATATCATGATTTTAGTTCTTGAACTATTCCCCTTGTCTTGAGCCCTGAGTTCATCAGAGTTTTCATGAACACATTTATCAATAACATTTTATTTATCTATTACATTATTTTAATCCTTTCGAGATTGAAAACTGCAGTCCGCCGAAACAGAGACAAAGAGTTTGGACTCTGACCAGACTCTACGTACGTGGGGTCTGATCTGGGTTCAGACTATTTGTAAATATTTCAAAGATCGGACTTCTCACATTCAAAAGGGTTAAGTACCTTTTTAATTTTCGTGTGCATTTACTTTCGACTGACGTAAAATCAATGCATTGTAAATATACATACTTAATGTTCGTAATTCTCCACTATTACATGTTTGCATTAATGAAACAAATTTAAAAACACTAGGTCTATCGAAGTAATGTTTACGTATAAACCGTTGTCTTAGGTCATTATATACAGGGAAAATTAAAACGAAATGGTATTCGTCTCCTATATCACGTGTATTACATAAGTTGCAGAAACGCTGATTACGTTCAATTCTGTTTCGATCATACCGTCCTGATTCTATTCTGAGCTGATGGGAGGACAGCCTCAGTTTCGATAAAGCTACACGATATTTGCGTGGCAAACAGTTGAGATATTCCTCAACAACAAACAATGTTTTAAAATGCTTATACAAATACAGACTATTAGATATAGAAATGGAATGGGCCCACTGTTGTACAAAAACATCAATCACCCTTTGTTTAAATATCAAGTGAAATGATTCTAAGTCTACTGAATTGGGGGAATCCCAGACATATGTAATACCCATGACTATTCAAGAGTCCTTTAACGTTAAATACCCAGTTTTAACCCCATTAGTGCAGCCATCGAGCAGCGATCTATATAAAGAAGTCAATATTAAGTTATCACAATTTTGCAATTTGCATCAATATTTTATTATGCGTACATACCTATTGCAATATAACGGATATCTTCCTAGTCCTCCGTAGACTGCCATGTTACATGTTGATGTTTTAACACCTAATAAATATTTGCAAAATTTTAAATGGATACGTTCTATTTCTTTTGATTTAGTAAACCCCCATATCTCTCCAGCATAATTTAAAGTTGAACCAACAAATGCATCGAACATTTTTGACTTGAAATCAAACTTTCGTGTATTTGACCGTAAGGTATTCAAAGCTTTTAGACCTTTTCCAGCAAGCGTTTCCTGATTTAAAACAAAACTCCCAGTATAATGGAAAACAGTACCAAGATAGTTAAAGTTGTCAACCACTTCCAGAATATCTTCCCCATAGTTCCAGGTTTCATTTTCTTTTACCGGACCCCTATTCCTAAAAACTACCATTTTACTTTTATCGGCATTTACTTCCAGTCCCCAATCTTCACAATAACATTTTAATCTATCAAGGCTTCTTTGCAGCTCTTCAGGATCAGTACCTAATATTACCATAACGTCAGCAAATAACATTAAAATAAAAACGATATCATCTATTGTTAATACATTTATGACGTCATCTTGTAAGAATAACTCTAGATCTTCAATGAAGAAAGAAAACATAATCGGCGAGATTACGTCCCCTTGTTTCAGGCCCACTGCGCTTTCGAAAAAATCAGAATATGTTCTACACCCTCGTATACAGGACTTTACCTTTGTATACATGTCTCGCACGATACGCAAAGTTTTACCCCTGACACCCAACTTGTATAATTTAAACCACAGACCATTCCTATACACACTATCAAATGCCTTTCTAAAATCAATAAAGGCGCATGCCAATCTTTTCTTTTCACTCAGTATCTTTTGTATAATAGCATTTAATACAAAAATTGCATCTATGGTTGAGCGACCCTTCCTAAAGCCAAATTGTGCGTCGCTCGTGACACTATTGTTCTCTGCCCAGGTAGACATTCTTTTGTTCAATACACCTGTAAAATTTTTGGAAAGGCAGCTTACTAAAGTTATACCCCTATAATTGTTAACATCACTAGGGTCGTTTTCTTGAAAAGTGGTATAATTACACCCTCTGTCCACGTTTCAGGAAAAAAAACCGAATTCAATATACCGTTAAAAATATCAACCATATGTGAGACTAAAATATCACATGACTCTATAAAGTATTCATTCAAAAGTTTATCAGAAGCAAATGCTTTATTCCGATTTAGTTTGTGGATTACCGGAGTAATTTCCGATACAGTTATCGGCCTATCAAGTTCCTCAAACGTAGAGTCTCCGTTAAAATCAAAGTTAGAGCTAAATTCTTCCGCGTCATCATTAAAGACAGGCGGAAAATTAGACTCTAAATGTTCAAAATAAGTTTTCCGTGCTAATGCAGTTATTTTGTTTAGAAGATTTGTTTGAAAAATGTTTCCAAAATTTCCTCGGCTGTAAATGCCGTAATTGTTCAATTTTCTTCATTTTGTTTAATTCAAAGTGGCGTTTTTTCTTACGTATTAACTGCTTGTATGTACTTTTACATGTAACCATGTTATACCTGTTTTCTTCATTTTTACTAAACTTGAAAGAATTTTGTGCACAAACATATTTCTGCTTAGCATCCACACACTCTGCGTCAAACCACTCTGCCTTTTTACACAAACTTTTATGTGCACGTGGTCTGTTTGACACTATTCTATTTTTACCAAGTGATAATCCACTGCTTTTTCCCACCGAAAAGCATAAATAAATATATTATATATCCTAGCTGATGGTAGCTTTAAGCAGGTTGAAATAAAACAAAACTTCAAACGGACACTTACAGTTTTTCAATTAAGTCTTGTCCAAATTTAGGTTTGATTTTATAAATTGTTGCAAACTAAGAAATATTGTTGCTTCGGATTGGAAGGTTTGTGATCAGGGTTTACACAGCTTGCACATGATAGGTACATTATTTGTAAATTACACATATACGCATCATTAGCGTTTAATGGTGCAAGAATGGTGAATGTAAAGTTTGAAAATACAATACATTTAGCTGCATATACAATAAGCCACGGTTTCAGTAATAATAATATATCATACATGTATAACATATAACTTGAAAATTGTATCTTCAAATGAGATCATAGTATCTAAAAAATTCAGATTAAAACATCTACCAGTTTATCTAAGCGATCATCTTCCCATTGTGGAAGAAGCTCCTATAAGAGCGTACTGTCTTACGTTCATACGGGTCTATACTCTATATGAAATCCAAACGCAATGCACTATCTGACAGGTATGGACGCTTCAACTCTATCTGAGTTGCCCACAATTATGAACCTGATCATAAGCTGAGTAATCCGGCGTCTGATCTGGCTCCAAACTGTTTGCACCGCAAAAAGATGAAATACAATTAACGCGTTTATTGGGAAAGAAGAATGTATCCTCCAGTGTTTCATCATCAACAAGCATTTCTGTTTATAATGCTGTACTGTAACTTAGTCCATTACCAAATATATGCGCCTTTTTACACCTTAATTTAGTTCTCAACTAAAGTTAAAAGCTCCATTTTATACTGTCTTGAATATAGACTAAAATGTATAAGACATATTTCTATATTGGAGCATACAGTAGCTTAAAACATATTGAAGTAAAGCAGTAAGTGTCTTAAAGTCATTTGTCTTCAAAACTAGAACAGGCTTCGGTATGATGGGTTAAGCCACTATTTGTCGAGAGATTGTCGTTAAGGTTGTTATAACGCCCGTCCCTATAGTATAAAGTGATCCATTTTACTTTAGATTTAACCTTTCATAGCTGCAGTATCGCAAGTTTAACATTGTCTTTTGTTTTTATTTCTCACATTTAGAGTTTAGGCATTTTAACCAAAAAAACGCCATTAACATTGACATCAAATAGATTGGATTAAAATCAGACGCCGAACTATATGGTGTCTGATCTGGATCCAAGATATTTGTATACATATGTAGGTATGTCGGATCGCGATCAACACTCAAAAGATTACATGTAATAGAGCGAATTTGTTTGGAGCTGACAACTGTAATCTGTTATTTACCCCTTTAATATCATGCCAAAGTCTGCGTAAATATTGACACCCCCATTAACTCTATATCAGGAACATCGAATATAGAAAAGTATGGCTGCTGTAGTTTATGTCTTACTTTAATGTATTAGTCAGACAAATGATGGCCTAAAATGTTACGGAGTGATAACCTTTTTTTAATTGTTGTTGTTTCCCCAAAGATGTCTATGAACATCTTCATGTTTGTTATTCCTTTCGCGCTAGTACTCACATATTTATGTACAATAGAACATCTCAAAATAAAACAATAAAATGTTGGCTAATTGCTTTTAAAATATCGGTCATTGATTAAAGCACGGAGACATTAAAACAAAAAACTTTGCTGTCACATTGCTTTACTCAGTCGATTGTCTTAAACACATTATAATGAAAACTATAAAATTGTCGTAACAGATATGTTTCTACTGTACAGTGTAACCTCCGAAAACTGCACTCCCAAAAACCGGTAACGTCTGAATACTGCACTCCCCATTAACGGTAAGCTCCGAAAACTGCACTCCCCATAACCAGTAACATCTGAATACTGCACTGCCGATTAACGGAACCATTGTGGTGCTATGGCCTACTAGTGACAACTCAACTCCAGTACTTCAAGTTGGATACTTTAATACACGGCATCACGCCACAATGCGTACCGAGCCTGCCTGGTCTGGTTCTCTAGTCTACTGGACTCTCCATAATGTCTCAGATCTCAATTTTTCTCCAGTATTTATAATTACCTGCTTAATTGTCGGAACACGCACGACCCCGTCAACTTGACAGTTCGACATCAATTTGAATGGTGTGCGTGGTCCCATTGACAGTGATATATTTACTTGCACTGACCAGGCATCTTGGTCACACGACCATATACATTTAAAATACACAAATACAAGTTCATGCGTGTCAAAGGATATTTATAAATATCATCACACCTTCCCTCCTCACAATACAATAATCGAAATGTATTATATTATAACAGCACCTGGTACGGCAATATAGAAAATTTCCCAACTATTTTACCATACAAAAAAATTTACTATAAACTACAACTACGGCAAAATACAACAATTACTATTTACCAAATTTACCAAATACAACAAATACTATTTACCAAATACTATTTTACCCCTCCCTATCCATTCCAAAACTGTTAATCTTTAATATTTGTAATTCACTGTTAAAGTCACTAGATAACTTAGGTCCAGGTGTAGGTATCGTCCGCTGAATGTCTGCTAATATCCATAGTTAAGTTTAAGTCCAGTTGTAGGTATCGTCCGCTGAATGTCTGCTAATATCCACCAAATTCTTATAACAACACGTGGTTAAGAATTTCCATATTTCTTAAACAGTATCCCAAGCTTGATTAAGCATAACTACGCTAAGATAACTAACATTTTCCTAGAAACAAAAACTACTACAACAAATACTATTTAAAAAAATATTATTTACCCCTCCCTATGTTATCTAAAGTACTAACAATCATTATCTACATAACTAAACAATATTCATCACGACAGATTGATTTGGAAAAGAAAAAATCACATGGTAAATTAAACGGTATACATACACAATCAACTACATAGTACAAAAATTATAATAACGTATCACTTAATTAAAATGTTCACTGTATCCTAATTACGTCTAAGTCCAAAATCGTCACGGTATCCCAATCACTTATGTCCATTCCAAACACTGCTAATTTTATATTATCCGTACTGCACTGTTACACGTTCGCGTAATTTCCGTTGTCGTTGTTGAATTTGTTAAAATCTATTCCCAGCTGGAAAGTTGATTTTGTGTCCCAAACTCTTTCTCCAACTTCCAAAAATATAACTGGACCAGCCGGTAACCTCCATAATAAAGGTCTGATAGAGTTGTCCACTCCTTTGCGTTGATTGCATATTGTCAGACATTTACTTAGTCTCCGGTATATACACACCTGTGTACATATTAATACATCACTAGTTGCACTCTAATGAATCTCACAGTTAGTCCCCAACTCAAATACAATGAGTATCATAGCCAGAGAGATTATTTCTCCGCTAAATTCCTTCCATTTTCCATGTGGTGTCAAGGATAATCAGCCTTTAGAATGTCTTATTCAAACACGCCAGGTTGCTGGCCACCATCTCGAGGACTGTGTAAACCCACTTTGTGCATTCCAGACAGATCAATATTAATACAACCTATTCCTAGTAATTACTCTCATTATTAATAAAGATACTTTCTGTCTTGAAATATTTGCTATACCACCGAGAACTTCCTATTGTTTCCACAATTTTTAACTAATTTTCAGTATAGTTCGTGTAACTACAATACTATATAATAATGACTTTTTTATTGTTAATTAGCATGGCAATGTTTGTTTGTCACGGTTAATTGGTTAAGCACGTACATGAGTTATTTAAGTGTTTTTATCCTAGTTTATTCTTTATTATCCTATGTTGACAGTTGATTAATGTAGTGTTGTGTATTTGGTACACATTTTACCTGTACTGCCTGTCACTTTTTTATGACATATCCCATGTCGTTTCATATACCCCCAGCCAACTTGTCGAATGTCAGCTATATTGCTTTACTTTATAATCACACTCAATGTTTAACAGTTACAGAGGAATACACATGAAAAGTCAATGACGACACGCATAAAAGGTCACTCGCCGTATGAGCGAAAGTCTGAATATCAGCCCCCAGGCCCAAGCAAAGGTTATTTCTCTGCTTTTTCTAAGGCCTATAATATATAAAAGGCGTATGTCGCTTTTACTGTTAACCACAGGTTAGAATATTTCCCAACCTTATCGGTACCTAGTCACTGTTGTGACAGGAAATTGCTAAAAACGAACTTGTTAGTTACTTCTTCTCGAAGCGTATAGCGTAATGGTGAACCATAGTATTCGTGCGTAAACACCATATTAACTACTTTTTTGTACTGTCCATCTCGGACGTTTGTTACAAACCAGACATATTTACTCCCGGCCATATATGCGTGTAGTCATTACCAAACATGGTAAGACCTACTTTAAACTACATAAAATTTCCTATTGCATGTGCCTTACCTCTGCAGAACAGTCAAACTATTGACAGTCTATCAGTATTTGCTAGACTACCTCAGTTAGTACTCCCTGTATTTGCCTAGAAGCAATTGCATGTTTCACCTGTCAATTCAATTACAGGTAACCGCGATTATTTGACTTTTCTCCTTAACCTTAAAACGACAGATCTACCTGTATCTGACAGATTTTCTCTATTTATAGCTGACTACATTTTGACTCTGAAAATATTTTCTGTTCTTTATTTGTATATGTTTTTATGGCATTTCCGACTCAACCCTGTTTTCAAATATGCCTTATCTTTTTTTTTGTACATGTACATGTTTTCTTCATCTTAAACAGATTAATGTTCTTAAATCTTATTCTACAGTAACCTACCATATGCAAAATTTCTTTAATTTGAGTACAATAAGTCGAAATTGTCTAACCCGACCTGTTTTTCTCCTTTTCATAGCTTTATTTAGTTAAACAATCACGCTGTAAACTTCTTTTTATTATAACGCGTTTCACAATTAATAATTATTCTTTAAAATTTGGTTCTTTTGCTAACTTCAAAACTCTTTCTTGTCGATAACTTGACATTTTTCTAATTACATGTATCTGCTTATATTTACTAAATAGCCTACCCAAGCTCTGTTATTTAGACCTGTAGCCCAAAAGGTGATCGTTGCTTTCGCGTTCATTCTTAAAACTTTTATGTCGATTCGTATAATCGCTAATAATTTCTTTTGTTTGAAAATAATCTCTTAATTTGAGCTGTTTCTAATTTATTCTAAAACAGTGCCATGTTTTCAATTTGCTAACCTAGCCTTTTAACAATTTTACATTCCCGAGGAAACTAATATGCTCTCTGTAATACTGCAAGCATTTGAAGACTTTAACATTTTGCAACAATTTTGAAATATTCTGATCTGTCATTTCTAAACACAAAGAGTTTCAACAGTACTCACGTTTTCCTCTGGCCTTGTGATCGTATAATTTTGGTCGACGGCTCCAAATTCGTAGGTGTGGTGATATGGCCTACTAGTGACAACTCAACTCCAGTACCTCAAGTTGGATACTTTAATACATGGCATCACGCCACAATGCGTACCGAGCCTGCCTGGTCTGGTTCTCTAGTCTACTGGACTCTCCATAATGTCTCAGATCTCAATTTTTCTCCAGTATTTATAATTACCTGCTTAATTGTCGGAACACGCACGACCCCGTCAACTTGACAGTTCGACATCAATTTGAATGGTGTGCGTGGTCCCATTGACAGTGATATATTTACTTGCACTGACCAGGCATCTTGGTCACACGACCATATACATTTAAAATACACAAATACAAGTTCATGCGTGTCAAATGATATTTATAAATATCATCACACCATCTGAATATTGCACTCCTCATTAACGGTAACCTCCGAAACTGCATTCCCCATTAACGGTAACCTTTGAAAACTGCACTCCCCTTAACCGGTAATTTCTGAATACTGCACTCCCCATTAATGGTAACCTTTGAAAACTGCACTCCCCATTAACGGTAACTTCTGAATACTGCACTCCCCTTAACCGGTAACTTCTGAAAACTGCACTCCCCATTAATGGTAACCTTTGAAAACTGCACTCCCCATTAACGGTAACTTCTGAACACTGCACTCCCCATTAACGGTAACTGCTGATATTGCACTCCCCTTAACCGGTAACTCCTGAAACCTGCACTCCCCATTAACGGTACGCTCTGAATACTGCACTCCCCACAACCAGTAACGTCTGAATACTGCACTCCCCATTAACGGTAACCTTTGAAAACTGCACTCCCCATTAACAGGTAATTTATGAAAACTGTACTCCCCATTAACGGTAACCTCTGAAAACTGCATTCTCCACAACCGGTAACCTCTGAAAACTGCCCTCCCCATAAACGGTAATCTCTGAAAACTGCACTCCCCATAACCGGTCATCTCTAAAGACTGATCTCCCCAAAAAGGGAAATCTCTGAAAACTGCACTCCCCACAGCCGGTAACCTCTGAAAACTGGCCTCCACGTTTCCGGTAACCTCTGTAAAAAAAACTGCACTCCCGCTAACCGGTATTCTCGAAAACTGCTCTTACCATAAACGGTAACCTCTAAAAACTGCCCTTCCCATTAACGGTAACCTCTGAAAACTGCTCTCCCCATTAACGGTAACCTCTGAAAACTGCTCTCCCAATTAACGGTAACCTCTAAAAACTGCCCTTCCCATTAACGGTAACCTCTGAAAACTGCTCTCCCCTTTAACGGTAACCTCTGAAAACTGCACTCTCCATTAACGGTAACCTCTGAAAACTGCTCTCCCCATTAACGGTAACCTCTGAAAACTGCTCTCCCCATTAACGGTAACTGTTCTCACAATAACCGGTAACCTCTGTAAACTTTACTCCCCATAATAGGTAATCTCTGAAAACTACACTCTCAATAGCCGGTAACTTCTATAAACTGCACTCCCTGTAACCATAACCGGTAACCTTTGAAATCAGCACTCCCTATAAACGGTAACCTCTGAAGCTTCTCATTAAGTCAACACTATCTCAAAGTATATTTCACTATTGAGTAATTTCTATAACCATTCACAAGTACGAACTATTTATATAAACTAAACACTGACATCTCAGTATCTATAAGAGAAACAACAAAAGACAGTTCAGTTTGATCATTGTAATACCAAATAATCAATAAACCCTAGCAAAGATTGGAAATATTAAGTAAAATTAGGGGTAGGGGTGGGGCTGTACTGTCAAGAAATAAGTTAAACTTATCTGGATCCAAAGTACTGTCTGATAACAACCAATTACTAAAAGAGGTCATCTGAAGCATTGTTAAAGTATATTTAGGTCTGTCGAGTTAAAACCATCTATTGGACAGAACATGCTATTCATCAAATCCTTAGATTCGCATTTAATTTCGATTTTCGGCATTTAATCTTAGATTCGCATTTAAGTTCAATTTTCAATCTTCGCAAATTAGTTCCTAACTTCGTTTCTCATTAAATATTTAATTCCTATATATTACTTCTAAACATTGCGTGAATTAGTAGACACTACAGTAGATCGATATACAATGTTATCTTTCACAATCAGACTTCTGAAAATTGAACGACCAGTGCCCAAGAGTTTGGGTTTAGATCGTTCTCAAACATTTTATTTTTCAGATCTGAGATATTTATAGCCTTTGACACTGGATGTATTTGTTCTAAATTGATAGGTCTATATGTTATATATTTACCGATCTGACTTCACTGGTATGTGCAAACTGTTTATATCCAGATCGGATTCCGCGTCATGCAGCGTCAGATCTGAGTCCAAACTGTTTAACACTCATCTTAAGGTTTCACCAATATACAAATGTCTAAATGTTCAGTAGGATAAGGGTTACAAACAATTCATTGCGTTCTGAAGCCATGCAGCAAAAACATTTAAGGCTTTGAGGCTGATGACTGCGCAATGCTTAACAAAAGCGCAGAAAGCTCCTAAATAATTTTCTGCATTATTCTGTCCTGCATTAAACCAACACCAGTCTTTACGCATGCCAATCAACATGATGAAAATATACCTTTCTTAAAAATATTGTCGTCTTTATCTTATCAAATGTTTGCAATTGTCTGCTGACGTAATTACCTGTGTAACAATATCTGTTGTTTTTATACGCACGTCTTCAGACGGGGAGTATAATATAAATATCACATCTCAAAAAGGATGAGAGAACGGATTGTTCGCCCGAGGCAAGTAATGTCAACCTCGGCTAACGCCTCGGTTGACATCTTCTTGTCGAGGGTGAACAATCAGTTCTCTTACCCTCTGTGACATGTGATTTTTTTTTTATTGAACCGAACAAAAATATCGATCTTATTACCACTACGTATTTTCAATACAGAACAAAGATCGCGAATACTTTTGTCTTCATAGAATGTTGTCTCCTACTCTCATAGGGCTAAGACTTAGAATATATATAAAGCCCATAACGTGCTATTACAGAATTGTTCTTTGTGGCTTAAAAACCAATTGAAACTCCGAATACGTAATAACATTAATAATTGTTTTTGCAATAATATATAGGGTATCTACATTTGGATACACCTCCCTGCATGATCTGAATCAGTTAAATGTGTTCCGTATTCTTGGGGTTTCTAATTTGTTGTCAAGGCCTGTTGCTAGGGATGTGATAAACTCTTCAGTTCAGGAAAGTTTTTAGAATCACTTTATATCCACCAGACAGAATCTTATCTTGCTTGTTTATTAATAGTTAATACTCTATGCAGTAGATCTAGTATTAAGTAAATTATGCTACAGTTTTACATGTGAGATTTCAAAAAGTAAGATAACTCAAATCCAACCACATTTTCTAATAGAAATTTATCAGAGGAAAACAGATGATATATTTCACGATGTCAGAAGCGTCCATTTCATACGTTTTCATAACCCCCAAGAATACGAGAAACCCTGAAAATACGAGACAGTAATCCAAGCTTGTATAGATATTTAAATTTTGGATAATCTTTTGTAAGATTTGGACAAAGTAAGCTATCATTCATTGATTTAGAATATATCGAATTTATTAATTTAATTCGTTTTTACGGTAGAATAAACAGATGGAGGTGTCTGTCCTCGAGTGTCTTTATGTTTCTAAGAAGCAAAGGTTACTAATCAAGGGAAGTAACCGATACGGGACAGAATTACTAAAACACGGACCGAATAAGCGGGCTCTTTCGTAATATCACGCGGGCCGAAACAGTGATGCAAGTCATGTAATATTACGGGTTTTCACCATCTGACGTCACATTAGGCTATTTAGTAGATAAATTAAATCAGGTATAATAATATGGTTCGACGTTGTCCCTCCATCCATCAGTCAGGGAGTTGTATATGACATGGTTTCACTGCACAATGAGCTTACGTATTTTCATAATTCGTCAACATTTCCATGTGCTCTTTGGAACTAAAAATACTAAGAATGCATCATTCACCACCCGCTTTGGCATTATGAGCTACACATTGATATACATGTACAGCGTTGTTTTGATGACAAGCGTATCGAATCAACGTGTATCAACCATTGCCAAAATCCACTAACTTATCCATGACCTATGTCCCCTGGCGGGCGTATTATGTACTGTAAACAGGTTAACATCTGCACTGCTTAACATCGAGTGTACTGGTTTAACACAACAGTTTGAATCCTGATCTATATCACAACTGTCTGACTTTCACATCGTATTTTCTTCAGCAAAGTGCCTTCAAATATTAAATGAATGAAGGCAGAGAGCTATCTAGATATATACATGCGCACTGTACAAACAGTCTCGTTCCAGATCAAAACGTAACATCTGATCTGGGTCAAAACTATTTGCTACTATTGCAAATATTTTGCAGACGGATTTCTCTCGTTTTCACAAATGTTCAATAAAATTGAACAAACACGACAAAATTCCTGACGGCTGAAATTCGATGCCGTTTTTAATCTTGTATCCAGGGACAAAATCAATGTTTTCTATGGATCCATACTCTCCAAACCTAGCGGCATGTCGTTCTCTCTGTTTAACATTAATTCAACTTGCGGCTCCCCGCTAACCAGATTCAAGCTAATGTATAATATCAAATTTTTTTCATTTTATATTTTCAGGCTTAAAATTCTATAAATATGGATTCAGTGTGCATATTACCCAAGAAGCATGCCTGAAGTCATTCTTTTATGCCCATGCATGACCCCGCCCCGCCCTATTTGTTCCTCTAAGTACTAAACTCTAATTTGTAAATGCAGGTGGAACACATGCATTTAGTGTCTACTGTTTGTAACCCTTATCCTACTGAACTTTTGCCACCTAGATTAAAATAAATCGTTATAAATTTAAATTAAGTTGTAATATTCTGCATTTGTGTGCATTGCGTGTGTGTTTTGTATGCATTTTAAGGGACATGTATAACGTCTTCTCCATTGCATTTTAATCAACCATCAAATTTAAGTTTAAGTGTAATCGTGTAATAACACGCAATTATTCAAGAGTCATCAGCATTCGTGTACCAACCTTGCGCATAAACATATAGAATGCGCTTTTTTATCACATTAAAATTATATGGATTTACATAAAGTGAATTTCGAATTGCAAAACGTCGTGCATTTCAATTTCTGAAAGTGTCGTTTCAATTTGAAACGTCAAATTTGTATTGTTATAATATACGAGGGTTGATCAAATAGTTTTGATAATGGATCAATTACTTCAATATAATAAGTGCAACATGCATGTGTGATATACCATTTCAAAGAGCATTATTTTCTTCTACGCACGATCAGATCACATAACTCGATGAATCACAACATGAACCTAAATGACCTGTACTGGAGGACACTGGAACATAGCACTTTTCAGACTTTATTTTTTGACGTAATAAATTCTTAAAATGTACATGTTCAAAAACAAATCTGAATTTTATCAGTTTAAGTCTTAATTGTAATGTTAATAAAAAAATTTATTTCTATTCAAAGTGTTATCTGTGTAAAATCTAATTTTTTCAAAGCAATATTTCTTATTCTGTTAATGAGAAAAGTGGACATATTTTTTCGACCGTTTTTGAAAATGTTCTAGATCAGTATATCTACATTTTGATTTTAAAAAATGAAAATCTACATTACTGGCTTCAATTATAACCTTGTTTGATAAACAAAATGAGTTTGTGATTTCCCTTACTACTTTTTTACATAACAGTAAATTAACTTTTTATTACATTTTCAGTACGTGTTTTAGAGTATTAGCTCTACATGTATTTTAAAAAAAATTGTAAAATTATAACATTTAACACCATATAGTGCTTGCCTTATTGTCTGAATTTATTTGACAGAAAATTTCATAAACTTATTCAAAATAACAAAGCCGTAAAAAAATTATAGTATCAAATTGTGTTCAGAAAATTAACTCAAAAATACACAAAAAGGTCCAGGGTCCTCGAGGAGGGGTCATTTAGGTTATTGTTGGGGCTGATCAAGTAATGCGGTCTTATTGTGCATTATACAACCATATCAGCAAAGAATTGTTCTTTAAAGTGATATATCACACATGCATTTCGCATTATAATGAAGTTATTGATCCAGTATCAAAACTTGTTAAACTACCCTTGTATCTGACATGTTTTCCTGATACTAACTGCCCCATTTTTTTAATTAGTCTATTTTTAAGATATCCAAAATAAAACCAAAATAAATACTATTGTTTTAATATTGTTATAATTTAAAACAGTACGTTACAGAGATAACGTATTTCGTGAAAATTCCACGACCTGTGTATGAACTACACATATCGTACAACTAAAAAGGTTGTTTCCATGCTCTGGATTATTCATTCTGACTTGATTTCCATGACTCAGAGCGAAAGTTATTTACCTGCGTAATTTTCGGAAGTTTCACACTTCCTTCGTCGGCGCTGACTATTCAACTAGTGTTGGTCAGGTGACCTGGCTTGGTCACCTGACTAGCGAGTAGTAACGGAGATGAGACAGATAATGCCAACCAAATGGAAAACCGAGGGATTAACACAGACAAGTGGGTCGTCAACCTCTCTGACAGAACCCTTCAAGAAGAGGAAACCGCCGTTTTAAAACGAGGTATGAATTTTTGTGTTACCCCTCCCACTATTCCGGTCACGGATATCATTGCCTCTACGGAAGCGGCATGTTCCCAAATAAAAGAAAAGTCAGTAGCCGACAGCCTTAGAGCGGAGGTAGTTAAAGTGGTAAAAAAGAGTAAGACTCCGAAAAGCAACATCACAGGTGGTGAACGGAAAGCCTTGAATACTCTTGCCAAGGATAATGGCATCGTAATCCTACCGGCGGATAAGGGGAGAACTACAGTGGTGCTCAATAGGACTGACTACGAGCATAAGATGGACAGGTTAGTGCAAGACAAAGACACATATGACCCTCTAAAAAATGATCCCACCCGATCCATAAAAAACAAACTAATCAACCTTTTAAAGAAATGGAAAAAAGATGAAAAGATCTCGTACCAATTATATAACAAACTATACCCAACCTCTGAAAATGTTCCCAAACTCTACGGCCTCCCCAAAATTCACAAAAAAGATGCCCCCTTAAGACCCATTGTTTCTAGTTGCGGGAGTGTGATGTATGACACGGCTAAGTACCTGGCCTCAGTAATAGGCCCTTTAGCAGGTAAAACAGAGCACCACATCATTAACAGCATGCATTTTGTGCAAAAGATCAGCGGTCTAGAGGTTCCACCAGGTCAGAAACTGGTGTTCACCAGCATACCAGTGGATAAGGCCTTAACAGTTATCAGACAGAAGATGACACAAGATGGAACCTTGAAGGAGAGAAGTGAACTTACAGTTGAGCAAATCAATGAACTTTTGGAACTTTGTCTGACTAGTACATACTTCGTATATCAGGGGAAATACTATCAACAAAAACAAGGAGCCGCCATGGGATCACCAGTGTCACCCATTATAGCCAACCTGTACATGGAGTTCTTTGAACAACAGGCACTTGAACAGGCAAAGAATCCTCCATCCTTATGGGTACGATATGTGGACGACACCATGACTAAACTTCATGAATACCACATAGAGGAGTTCTCTGAACATCTAAACTCCATCGACCCACACATCAAGTTTACGTCCGAACAGGAAGAAGACATGAAAATACCATTTCTTGACACATGCATTCACATTGAGGATGATGGATCAACCAAAGTGACGGTGTATAGAAAACCCACGCACACAGATCAATACCTCAACTTCAACTCAAATCATCACCTAGAGCACAAGCGATCAGTGGTCCGGACGTTATTGCACAGAGCAAACACTCTAGTAACCACTGAAACGGACCAAAAGAAAGAGAAAGAACATGTCAAGAATGCCCTCCGCGCCAACGGCTATCCCGAATGGATGTTCAATTTACCAAAGAAGAAACGACCGGAAAACAACAATGAGAACAGAGACAGTGGCAGAAAAGCCAGTGTTGGTATGCCCTATGTGCGTGGTACGTCCGAAGTTCTGTCTCGAATATTCAAGAACCACGGCATCAACATGTACCATAAGCCTTTTAACTCCATCAAAAGCCAGGTTACTAAGGTCAAAGACAAGACAGACAAACTAAAAAAATGTGGTGTTATCTACCATATCAAATGTGACAATTGCAAGGAAGACTATATAGGGGAAACTGGCAGAACTTTAGAAACAAGAATGAAAGAACATGTGACCAGAAACTCTTCAGCTATTTTCGAACATTGCAATAACACTGGGCACAAATTCAAATCAGACAGCACCAAAATCCTGACCAGTGAGAACACCTTAATGAAAAGAAAAGTAAAGAAAGCAATTGAAATTAGACAGCGGAAACCATCACTGAACAGGGACGAGGGCCTGGAGCTACCCCCCGTCTACGCGCCTCTCCTCAAGTCAGGTGACCAAGCCAGGTCACCTGACCAACACTAGTTGAATAGTCAGCGCCGACGAAGGAAGTGTGAAACTTCCGAAAATTACGCAGGTAAATAACTTTCGCTCTGAGTCATGGAAATCAAGTCAGAATACATATATCGTGATATTTTGGATCCAAAATAACCGCTTTATTCAGGTTTTCCATTCAAGAGTTGGCTTTCTAAGAGGTCTACTACATATAAAACTGTAGTGTTGATTGTACATTTATACCTCTTATATCGCCCCTATTACAAATTATTTTTGATTGATATGAGTATTGTTCATTGTAAGGCTCAATGCCAGGTAATGACGTCCACGACTACAATGCAAGTGTTATTTCAGCAAAGAGAACTGCTTCACCACAGAATATTAAGATGAATTTATCAATTTCATTTGTACTAAATATACCATCAATATATGTATTTATGTTTTGTGACAAGTTGTTGCCAAAAAATAAAACTCTACGACTGGAGCTCGCCCCACCCCCCATGATTTACACCGTTGTTTGATAGGTTTTAGCCTCAGATTTTACAGCATCATATAATGTTTGCATAGCCTAAACCAACTGTTAATTCACAGTTTCTTGTTTGTAATTTCTGAGAACATGGATACAGTTTCAAAGTAAAACAAACGTGCAATTTAATCGTTTCTTTGACTTTTTTTGTTTCAGATTATGACCTAAAATTTATTGCAAAAATACAATCAACCGTTGGTTTGACTTTTTGAAAACGAACTCGATTTGCTATTCATTTGCTATTCATTTGGCGTATTTTACTGTCGCTTTTGGAAATCTAATTAAAAGTAATTGATAAATAGTTTAGTATTATCAACGCTATGTTTTACCTCCTCTTTATTATCTCCGTTAAATATTGGTACAATAATACCACCGCCCTATGACGTTTGCCCGCTGTACATTAAATGACGCACGTGTGCATGTTCTTCATCTACGTTAGGGTCAAACTAGGTTATTATCTGTGACACTTCTTCGAGTGCTGTTTAAGTTTTGTTACCTTCTTCCAAACGGTCATCTGGCTCGAATTCTTGTACATGTTTTATATAAAAACAAACGTATTCAAGAAATACAATCAAAGTGACAGTTGATTTGGATCCTGATCAGAAAACGAGTAACGCGGCCTATGATCTGGATCCAAAATGTTGGCTAAAGACATGATAAATCTCTAGCATTAGCACTCTCAAGAAATACATTTAATCAAGGGAAAATGTGCACTTTATTGCCCCTCGTGCTACAAAATATAACATACAGGGCGAACTTCCCAAGGGATTCCATATCAATTTCAACGAAATGCCCGGGTGTTAACGGCCACGTGCTCGTAACTGTCCAGTATAGTTAGCGCCATGTATGTCTTGTTAATTAACATCTAGCAATAGAAGCCTTCAATCTGATATAATAATAATAATTTCACCACAAAATAACGATAATCGTTGCAATTGGAAACGGTTTGCATCCAGACCATAGCTACAGATGACGAGTAGCTCGGCGGCTAAATACGTAGAATACAACCTGTTCGATATCTGTGGCGATAACTCTTAGGTCAAACTGTCTTGGGTTTAATTGTGACACGATAGTATCAAATGACAGGATATCATTTTGATGAAAGGGTTAAGGGTGTAAGTGTGTCTATATCGTTATACATGTAGATGGTTATTGTTTTCATTTGTTATTGTTTCTTTTATTGATATTATTTTATCTTATACATTTCTGATTATTATTCATACAGTCGGGAAAATGTTATTCTTCCCAATAAACACGTTCAGATCAAACTATTATTTCCATTGTAAACAGTTTGGAGCCTGATCAGAAACCGATAACCTGGAGTCTGATCAGGCTCCAAACTGTTTGCCACTTACATTAAAATAAACAGTAAGAATTGACAACCAGTTGTCATTTTCAACATTTTATTACGAAGCAAATTCGTTTCGTCTTCTCCACTGTAATACAAGGTTTTGATGTTACTATTTCTGCATTGGTTATATTGTGATAAATATTGCAATCATTATCAAGATTCTAATTCTAATCAATCTTCACTATGTGTCATATCCCGCTATTTGTAAGTCTTTACGGTAGATATATATATATATAAAACATGATCAAACCCCAAAATATTGGACAGTGATAATTGTTAACATAAACAATTTATTATGCTTGTAAACAGACCTGCAAACATCCAATATTTTGGGGTTTTATCATGTTTTTAACTTTTTATGTGAAAAGATACTGTACTGTAGCCTACCAAAAACGCGATTGGGTTGTGAAAAGATACCGTACTTAAGCCTACTAATAAACGCAATTGTGTTGTTAAAAGACACAATACAGAACTGAAAGTCCCTGTTACTTCACGCTACAATGAGCCGCACTTACAGGCTTCGGCAAGACAGTACACGGGATATAACTCCGCAGTTTTGCCTAACCTAATGGACGATTATGTCCCTTGTGCCCAAGCTGGGAATACATTACTTTCAAGCCCTAAGTCTGATCATCACAGTAACCTACACAACGTCACAGATTTCAGTGACGCTCAGTTACAGCAACTGCATGTTTACTACAGTGGCTTACCAAGGATCATGTTTAAAGATGCACTGTTAAAATTATATGCATCATGTGACAGAAAACTCACAGAAGTCAGCGCTGATTTATATGTTAGGGTGTGTAGCATTGATGGATTTCCCTATGAAGGGGTGTTGCTTAAACGACGCATCCAGACCAGGACCGGTGAGACTTTGGCAGAAAAACTGTCCCTTGATATACATACTCTTCTCTCCGTCCTGGATGTTGGTGACTTTACCTGTCCGAAACTCAAGGAACTTCTCGGTGTTGCTAAATCCCGAGCGTCGTTAGCTTCAACACCGTCTTCAGATCGTCGGACTTCTACGCCTTCTCGTGCCAACGAACAACGTAACAACGGACTCCAAACTAGTGAATGAGTACCGAGAACTACAGAACAGTGTTATACTGATTAAAACAGACATGTTGAACATGAAACAGTTATATAACTCGAATGAAAATGCACGGTCTACTCAAATAAAACAACTTCATGACAAACTGACGGTAATAGGTCAAGAGCTTACTGATATCCGCGCTGACATCAATGACAAATTCATAACTATAGAGACGTATTTAGACCGTATTGAAGCAGTGCAGTCCTGTAGCCTAGTTTCTACGAAAAATGACCTTAAAAGCTGTGAAATGAGTTTATTGGTGCTGGAGGAATCAATACAAAAATCAACAAAACATTCAAATAAAAGTGTTAAGCCTCAAAAACAAAGGCATAAACTAAATACTACCACAGACTCGGGACAGCAAAGTTGTTCCAGTCAATTAGTCTCAATTGATGTGCCCACTGATTCGACACCTGATGGTGTTCCTGCTCGCGTTGACACGACGGCAGTGTCAACATCGCATTCTAATAATCATGTTAGACCAAACGCAGATGCTGCCTTCGGTGACAACGTGACGGAAATGCCACCCGGATCGAATCATGTTTATAGGCTAACTCCATTGGAAACTGCTGACACGGAAATGAACAAAACACGCCAAATTTTGACTATACTGCAGAGTTTTTTCCGAGACCTGGCACCGGTTTAGCAGCTGAACATGTTCAGGGAAACACTTTCCGTGGAGGAGTCAATACTGCTGTCAATATTTCAGACCATCACGTGGACCCTGTTAGTAGGTCAACACATGATACTTCTTCATTTGATGTTCAAAGTATTTCTGAATTTCCGGTTCCTCAAAGTAATTTAAACCCTGGAATCGTAGGAAGGACCGAGAGGTCTGGTTTGACAAAACAATTGCAGGATAACACCGACTGGGCTTCTAAGGCCAAAACATACTTTCCGCCTAAAAAACATCGCCAATATGCAAATAGGAATGGTCAAGCAAGAAGCTCTAAAGCCAACGTTTAGTAGATACCAGTCATAACCTCAGACAGACAAAATGTTCCTTCTATCTCGCCGACCTCTCCAAGTGAAGCAGATGATCTGTCGGATTATATTCGTAAGAAAACAAAACGTTTCTACATTGGAGGCTTTAAGCCCTCTATCTCTGATATCAAAGTAGCTGCCTTTGTAAACGGTTAAGGGCCGAAAGTTTCCAATGTCAATATCTTCCGTAGTCAATACAAACCGACGGTCATCCGCCTGAACCTGGAAGATGACGGAAATGCGTCTCTTGTTCTTGACAGTTCCTTTTGACCTGAAGGTATTGTTTGCAAGCCGTGGTTACCACGAGCTAGACTAAGAACTGGCAACGAAACTGATAAGTCACGTGAGAAGGTACACCGGAGACGGAAAAATAGAACGTTACAGACGCAGGACTACTGTGGTGACCCAAACCCTTACGGTTACCTATCTAGCTGTGATATAGATTAAGATTTTCTTAATGGGTCTTAACTTAAAATTGTTCACATGGAATGCTGCATGCATTACGTCAAGTGCGTCATACTTATCGGATAGACTTCGGGATTACAATATAGATATTTGCGGGTTGTCAGAAAACTGGCTATTTGAAAGAAATTTGCATTTTCTTGGCAAAATAAATCCTTCATTTAACTTTTATGCTGTATCAGATGAAAGCTTAAGCTCAATAGATACCCGAAAAGTCGGCAAGGGTGGTATTGCTTTATTATGGACGAAAGGGCTTGATAATATTATTTCACGTATACCATTGTTTAGTGACCGCATTATAGGTATCCAAATTGACTTTGGTGAAGGAAATTTTGTCTTTATATTTCAAATTTACTTACCTTCGAAAAACAACGACACCCAATATTTCTGTAACTGTTTAGATAGTCTTATAAATACGTATGACGAATATTCATCTAAAGGTATGGTTGTAATAATGGGCGACATGAATTGTCATATAAACTCCTATGGTTACTCGAGATCGCTAGATAGTAGAGATTATTATAAGTTTCAAAACTTTCTCCAATTATCGAATTTGGTGTCAGTCTCCACTTTGGAACTGTGTTCTGGTCCAAGTTATACATATGATTCTACTACTGGTTGTAGTTCAATAGACCATATTATAATCCCTCAAGATGATGTTAACTGGATAGAGTCGTGTCAAGTAATTGATGATGATGCTATATGTGTATCTGATCATCGTCCTGTTTGCTGTTCACTCTCAATCCCTGCATTAGCACAGGTAGGCCAAAATGTCCCGAAACATAATATTAAGTGGCCTAATATCCCTCGAAAAGACGTCAAGGCTCATCTGAAACCTTACTGGAATGAGTCACTGACTGGTTTAAATAAATATATGAAATCATGTCGTCTGGCTTGGTTGCAGTCGGGAAGTCTTCGTCTAGGTCCGGTATTCTCTCAATATAAAGATTCTAAAAGAAATTTCAGAAAGGCTCATAGGAAGGCTGTTGAAAACTATTTTAGCCTCTTATACGATAAAATAGATAAAGCAGCTGAGGTCGATCAGCCACATTTTTGGAAACTAGTTAATATGAGGAAACATTCTTCAAACAGAGTTGGTGGTAATGAAATGTTTTCAATGATACTGTTTGTAGAGATCGTCTTCTTCTTCTTGTCGTTCGCCTCTACACGATCAGTCCATTTGCAGAGATGAATTGTGTGGTCCGTCGCAGATCCTCCACGCCTCCGTCGTACAGCTTCCTGTTCAGTGGGGTATCTATAGGCCATATCGCATCCTTCTGCTGGTTGTGTTTGTCACAATTCTGGAGAATGTGCTCTACTGTCTGTACCTCCTCACCACATGGGCATATTGGTGATGGGACCAACTTGAACTTCCTGAACATATGAGAGTTCAGTCTGTTGTGCCCTGAGAGTAGCCTTACCATGATGACTTGTTCAGGCCTGCTAAGAACATGATAAGCATCCTTCTCCTGTCTGGCCTTGAACATTGACTTAATCATGGTGACTTTCTCCTGATATGTGACACTGTTGTTTGATTGGTCTCCTTGGGCTCCCTGTTTGGCAAGCTTTTCAGCAGCTTCTGGACTCCACAGTGGACGGGTATCCACTGGAGTACAACTCTACAACTGTTGTTAAGTTGTTGCAGTGCCTTTGCAAGATGTGGTGTCTTGCCATTGGAGAGGGCTTGTAAAACTGACAGTGCATCTGTGAACATGACAACTTGTGAGAAACTATCCTCAGACGCTTTGATCATTTCTGTAGCTTGTATCAGTGCTTCCATCTCTGCTCCATAGTTGGTACAATGCTTTCCGGCAGTAGTGCTTGTTGTTTCCATAGTACCATTTGTGTGCTTGATGACAACACCAGAGAGTAGAGATAGTACCGCAATTTTAACGAGGCTGGCAAAATTACTTCTGTTCCTTATATGACGTAGACCAAGACATAACCTTTGATAATACGTTTGCTGAACAAGTTTCTCAATTTTTGTCTAACAAGTTCCAGTCCACTGAGTTTAAATATTGTCACTGGCAGTCATGTACAGTAGGTATTGATAGCGTCAAATCGGCGCTGAATAGTGGCCTGGGGTGAAGATGGGATCAGTTATGAACACATGCTTCATGGTGGCGATATTATATTAAAACTATTAAGTAAACTGTTTTCGGCCATGTTGTCACTCGGCCACATTCCAAATAAAATGAAACAGGGTGTTATAGTTACCATTTATAAAGGGGGGACGAAAGATAGGAAAAATCCTAATAGTTACAGGGCTATAACATTGACTTCAACTATTTTAAAACTATTTGAGCGGATTTTGTTACTCCGAATGGAAACGTCTGAGGATTCAGCTCATAATTTATTACAAGGTGGTTTCAGAAAGGGATTAGGTTGCATGGTGTCATTGTTCTCATTAACAGAGTGTTTGTACTTTTCTAAAGAAAACTGAAGTAAATTGTATGCTTGCTTTTTAGACTGTGCACATGCATTTGATCGTGTATGGCACTATGGCCTGTTTTATAAGTTATTCCATAGGAAAATCAATATAGCTACAATCCGTTGTATTTTCAGTATGTATAAAGAGTCTGAAAGTGAAGGAAGACTTACTTATATATAATGCGCATGCGTGTGGTAAGATGGCAGTTTAAATTTTAGCGGTCGTAATAAAGAGAAAAAATAGTAAGTTTTAAAACTATACAGAGGACTAGTGTTGGTGTAGTGTTGCTCCTCATCAGTGGACAGTATACCGCCATGCAAACGAGTAGTGGAAACCCTATAAATACGCCTTTAGGAAGCTTTTCGAATAGATTCAGCCCACTCGAGGGGGTGGGGTACGACCAGGTATTGACATCAACATTCAACGAAAGCAAACAAAACAACCAGACAACAAAACGCCCCTCCGAATATCCTCTGCTTCACAATACAGTAAGTCCAATGGCAAATTCACATTCACCCCTTTCTATGGACGACAAATTGTCTATGATACTGAACAAGCTGGAACATCTCGAGTCAAGGAATGAACAATTGATAAACATGTCCTCGCAAGTGTCTCAAACAGCGATAGAAGTAAATAAACATTTTACATATCTGAAACAATTAGCTTACCACAGCATAGATCTTGAGGCCCGTTCAAGGAGAAACAATCTCATATTCTACGGTTTGGCTGATTCTAGGGGCGAAAATGTGGTAGATACTATCAGCCAATATTTGAGCGATCATTTTAACCTTGACCTTGATTACATGGGCTTTCACAGAATACATAGACTTGGCTCACTGGCCAGAGCCCGTAACACAGCACAGATCCCCAAACGACCCATTATTGTGGCTTTCAGTGACTATAAGGATACAGAAACTATTATGTCTACGGCTTATGCTTTAGCAGGCACCCAGTTTGGTGTAGACCGTGATTACCCTAAGGAAATCGCCCAAGCCCGTAAATCTCTATGGACTTTCAAAAAACAGCAGAACTATAACAGGAGCGACAAAGTTGCAATCCATTTTCCAGCAAAATTAGTGGTTAACGGGTCAGTTGTAAAGGATGCGTTTCCAGATTGGCATACAGTGTTGAACATGGACCGTTTAGAGGTATTTAGAAACAACAAACAGCAAGATGCTCATTTATACTCTGTCTCCACTGTTTGCGATCAGACCCAACTGTCAAACCGCAATCCGCCTAACTATAGTAGCAGTATGTCAATCGGTGTCCAGTCCAATACACAGTCGTCGCCAAAACAACAACCTGATCAGCATGCTTTCGCAGCAGTTAGCCGTGCATCAACTGGGATACCTGTTATCCACTCTACACCTGTCCAACCCATACCGCATATCAATCAACGCGATTTGGACATATCATCAGATCGCGACTTTCCGCCATTAGCGAATAAGGCGCCGAATATAAACGACGGTTCACGGAAGTCTCCGAATGGTAACGGGACAACACAAAGTGACAGTACACATGTGTCTCAGTCAAACAATCACTCAAGTTAGGCAAACGGGGAGAGACGATGTTTATCTTTTGGGTTACTGAATGTGCAAGGGTTAATAACGAAAAATGTAAATAAACTTGAGATATGTGACTTCAAATCTTACTTTAGTGAAACGGATTTCTTTTTTCTAACGGAGACTTGGTCCTGTGAGGAAACCGATTTGTCAGTAGAGGGGTTTACTAGTTTTCCTTTACATAGAACTGACATATCATTAAATGCAAAACGAAACTCTGGGGGAATCTGCTGTTACATAAAGAATAAATTTATAGATTCGATAAGCTTAGTTAAAACTGTAAATGATGATATCATGTGGCTTAGATTTGCAGGCAAACTTTTTGATAGAGCTGATGACATTTTTGTGGCCTTGTGTTATTTAGTACCGGAAGGTAGCAGCCGAGCCGAATTAAAAGAAACGTCAATGTATAACAGACTTTTAGATGATATTATGTCTTTTTCAGAGGAAACAAATAGCAGATGCTCTTTTCTTTGTTTAGGAGATTTTAATTCTAGAGTTGGGCACCTGGCAGACTTTGTAGAGTATGATACCTATGATCACAATGTACATGTATTTCCCGATGATTACGTCAGCGATACATACTTACCTAGGAGTTCCCAGGATGTCACTATAAATAGTAACGGCAGATTACTTATAGATTTTTGTAAAGAAAGTGGCTTGCGCATTATGAATGGGCGCGTTGGTACTGACGCTGGCGTTGGGAAATTCACTTTCAATGGTTTTCAAGGAAAACGTTTAATTGATTATGTAATTGCCAGTCAATCACTGATGGATGAATTTTCAGCATTTTCTGTAGAGGATCCAAATATATTTTCTGACCATTGTATGGTAAAATTTGCTTTAAAATCTACAATGAACACGAACTTAACACACGATAGCGTTGAAAATGCACAATGCGAAACAATTACTTATATGTACAAATGGGACAACGCAAACGTCGATAATTACAAACAATTATTGAATGGAGACGACATAACAAATAATTTAGAGTCTTTGTGTGAATCATTAGGTGCTGTAAACAGTGCAAATGATATAGATATGAATTTAGATAATTTTTCAACAGTGATAAATAAAATATGTGACCCACTTTTTGGTAAGAATTTAAGCTGTAGTACGAGCAGTAATAACGATAAACGATCACATACAATAGCTAACAATAATAAATGGTTTGACTCGGAGTGTAGGGGGAAAAAAGATTTGTTTTATCAAAGTTTGAATAGATATAGAGCTAATAACTCAGAAGAAAATCGAGTTGATATGTGCATATAGCCCGGGGCATAAGGTCCATATTTTGCCCAAAATACTTCAAATTATGATGCAAGCAAGGGACTTTCCACAATTAGTGTTTAGACATATCTTATCCTAAAAAACCCGTTAGCCACTTCAATTTCCCTGGCAGATTCAACACGGCGGCCATTTTCAAAATGGCTGCCATTTCCACATTGTATAAGTTATGTCGTTATTGCAAGTCTAATGTAAAGCATAAAAATCACGCATAACTAACACTGATGTGATGTCAAATATGAATCATCAATTGCTGATTGCGGAATATTGTTAATTATTCAAGATGGCCGCCAAGAATTCAAAATGGCGGCCAAATTCACTATTTTTCATTGTAATAAGAACACATGTATTTCTGAAGGATTATCAAACTTCATTTCCACGGATTGTGTGTTTACTTTTCTGTTCTAATACTATGTAAAGATATTAAAGTCTAAACATTTGTTTTATGCATTATTTCCGATATAATTTTAACGTTCAAAATACCTAATAACACTGAAGATTCGTCATTTTGTAACATTGCTTTATAATCTAGAATAGGCTTGTCGGCTTTTGGGGAAATACCATTCCTATAGGAATTTTGGGGAAAAGTTGACATACCTCCTTTTGCCATAATGTATGTCTGCTTAATCCATTTCTATTGTCTTTCACTCTCTTGGACCACGAGGCGCCCAAAAATGGTAAAAACCAAAATGGCCGCCATAACACTTATGTTTGTTATTATTTCTGATCTTTCGGGGATCAACTACACATAGTAATTACTTTTCGTAAACCACATTGCTGATTACAACCATACTTTATAGAAATATTCTTTTGGGTAATTTCTTTCAAATAATCGATTCAATAATAAAACTCTGATTGCCATGACAACCAAGGTAAAAGACTGGGGAAATCTTTGAAATATGTTCTTGTAAAAACACAAGACACAGAGGTTATTGAATTATTGTATTGCCTAGCAGATCTAAAGTTTATTCATATCATATTCCTGCATCTAAATTGTAATGGGATAACAATACGCTGAAAGCCATATTGCAATATATTGCAATATGGAGACACTGTATTTTAATATATAGCAATAAAGTAGGGTCCTTCAAACTTTGTGTTACTTTGAAATTTTCTTGAAATCTACATTTACGAATTTTGTCTATAATACATCATTTTAAAGGTCAATTTCTTGCGGATATGATAATTTATCACTACAAACATTCCATAGAATTTGTAATTACTATTGTGATGCATTGAAGGGACAAATACAGTTTTATACTTTAATGTGTCAATATTAATGTTGGTCTGATATTATGCGAAATTTTCGTAACAGAGTTATTAAATTTAGTGTGGTTTGTCGATGAATACTATATTCATATATACAGTATATAGTTGTTAAATTAACAACTTAGTTATAGCGAAGTGTAAAATACCTTAGTTTGTTTTGAATTTTACATTAATAAAGCAAGTTATATGTTAATGTATGCTTTAATCTTACAATAGAAGTAGGTAAAACACATCTCTATTTTATTCACACTATTCAACATTAAGTGTTGTTGGCCTAAAACATAAGTAAAATTCGAATCAGCTAGTGCGAAATTTAAAAGCGGTATGTCACTTTTTCTAAATCACATGATATAAAATTATGATTAAATTCTGTAGCAAATACTTCGTGTGCCTATGAGTGTCAAACATTGATGCCCTTTTCCCACAATGAAGAGGAGTGTTGTTGTCGATGAATAATGCATCGCTGTATCCGCAAGACTTTTCAACGATATATCACACATGTATGTTCTAAGACAAAGCCCAACTAAAAGAATTTTCGAATGACCCTCGTAAGTAAATTTGCACTACTTTGGGGTCGACAGCTTTACATAGACTTATCGCATATAGGAAAACATGCTTCACAAAAATCGCAAAACCAAAAGCTCAAATATTTGATGTGAAGCAACGCAAAGTAGACCTCTACACAGTTTGTTAAAAGCATTGTTGTCCGGGATGTATTAAATGATCCCACCAATAGGTCACTAACGCCAATTTTTTTTTATCTAAACCTTATAGCCAATGACTTCAATTTTTAGTGTAGAGGTTTCATCTAGAAGACCTCTATTAACTTTGTTAAATTCATAGCACTGCGATCTAAGTCTTCTTGGAAAGGATTGCCGATCTCATTGATGGTTGATGTCAACCTTGTCACTTTCTAAAGCAGTGATGTAAGCGCACTCTTTGCTTGCTCGTGGTGACTCGCGCTACCATAGACGTGTTTGACGATAGATTCTTCATCGTATTCTGTACATAATCGACTGACATCGGGTCCTGTAATAATTCAGCGTCTTACAGCTGAATGTCCTCTATGATTCAAATTGCACCCGTTACCTTTGATAATTGCATTCGCCTGTTTGTAGGTGTGGTATATGGCTAAGGTTAAGAATTGTCTTAGTAAGGATGTTGTGGTCTTAGTGTTACCAATAATTCCACCTCCCTATTATTCTGTTTATTTAGCAATTCTTGGCTCTTGACTGGATCAACCTGGTTGAATCAATGTTTAGGTATCATCGCTACAACGTTTCCATTTTAAATATTCATCCAACACTTCTGTTGATAGCTGGTGAATTTCATTCACATATAGTTTTCCTTTTTGAGTATGGTTTGTACGATCAAACTGCTTAATCAAGAGGACCGTAAACCCCCTATATCGCTCACCAGTGTCATGGATTTTTACACAAGAGCCTCTGGGCGGGGACAATTCTAATACTAGGGCTTTGATTTTAACCAACCTGATAGAGGTATTCTACCCCATTCTGGACAAAATATACTTATAGGATGTGTCACATTATGGTAAGGACTCTTCTTTAAAAACAAAAAAAGCTTTTTCATCAGTAATATGTTGACATGACAGCTACTATTAAAACAAACTTGAAAGAAATCTACACCGCTGACTCTCTACAACAATACCCAGCGGGAGACAAATATGTTGTGTGTTAGACCGAATTATTATGGGCAACAGATGTAATCATTGTTGTAAGGAGAGACTCGTTGTAAAGGGGGACTATGTAGGGAGACTTCAAAGCTATATGTCTTGACATTAATTACTTTTAGGTATTCAAATACAAGTATATGTAAAACCATAAAACTATAGATACCAAATTCTAAAACAAGGGCTATGATTTTAACAAAGTTGATAGAGGTCGTCAAGGCGATACTCTACACTAAAAACTGAGGCTCTCAGGCTTTTGATAAGATTTTTTATAAAATGTCCTATTTAAATATATCTAAAGCTAATGATCCATGGGCGGGTGATCTATTATTTCCGGACTATAATGCTTTTAACAACTGGGTTGAGGTCTACAACGTAATACTTCACATCAAATATCTAAATTTGGGCTTTGTAGGTGAATATAGGAGATAAGTGTGAGGTTGGGCGCCCCTAAACCCAGGTTTAACCCCCCAGTGGTTGTTAATAATTAATTAATTTATAATTGATTATTGATTGCTACTGACCGTACCAAGGCGGGCTCCTATGTTCACTTAGCTTTATGTTTGTCTTGCGTGTTGTTTTCTATTTAGTGTGTAGATGAAGGAATGGTATTGCGTGTGTGTGTGTGTGTGTGCTTGTCATGGTATGGCTGTGTGTGTGTTCTGCTTTAGAGATGGGTGTATTGTTTGTGTTGCGTTTCCTGCTTGAGTCTTCTTTCGTATTTATTTGTGACTTTTTGAAAACATTTTTCTTATATATACGATACGTCTAAGTAAGGCTATTAACCCCCGCGCATTGTCAATCTTCTTATATTGCAATACAGTTTCTCCATATTGCAATATGGTTTTCAGTGTATTTTACACCACAGCAATTTAGATGAAGAAATATGATATAAACAAACTTGACTGACGTCTGCTAGGTATAACTATCCTTCAAATATCTACGTTCTGGGCATTGTGTGTGGTTTTTTAAATTATGCAGATTTTTACTGTTGTCGCCATGGCAATCAGAGTTCTTTAAGGAACCAATATGTTGAAAGAGATTGGTCCAAAGAATATTCATGCTCAGTTTCGTTGTAATCAGTCATGTGGTTTCGGAGAAGCAGATGTAATAAGTGTGCTTGATCCCCGAAAGATCTGATACATGTATACTAACGAAAATAAGTGTTTTGGGGGCCATTTTGTTGTTTTTGTTTACCATATTTTGGCTTTCAACTTCATGGGAGAAGGCACCAGACAACAGATATAGACATAGCACACCTTAATTATGACAAAACGGTGGTCTGTCAACTTTCCTCAAAAAATGCCATTTCCCAAAAGTCCGACAAGACTTGGATAAAAATGAAAATGAAATCATGCGAAGGAATTTCGTTAGTATATTCGTGTTATTAGGTAGTTTGGACGTGGAAATCTTATTGGAAATAATGCATAAAACAAATGTATAGACTTTGATAACTTTAAATAGTAACATAAGAAAAGAAAAGTTTACACACGGCCCGTTGAAAATTGTTTAATAATCCTTCAAATTTACATGCAGTTAAAGTACAATTGAAAATAGTGAAAAATGGCCGCCATTTTGAATTTTTTGCGACCATTTTGAATAATTAGCAGTATTTCGTAATCCACAATTGATGATTTACATTTTACATCTCATACTTGTTATTTTTATGTGAATCTTTTTACTGCCATGGCAATAACCATTACGACATAACTAATACAACATTTAAATGGCGGCCATTTTGAAAATGGCCGCCATCTTGAATCTGCCAGGGATATTTAAGTGGCTAACGGCTTTTTTCGGTAGACAATGGTCATGTAAGTAAACCTGCAAAGTGGTTTGCTTGCATCATGAAGTGAAGTATTTTTCGACTTATGCCCCGGGCTAATATGTCGTTCGGAATTTAAAAAGATAATTAGAAATAAAAAATATTTGTTCAAAAAAGATAATACTGATAAACTTATGAATGCCAGATTTTCAAATGCCAAATTGTACTGGAAGTTATTAAAAGAGACTTCTACAAATCGCCCGTTAAATACTATACGCCCTGATATTTTTTCGGCTTACTTCAATGCAATAAATAACCCAGATGACAAGTTTTACCAAGCTGATGATGATGTGATAGATTTTAACGAACGCCACCTAGATTGCGAAATACAGGATATGTTTAAAGAACTTGACGAAATAATAACTGAGGAAGAGATATCACAAGCTATTAAACAGTTGAAATCAAATTCGAGCAGTGGGCCCGATCTCTTTTTAAATGAATTTTTCATTCATGATTCAAACTCTCTGATGCCGTATTTAAACAAATTATTTAATGCATGTCTTGATAATGGGTACTTCCCAACTAAATGGAGTGAAGGCTATATTGTGCCTATACCTAAAACAGGAGACCTATCTAATCCCTCAAACTACAGAGGAATAACACTATTAAGCACACTAGGTAAATTGTTTACACGAATTCTAAATAATAGACTTGACTCTTGGGCAGAAACTTATGGCATTTATATTGAAGCACAAGCTGGTTTTCGGAGGGGAATGAGCACGATAGACAATGTTTTCATTCTAAATAGTGCGATAAATCATTATTTTAACAAAGGTAAAAAACTTTTTTGTGCTTTTGTAGATTTTAAAAAGGCATTCGATTTTGTCGTTAGAGACAACTTGTGGTTTAAACTGGTTAAATACGGAGTAAGGGGTAATATTCTGAGTGTAATAAAATCCATGTACAAAAATATTAAGTCAAAGGTAAAATGTCAAAACGCTGTCAGCGATAATTTCTCTTGTAATTTAGGAGTACGACAGGGAGAATGCTTATCTCCCTTTCTCTTTAGCTTGTTTTGAAATGCTTGTTTTTAAATGATTTGGAAGAAACGTTTTTAGCAAAGGGGATAGAGGGTATTAACATTGAAACTTTTAAACTGTGCCTATTGTTATACGCTGACGATATCATTATATTTGCAAATGATGCTAAAAGCCTACAAGAATCATTAAATACGTTAGAAGAGTACTGTAAAAGATGGAAACTAGTGGTTAATACATCAAAAACAAAAGTAATGATTTTCCAAAAAGGGGGTAGACTATCAAAAACATTGAAATTTATTTATGATGGAAACGAACTAGAAATAGTGAAGCAGTTTAAGTATTTAGGGGTCATGTTTAGTTCAGGGGGGTCATTCAATGAAACTGATAAAATGCTAGCAGGTCAGTCACTTAAAGCAATTTTTAAAATGAATAGTTATTTATGCAAATACACCGACTTAACGCCTGGGCATACCTTAGAGTTATTCGATAAACTGATCCTTCCTAAACTTAACTACGGGTCAGAGGTTTGGGGCTTTAATAAAGGGGTGTCTACGGAACGAACCCAATTGAATTTCTGCAAACGCTTGTTAGGCGTTAAAAAATCTACACAGAATAATTTTATATACGGTGAAACAGGAAGATGTAAACCTCAAAACTATCGATTATATAATGTAGTGAAATACTGGTTGAAAGTATGTACAAACTCTGAAACAAAATATAACAAAAAGATATATGACTGTATTAAAATATTCTCTGACAGAAATCCCAGAGTTGTAAACTGGGCTACACAAGGTAAAAATATTTTATCCAAATTTGGTTACCTTGATGTGTGGTTAGCTCAGGGTGTTGGAAACACTGGTTTATTTTTAAAAGCTTTTAAACAAAGAATAAAAGACATTGATATGCAAGACATAAACGACAATCTTAACAACTCTACAAGAGCACTGTTATACAAACATCTTTTTGACCATAATTTATCGAAACATTTAGAGGTGATTAGAACTAAGAAATACCGAATTGCTTTAACAAGACTCCGAGTATCATCTCATAGACTGGCAATAGAAACTGGCAGGTGGAGAAAACCAAACAGTATTCCATTTGAACAGAGGAAATGCACAATTTGCAACGTACTGGAAGATGAATACCATTTTGTAATTGAATGTAAAAGATACGATGACTTAAGAAAATAATTTATTGATAGATATTATTGGAATCATCCAAATTTCATTAAGTTTTTGCTTCTGTTACAGAACGAAAATTGCACAATAATTAGAAACTTAGCCATTTTCACATACAAAGCGTTTACTAAAAGACAAGAAGCACTTCAGAGGAACGGTAATGCATAGTCATATAAAAGTTATACATATATATTATACATTTAGTTATAGAAGTATGTGCTCTACAAAGATGTCAGGTGCTAAGTACTAATTACTTAGTAACATTGCTTACTTTGAAATTGCTCACACTACCTTAATATCTGTACTACATGTTTATGAAATATATTGTCGTATACTACACGTTTCTCTCTACTGTACTTACCTAGTTTCATAGTCTAACAAAATTATAAGTCTTATCCATATGATACACAATAGCATAATGCGCTACATTATACTGTAACGTACTGCGGGTACTATACTATACTAAATGATACTTTTTGTGAAATACATTATCACACTGTGTTGTGGTGTACCGTAGTACACTATACCATACTATCATGTGCTAAATGGGTTTGATACTATAGTAAACTGTACTATGCGGCTCTAAATTATACTTAACGGTAGAGTACCTTATCACGATACTGTGTTGTATTGTGATTTACAATGAAATATTGTGCTGTATGGTTCCATACTAAACTGTACTCTAATGTGGTGTGTTAGGTACTATACTGTACTATACATGTACTATACTATGCTATTCTATGATATACTATGATGTACTATACTGTACTGTGCTATACTATGGTGCGCTATACTACATTGAACTATAATATATTGTACTATAGTGTACTACATTGTACACTATGGTATACTATACTATACTGTGCTTTAATATACTATACTGTGCTGTACTATACTGTACTATACCATACTGTTAGTCTGTTATATATTATACTGAACTATTCTATACTAGAATTTACTATACTGTGATGTTCTGTAGTGTAGTGTTCTATATTGTGCCGAACTAAATTGTACTTAACTGTATGTTAGCGTAGAGTAATGTGCTGTTATATGTTATACTATAGTATACGGTGCTATATAATGACGCACTAAACTGTACGATACTGTAGAGTACTATATACTATATACTATGCTTACGCTGCTATTGTTTGCTATACTAAACTATACGGTGCTATAGTGTACTATATTTTACTGCGCTGTACTGTGAAACACTTCTCTATTATAATATGTGTTGTGTTGTGCTGTACTGTACAGTAATATGATACATATTGCTATACCAAACTTTAAAAAACTATACATTATACCCGAATACAATCTCAAGTGAAATTTAAAAACGCCCCCGTTAAGCATATTTTGCAGAAATCTTCTTGAAATGGGTTTTTATGAAAACTTTATTTTCGAAACTGATATACATGTATATGGTGTTCTGGCAAAGTACGATTTGATATATGCACATTTACCGTCGGCAAAAGGCCATAGGTGTATGGGCCTGTCTCTCCCGTATCCAAAACAGATTACGATAAAAAATCATATTTTGAACCTCGAGAAATTGGTTCATTCTTGAAAAACTACAAACGTAGTCCAAAAGTATTCTGCCAAACGCCATCTTGCCATACCGTTTTACCTGATATGTGTTTATTGTTGCTATGCTCATGGCTCATGTTAGAGTTATTGCATAATAAAGATTCTATTCTATTCTATTCTTATAAGTTTTCAGATGTAATCCCTATCAAGCAAGGGATGAGACAAGGGTGTGTGACTAGCTCTGTCCTGTATCTCCTCTATATTGAAGGGCTCATCGCTGAGCTAGAACAGTCAGGTTTTGGGTTCTGTTCGTGAAGCAGAAAGTTATACACTCCTTGGGATAAACTTAAATAAATATCTTAAGTTCACAGAGAGTATAGATCTTAGCTGCAGCAAGCTGAAGAGTACGCTGCTAGGTTTGGTAAACATTGGTTTACATCCTAATGGGTTACATCCTTCGACTTCGTACCGTATCTATAAAGCAATTGTAATTCCTACAGCATTATACGGGTGTGAACTGTGGCCAGATATTTCAACTTCTAAAACTCTTCAGCTTGAACAGGCACATAGGTTTTGTATTAAGTATATTCAATGTTTACCTTCTTACACTCGAACTGATATTTGCATGAGTTTAATTGGTGCACATAACATACAGTACGACGTAGATGTAAGAAAACTAATTTTCCTTGGTCAGCTGTGTCGGCTAGATGTTAATCATGTGTCTCGTATCATTTTTCTATACAGACTGATATCGTTTTATGAAGAAGGTACGCAGCAACTTGGTTTCTTTCCAGATATTGACCGCATTCTTAACAAGAGCTGCCGGAGAACAGCAAAGCTCGCCTAACTAAACCTTTTTAAAATAGGTAACTATCAATAGAAAAGTGTATCAGTACATTGATATTCAAGCCACAGTGAACCTCCATTCCAAATATCAGCTTATAAGTGCAAATATGTCATGTAAGTGCATTCCAACACTTACTCCATAACTAACTTTGAAATTTCAGTCCCAAAACCCTAAGTCCACAACAGGTTAAATTTTGACTAAATTTAAACTTCTTTTTAAAATTTTAATTACGAAACATCAATGTTCAACCCACAGGTCACCTCCATTCCAAATATCAGCTTCCTAATACAAATAGGCCATGTAGTATTAGTGCATTACAACACTTACCCCAAAACTTTAACCATGAGAAATCAGGCGAAAAACCTAATAAATACGAAAGAAGACAGTCCACAAAAGGTTAAAATTTTAACTACGCAATTACAATGTTCAACACACAGGGCACCTTCATTCCAAATATCAGCTTCCTAATACAAATATTTCATGTAAAATTAGTGCTTTACAACACTTACCCCAAAACTTTAACCATGAGAAATCACCCGAAAAACCTAAGTCCACAAAAGGTGAAATTTTGACTAAATTTAACTTTTTTTTTTTATAAAATTTAACTACGCAATATCAATGTGCAACCCACAGGTCACCTCCATCCCAAATATCAGCTTCATAATACAAATATTGCATGTAGTATTAGTGCATTACAACACTTACCCCAAAACTTTAACCATGAGAAATCAGCCGAAAAACCTAAGTCCACAAAATGTGAATTTTGACTAAATTTAACTTTTTTTTTAATTTTAACTAAACAACATCAACGTTCAAACCACAGAGCACCTCCATTCCAAATATCAGCTTCCTAATGCAAATATTTCATGTAGTGTTAGTGCATAACAACACTTACCCCAAAACTTTAACCATGAAAAACCAACGCCGACGCCGGGGTGATTCCATAAGCCCCCCCCCCCCCCCCCCCCCCCATTCTCAGAATAGGCGAGCTAAGAGTATGCATGAAGCAACCACTTATACAATATTTTAGAAAGTGGAAAATTCCCGCAAAAAGAAGTATGGAACACATCAGTTCGTCGCGCTGTCTATAAGGTCGCAGAGCATGACTGTTATGAACGTATAAACGCAGACGAGAGCTTGCCTGATTTCCTTTATATTAAATTAATACTTCATTTTAATGCAGAGTTCCTATGCATAAGCAGATACTGTCCAAACTACAGCAGTTATAGTAAAATTTATTTAGCCATAATTAGCAAATTATTTTCGGATACATTTACTCGGCAATGTACACTATGTCAAGATGTAATTGATTCTATTATTAAACACATTCTCTGTAGCTGTGTGCACACATTGAGATACAGAATAGCCGTTTACAACATTATTTTGTCGTTATGGGATAGAGATATGCTCAATACATACTTAAGACTACATCCGAAGTCATGAGTCATAACTCTAGTTACTGGTTTCAAATACCTCGTAAATGATGAACATATGAACTTTAAATTCTACTGTAGTTCATTTAAGTTTTTTATATTTCATGTATCGTTCTTTATGTTATAAACCTAATTAAATTCGGTGTCAATTAAACAATGTACATGTAAGGAGTACACTTGTCCTACTCAGACAGTGTAGATCTTGATCAGAGGGATCCTACAGGAGCCTCTCATCAGGATATGCACTGTACTGTTTGCTATTTCCCAATAAATAATATAATGTACATTGTTAAAGTTAAATAGTCAAAATAGGCTTGACATTATATCATTTGAAACTGGAATTGTCTATTATTATAAGTTCCTGAGGTGAACACATCATTGTTACAATAATTGTATACATGTACATCTGCATTCAGCATTGGATTCAGCGACTACTAAATGAAGTTATTTGATTATTTCTGGAATCGGTCTGCTTCTTTGTGCGGGTTTTGTAGAGTGCTGAAAGCCCCTACAGGGACTTTCTGTGCTGTACTGGTCTTGCACTGTCTTGTCCTTTAGGCTTGGCACTCTCCGAGAGTCCTCTTCGTGTGGCTGGCCGCTTAACTCAATACTGCCTGTATATCATACATGTCTTTAATTACATTGAAGCACCTCTACTTCGACCAATAAGTTATATTCAGTATTTGATGTTTAACGTAGGTGACGGCTGAAGCGGGGTGAACGTGAAGCGAAAATCACCTAGGAGCTTTCTGTTTTGCTTTCATCTTGCTTTGTGTTGTCACCTGTCGTTTAGATACTCTATTAGCCTCTGTTTTTTTGGTCGTACTAGGAGAGGTTTACGGTATATATTTTCCAGTATATAATTATGCAAATTGCACCCAATATATAATTATCTGTTTTACCCTTTACATCAAAGTTCGTTTCTAATATTAAAGATAACCACTTAAAGCGGGTTGAAAGTGAAGCAAAATGTGCCTTCAGGTGCACTTTGCTTTATCTTTCAGCTTGCTTTAAGCTACCACCAGCTAAAACATGGAACTATTTCTTCTTGTATATATCCTGACTGAACCACTTGGAACTATTTTCTTCAATAGAAGAATAGGTATAAATCGTAAAGATGCATATCTATGAACTAATGGGTTAATATCTCTTTCTAGTATGCTGTTTATTTTAATAGTTCCTTTGGTTATCTCTTTGTTTCGTTTCGAAAGGGATTCCCTTATGTAAAGGAAAATAAAGTGCATGTGAGCGTTCCTATGTGCGTACTACATGTTTGCTTGCGTGTGTCTGCTTGTGTGCTGGTGTATCTGTTTTCAAATACTTGTGATACGTTCTCCTGGTATCTCTTTGTTTCGTTTCGTAAGAGGTATTATGTATGGATCTATATGCGGGACTCCAAATAAGGTGATATTTCATAAACTAAAAGTTTATGTGTGAATTAGACCTACGGTGTAACTATCCATGGAAATCGTCTCGAAGAGACGATTCAAATGAATAGTCGTACCGCGCGTTTTGATGCAGCTTTGAACGATAATTGTCAACTTAATTTATTTCCACTTGTCTGGAGCCCTATTGTGCATTACTGTTTGTTTCATTTTGTCACGTGTATATATATTAGTACAGTTGAAGCTCGATTACTTCGAAATCGCGTTAATTTGAGCATGCCCGTAGTTCAAAGTTCAAGTATTCTACTAATGATATAATGGTAGGTCGATTTAAGCGAGTTTGAGGTATTCAGTTTCAGCTGTATATAACTGTTTGTTTACTTTTTCCTGAATATTTTGTTTGTGTAAAATGCTCTCCTTAATGGAGGAAATAAAAGATACTACTACTACCGTACGTTAGCCTACGAATTAACGCGTTTGGGTTGTGTACAGATGCCGTACGTTAGCCTACTAATTAACGCGTTTGGGTTGTGAAAAGATCGCACGTTAGCCTACTAATAAGCGCGTTTGGGATGTGAAAAGATACCGTACGTTAGACTTCTAATAAACGCAATTAGGTTGTTAAAAGATACCGTACGTTAGCCTACTAATAAACGCGTTTGGGGTGTGAAAATATACCGTAAGTTAGCCTACTAATAAACGCGTTTTGGTTGTGTAAAGATACTGTGCGTTAGCCTACTAATAAATGCGTTTGGGTTATGTAGAAATATCGTACGTTAGCCTACCAATAATCGCGTATGTATTAAAACAACATCGTCTTTGCAAACAATCTGGAGCCCAATCATACGTTGAGCAAATCAGCGTTTTGACAAGCTCAAAACTTCTGCCGCTAAGATTTTAATACGCTCGTAAAAAGTCAAAAGTCTGCCATTGCCTACATTTTATTATTTTGTTGTTGCGCTTCATTTAAATCGGGTCCTTCTTACTCAAGCAGGGCAATACTTAAGACAACGCGAAGCTTGTAAAATCGATACACTGCTAATCACTAGTGCATTAACCCTTACCATGTGGTTGAAATGTCGTCTGCAAATAAAGAAATCAATAAAGATTTACACCTTTTTAATAAAAGGAATTTAAGACAAGTGTCAAAAGGTCTGGATCCAGATCAGACGCCATGTCACTCGGCGTCTGATCTGGGTTCAAACTGTTTGCAAATACCAGTGAAGTCACGATCGGCAGGATATAAGGGAATAACACCCCGGGAGTTAGTTCAAGTAGTTTGTCAGTTTCTTACAATTAAACTCCCAATTTAAAATCAATCATTGGTTTTAATATCAAATTGGATCCGAGCTAATGGCTTAGGGGGACCTGTTGAAATAGGTTTGTAAATTAACACAAGATTTTATTTCAACATTTTGCTGTAATCTCATTATCAATTCTCTATACTGTACTTATCGACTGTATAATTGTGCTGTTACTAACAAACCTCTGATTGCAATGAGCAACTAGTGAAGCTGTTTGATGGTGTTTGGATCAAGATCAGACGCCAAGTTACTCCGAATTAATTAACAATCATACAGTGGAGAACAATTTAAACGAAACCAAACGCAAACGCAGCAATAATTAATATAAATTTTATGCGGTTAAATAACTACATTGGATGCGTTTTACTATACGCCATTATTGTATAAAGTTTTTTTTCAATAGATGGCTTCAGATCAGTTGTATTACATTTTATCTACATATTTTATGTGATGGGGATTAATTCGGATTTTTTACTGAAAACCTTTTCGGAATTTAAAACATCCATTTTTAATAATGCGAGATTTAGTAGAACCTGATTAGAAAATAGCTATATCACGTGAAAGCTTTCATAACAGATGCCACAGTAATTAAGTCCGAGTTCGTCTCAATAAGTTTCCACGCCAAGTAACAATGATCAAACGACTTGTTGATTATTTCCGCTGAATTACGCCGGCATTGGTCTTCCTCAAACAACAATCTGTTAACACCTTTTTATCGTTCAAAGCCAAAGGGTTTCGGAAGTATGACACCTAGAGTTGAGATAATTAAGTCAATGCATGTCAATTTTTCGTGCGATTTGATTGGTTATTGCTTGATCCGCAAATTCGGGTAAAAAGCGTGTCTTTCCGTGGTAAGGTCACATTTGTGTTCTGACCAACGTCACGGTGTATAAACCTGTACGTGTTGTTTGAGCTCCGTACTGGTAGCTGCTGAGCACTGAATCGAGAAATGTCACAATGGCGGACTTGCGAGACCGCTAAGGGGTGAGTAAATCCCATTCTGCAGACATTCAAACATTGATTTCAATGCTGAACCTATGACATACCTGTTTAGATATGTTGCAGGTGTGAAATTTTCAACGTATTGAATTTATCTTGTTGAATATTCTCGGATACTGGCGAAGGATCACCGTGTTTTCGATAGCGTTGTCATAAAGACCAAGTAGATTTTGCCATCTAAGCGATAGTTTCTACATCTTAAACTACACATTCTATTATCAAAATATTTTATATCTACTGATACGATTCTATGAAAATGATATATTTGAATGTGCAGTTTAAACGCCAGAAATCATGTAAACAATGCGAAGCAAATTGTACGGTCAGCTCTAGAAGAAATGTATCATCAGCTGTGAAAATGAAAGAAAACGTTTGTACGGTCAGCTCAAGAGCGTTTTCTTTCTTTTTATGCGAAGCTAGATTTAGCTGTTATTACTGCGACCAAGTTTTCGACGTTTTCTCTGCAGCCGCCAGTCACCGTGCCAAGAACCATAAAGCAAAAACTCTTTAGGTAAAAATACTTAATTTGGAACATTACAAGGGCAAACAATACACAAAAAACTGCTAAATTAATCCATCTGAATTCGAAAAAGAAAACCAAAAGTGATTCCAAACAACCAAACAGTAACAGTAAAAGTTTCAAGAAAACCATAACACCAAGTCCAGTAAAATACAAAAAAGAATAAAGCTCCACGTCACCCAAATAGCACTAGATTTCTTTGCTGCAGACAATTACGGAGATGGTGATAAAGAAGAAGAATTTTCGAAACTTAGTTTGCAAACACCCACAGGCAAATTACTCGGACGAGGAGAGTCATGGAGAAGTAAGAAATGATAGTAGTACAACTAAAACATTACTTGACTTGTTGCCAATGGTTGTAGAGAACATTTACGAGTGCAGGCATCTATAAAAAATAGTCATCCGTCCTTTTTTGAAAACTAAAAACTGAAACAAAAGTTAAGAAGTATCATAATACTATAGGGCTAACAAACGCCTAACTGCGCTTTTTAGTACAGAAGTCCAATAAAGGACAATAACTTTGTACTTTTTGGAACCACTCGTAAGAAAAATATAACACCCACATATCTATTTAATAATTAATCACCTTCACCTATCCCGTAGTCATGTCGGACCGTTGGGGCACCATATATTTCTTGATAACCAGCTTTCTCCATTCCCCTCTGTTTTCTGCCATCCGCACCCTTTCCTTTAGACTTAAATCTGTCCAGTCTGTTATGTTATCTTTCCATCGCTTGCTCTGTCTGCCTCTCCTTCTTCCTCCTTGAATTGTACCTGGTAATATTGTCTTTGAAAGCCCTGTTGATCTCGTCACATGCCCGTACCATCTCATTTTACGTTGCTTGACAATTGTTAATAAATCTTCGAGAGGTCCAATGGCTTCTTTGATCCTGTTTCGAACTAAACGTACTTCATTTGAGATGTGTTCTTTGTATGATATGCAAAGTGTTTTTCTGAAACACCTCCATAACGAACTAATTCTTCGCTCCAAGTCTTCATTCAAGGTCCAAGTCTCGCTGGCATATAGGAATATGGACATGACAAGTGAACGCATCAACCTTATTTTCGAGCTGAGGCTTATATTTCGATCATTCCATATTAATTTTACTTTGCGAGTGCTGCTGTGGTCTGAGCGGCACTTGCAAGTATCTCGGATTTTGACCCCTTGTCAGAAACTGTCGCACCCATGCAGGTACTTAAAACTATCTACGCAATCAAGCTTCTCCCCATTGACCATGATTTCAGTGCTGATACCAATGATGTTGTTGGTCAGCAGTTTTGTCTTTTTTGTGCTGATTTGTTGCCAAATTCGGTAGTTGTCTTGTAAAGGCTTTCAACTAGATTGGATAGCTCCTCTTCCTTCCCTGCTATACCATCTATGTCGTCTGCAAAGCGCAAGTTCGTGATTGTCCTCCCACCGATGCTAACCGTTCCTTCGTGGTATGCCAAAGCATCCGACATAATTCTCTCTAGGAATATGCTGAAGAGTGTTGGGGAGAGTAACCAATCCTGTCTCACCCCCACTATTATGCAAAGTTTGACGTCAATCGGTAAAGAAAAGTAAAAGAAGTTGCATCAAAAATGTGTGTCAAGGGCAGACCGAAGAACGAATTAACCAACAAACTGGCTCCTCTACCCTTCTAGAAGTTCGTTTATTGGGCATTAAACCGAGATAATTACAGTATATATAACATCTCTCAATTTCAAAATTGAGAGCTTCTGTATAGCAGAAGTTATCCACCGGAAAAGAAAGTGCTGCACTGGGGAATAACTGAATGGTATTGATGCATTTCAGTAATTATGTGCAAGACACTTTTAATTATAAAACTTTTCATAAATGAAAATTAATCCTGAACTATGTCAGTCAAACATGGGTTTTATGCAGAACAATAGAAAATGTTTTAAAGGGGGGATAACTCTCAAAATATTAACTCAAAGTTATTAACATTGTGCAAATCACTTTCATTCACCAGTCGCTTTCCATTAATATAGGTATATTTCATATAGGGGCCTATGGCTATTCAAACTCTGACAAGAATGGATGGGTCCAATGATTTTTAAAATATCTTAGATTTACAGTGATTAATACAGCTGCGAGTTCCGAGACCTATACTCATTAAAATTGCCAAAGACTCACTTGTCAAGACTCATAATAGTTTGGCCATTATATAATATTTAAATCTGAAAAACTAAATGTTTTGCCCAAGGGACTCATTGTTTTACAAATTGTGCACCCCAGGAAGTATTTTTAATATTTTTAATTGCAAACGATTTAAATTACCACAGAATTAGAAATATTCTTGAAAAACACTTTAATGTCGTCTACGGAATAATGGATGTTTTTCGACAGTAGATCAATGTATATCTGTTCGAAATAGAATGAAGTGGAAAACGATTATTTATACGCAATATCTGTGTTTTAATAAATGTATATAATAGTTTGGTACATTTTCTTTATAATAACTTCATGATTTGAAATTTAAGGCATTTTTTAAGAGAAGAACGCATAAACAGAAAATTCTGATTTTGAGCTGACGGTACACATATGCTCGCAGCTGATGATACAGTGTCAGCCGTGTTTGAAATAGCTGATCGTACAAAACAGCATCAATTCTTCTGATCAAAAAATGCAAATTGCGACCATGCTTTCAAAAAATGAATAAAGCTATCACATCGCATCAATTGGATTTACTCTGGAAAACATATTTGTTTTGATCAAACAGTATAAACAAGGATAGATGCTGTATAAAATGCAATGTTTTGACGACATCCAAAAGAATTCCGAGTGAGCCACCAGTTGATTTATGCCTCGAAATAGATGTGTAGATGTATAGAGTGTACCAAAGACGGTCGCGATTGGTTTATCATTCTCTCCGGTATTTGAAAACCATGCTTACCGACAAGACTTTTCATTTAAAGAGAGGAAAATAAATAGGAACTCATGTCACATACCTGTTGTTTTCTTCCGTTGTGTCGCTTCGAGGCTCAAAAACAACCAGTACAGAGCTCAAAGTATCCGTACAAAGCTCAAAGTACGCATACAGGTTTATACACCGTGAACGTTGTATGAAATAAAGAATACGGAAAGGACACGCTCTTGATCTTTTTATAGGTAAGAAAAGTTACTATGTTATTTTTTGTTAAAATTGTGACTATTGCATATCCAGGCTGTTTTCACCATTTGGTTATTTCATATGTTATGGTTATTTTAACACAAACTGTACGTTACGTAAACGCTGCAGTTGAATGTTAAAGTATCTTGCACTTGGCTAGTTCTTTCGAACTTAAGAACTATTAGAAATTTACAATAGAGCAAAGTTGATAAACGTGTAAAGTTCACGCATTTTCACATTAACGCACATTGAAGAGTGGTTAATTGAAATGCGTGTATGCTGCATCTACTTTTACCTCGAATAGTTATGGTGCATTCAGCGTTGATATGTATTTGATAATGTTAAACGTATAGCGCTCTGTCTACAGTCCAATATATATATGTGCACAGATTATGCCTTTGAATAATTAAGTTCTAGTCGTGCAGGCTAGAATGTATATTGTGTAACATTTACAATCTTGTTAAACACACACAATGCGATATGCGTGCATGTCACACGTATTTTAGATTCTCTAAAATAACGGCAAAATAGCATAACAATGTGAAATTATTATTGTGTGAATTCCATGCAGCGTGAAATTTACGATGGTGTAAATTTCACTCGGTGTAAAATTCAGACAATGTATATTACGTGTTCATATATTTAATGAATTTATATATGCCAAATACTGTATAAAGTGTAATATGTACAATCATGTTAAACGCACGCAAGACGGTGCAATACTAAGTGTAATATTTACGGTAATGTTAACCGCATGCAGGCTGGTATGCGTGCATGTCACACGCATGTTAGATTCTTTCAAATATCCTAAATAATAGCATTAAAAGATAAACATTGTAAAATCAAATTATTGTGTGGATCACACTCGGTGTAAAATTTACAATTGTGTAAATTTTTCACAGCGTAAAATTCAGACAATTTATATTAAGATTTATAAGCCTAATAATGTAAAAGGGTAATATTTACAAATATGTTAAACTCACGCAAGGCGGTATGCGGACATGTCACACGCATCTTAGATGGTTTCAATCAACTAATCGTATTTAATGTTTACAGTGTGAAATTTATTATGTGTAAATTTCACGCTGCGTAAAAATTACAATCGTGTTTATTGTACGTAGCGTCAAATTCAGACAGTGTATATTACATGGCCATTTACTAATTAACGCGTAAAGAAGTCCAGTTCTTTGCGAATATTGTTTAATACAAAACTGGTATTCAATGAACGTTGGTGTACTTATGTACATGTACTTGTTATTATAAATGTACAAACACGTGTAATGTTACATATGGCGTTTGGTTTACTTATTTTTATACACTGTAAGATTTTGAATACATAATCATTTGTTTAATTTTAAAAGACATTTGTGATCTGACCAACATTGTATGAAATAAAGAATACGGCAAGGACACGCTCTTGATCTTTTTATAGATATCGGAGACAGAGGATCCTGAAAGGGTGCCAGAGTTAATTCCCCATAACTGACTTGTGACCCCTGCATAACATAAATGACAGCTTTCCTAAAAACAAAACGGTTTTCCGATCTATGCCTGAGTGGCAAATAATTTTGAGCCTAGTCAGACGGTGTCTGATCTGGCCCCATAACTAGATGTGGGGGGGGGGGAATAGTTAAGCAGAAAATGTTTATAAGGTTAATAAATTTACTATAACGCCTTTTCCCCTATATCGGATTTTCTTAATCTTACTTTGTCAGGATAATACAGAATAATAGTTATAGACAGACGATAGCACAAAGATCAAAGACTAAAGCAATACATCGCATTTAAATGGAACGTGTTAAAACACATGTTACAAACACAGCGGAGAAGATATTATTATTTCAAATTTCAAAATTTCAAAGGTCAAATGTCCTATAAGCTCTAGTAAGAAAATCATTTTAAAACTTATATTAAGTTTTTACTTTAGAATTTGAAAGAGGTATACTTCTAGCGATTCATTTTGTCTATTGACATTGTATGTTTAATGCAGTGAAGAGGTATTAAATTTCCCAAATAAACGTTTTTGTAAGCGCCTGGTAAGACACCGGTTGACCTGCTGTCCAGGTTCCCCTACTGTAGTCTGACCACACTGCATTAAGCTAACGTTTAGTTAGAATAAGGACATCTCCTCGGCCGTACTATTTTAACGCAAACAAAACGCATGTGCATTGCAAAAAACTTAAGCAATGTAAAGCTTTAGAAATTTCTAACGATTCTGTGTCCTGTGCGGCAAACAGTTTGGAAATTGAGCAGACGCCGGGTAACCCCGCGTCTGATCCGGCTACAAACTGATTGCAATGGAAATAATATTTTTATTGGGAAATAACAACGTCTTTTCTACTACATGTATCTACTGTTCTCGTATATATATAAACAAACAAGTTACAATACATTATCTGGAATTTTATTATGTAGCGCAGTTCGGTCAGATCATGGATCTGGAAGTGATGTGCTCCGTTACATGGAAACATCAGACAAGAAGATCTGAAATAGAGCATTAAATTGTTGACCCCTGAAACCTTTAATGGACATTTCTAGTTTCAAAACAAAGTGTGTGCGGTTGATGTGTAGCTTATTGCAACAAACACTAAAGACTCTGATCAGTGGACTCTGGAAGGAACTCTCTTATCTGGGTCTACAATGTTAGCATAGGACAAGTCTACGCTTCACTGGTACATATACAATGTTTGTAAATGATACATATATGCATCACCCGAGATATATCGGTTAAGTATTTGATTATTGTAATATATGAATAACCCTAATAACTCTAGTTGCTTAAATCGAATTCACCCAGAATCTTAGTACATTGTATCACTGACAAAATCTGTTTTGAAATGTATAAATAGAAGTATCACCAAAGCCTTGCTGGAGCTGACGTTTTTACAAAATGCCAAGGTCAGCTATGATTTTGAAGCATGATTTTTTATTACAAAAAAAAGACAGAAAAAAAGTTTGCGGTCGACTGGATTCAAACCTATGACTTCATGTTTCGCAGCACTAAGAGTCGAAGACGTTAACCACTCGTCCATTGCGACATGTAACTCTATTTGCTTCTATATTATTTCTATTAGCATTCGAGTCAATTGTTTATGCTCATTTCGTATATCCGCGAGCAGTTTGTAATGTAGGCAATTTTGAAAGTGATTAGTACTTTTTTGGTATAAATAAAGAAGATTAAGATAAACAAGGTTTGGTTAAAAGGTCTATCTAGCAAGCTCCATCTTCAAGTCACTTATGATTTATTATGTTTATTCCAAATTCGCACTTGAGTATGTTACTCGGTTTGGTCAGAATTGTGGTGTATATGTTTTTACAGCTAAAGCCGTAAAACAAAATAACACAGCTCTCAAAACCTATTTTTGTCCCTCGGATTGTTTGGTTTTGCTTTTTCTCTTCCTTTGCTTGAATATATTGCGCTTTAAACCAAACGCCCAATTCAAACCATGCATGTATAGCAATGACATTAACTCCTCTTGCATGAGAGCACACGATGTTCTGTCTTATTAAACGCGTTTGTCAAAAAACAATAATGTCCATTACCAGCAATTCAGAGTCTAATCAAACGCCGAGTATTTCGGTGTCTGATCAGATTTCAACACGACTTCAACATTTTTAAAAACATATCCTTTTGTACATTCTACTGCATTGCGTTTGCGTTGTTAAAAAGAGAAGTTTTAATTAATGTACATTGTATCTAGTGGCATACGGTATTTCAATGGTACCTTTGAACTTTCGGCGTAAGTAGTATGAAAAAGATGTTGATCAACTTCTTGAATCAGTCAATTCTTGGTTAACAAATGGAAGCAGTGTAAAGACCTTTGATTCAATTTAGGCTAGTCCAACTTAAAACAAAATTGAAGTTCAGGACATATATCTGTGAACATGAAATAATAATATAGTCTTCTCATTCAAATTTAAGAAACAACTCAGTAATAAATAGTTAACAGTTTCGATTAACAATCAGAATGGTTGATTCGTTAATATGATTTACAGAAATAAAACGCAGATGTATATTTATTATTAGAATACTTGGCATCGTCGTTGGCCCTATTTCGATTTCGATTTGCCCTTACTTCCGGTATGACTTAATAGCAAAAACAAGTAAAATGCACAAGAATTCCTCACGAAAACAACTTTGCAAAATGACATTTTTTTGCGGTCATCTTTTTCATTTTTCTGTATATAATGAAAGTTGTACATGTTTTTATATTTCTTATAAATAAAATGTAAGATAATATTTGGAGGATTATTTGTTTTAATTTCCGCCGTTTATATTTTATAAAAAGATAGTTCTTGCTTATTATCAAATTACTGGGGAATACTTGTGTTGGCAATTTTAACAACACTGAACTAAAACCAATACAAGGGAAGGTAAATGTATAGTTTCTCGATATTTGTTGACGCTTTATTTGTGAAGGCAAACAAACTAGAGCCTGATCAGCCGCACGAGTTACTCGGTGTCTGGACTTACTCCAACCTGTTCTGAAATGCACATTAGTTCTTGAAATACAGAAATGCTTTGTTGTGAAATAATTATTATATGTTCCTTTATGTCATTGGCATATTAACTCACCTTTGACATTTCTTATACTTTCGGGGGTTGTTTTGCAACACTCAGTGGAGCTCACTTATAACGGAATTGAAAATTATACAGTTATTTCATGTGTGTTTGGGGAACAGTCAAAACTATTGGCCCGATGTATCAGGGAAGACTTTCGAACTGTTGCCCGAGGCCGATAGGCCGAGGGCAACAGTTCGAAATGTCTTCCCTGATAACGAGGTACGGGGAAACTTCTCAATGACACTGATTTTAGAACGTCTACGCATCTCGATCGCACATGGAAACAGTTCGTCCTAGAGGGCAATAGTTAAAACTATTTCCCCCGGATTAGGCAATGTCAGAACAACACAGCAAAACAGTCAAAAATAACGAATTAAAAGTTATATAGAGCATTAGGTAATAAAACGAACTATTATACGTATTAGTGCTGCAACCAAGGCCCAATATCATGCCTAAATCTGGCACCAACCGGTCTCCATCTGTAAACAAAGGTTTCTATATACCAAAATGTTCGTACAAGTGTGTAGATTATGAAACTGCTTGTTGCAGTTGGGATATCTGTGGGCCAACATCGCTATTCAAGATGGCGTCCAAGATGGCCGCCACAAACATGAAATATCATGAACATACTACATATTGCAATTCTTTTCTGATTATACAACTAAAAGTGATTCAAATGCAAATTTGACACACTAAAGAAGTCATGGTATTCACACGATGTGAAAAATAACATTTTTACCTTTCTACAGCGACCAAAAAGTTCAAAATGGCGCCCAAGATGGCCGCCATAAGAATAGAAATATCACGCACACACGAACTTTTACAATTATTTTCTTATGGTTTTACTACAAATGATTACACTGCACATTGGACGTTAAAATAGAGTCACACTGTTCACTAAATGTGAATAAAGTATGTTTAAATCTTATGCTACGAACACAATGTTCAAATATGGCGTCCAAGATGGCAGCTAGAAATGTACAATTATCACGAAAATACTATCTTTAATTATAAGAGGTTTCCTTATTGTTGACTAAAAAGGTTGCAATGCACTTTGGACAGTACAAAAGGTATATCTGATACACTTAACACATATAAAGACCGTTTTACTCCCATTCAGTGAACAAAATGTCCAAAATGGCGACCAAGATGGCCGCGACAAACAGAAAATACAAGGAACTTACTATTACATATTTGTCTTATGTAGTTTGGCTATCAGTAGGGACAATGAAGTTTCGCCCTTACTAAAAGAGACATGTCATTCACTTAATATGGATAAAGACCGTTTAACCCTTGTACTCAGATTAAAATAATCAAGATGGCGTACGAAATGGATGCCGCAAATATGAAATGTCAAAAAGATACTTACTATTACAAATATTTTCTTATAGTTTTAATAAAAGTGAAGACAGTCGCCTTCAAACATTACAATAGGGGCTTATTACTCATTGTAGGTGTATAAATATTTTAAATCGTCGTACTGCTTTGACCCATACAAAAAGAGACACGTTATTGACTTAATGTTGATAAAGATCGTTTTTAAAACCTTTCTATTCCAAACAAAATATTCAACATGGCGTCCAAGATGCCACAAATATAAAATGTCAGGAGCATACTGACTCTTACACATGATTTCTTATGGTTTGATTAAAGTGATGGCAATTGATTTCAAACAAAAGGGACCTGTTATTCATTTGATGAGATTGAAATATGTTTAATTCTTCTGAAAAAAAGATTTAAGATGGCGTCCAGGACGGCCGCCATGCCACAAACTATCACTAACATACAATCTTATACAATTTTCGATGGTTTGACTGTGAGTACATATAATGTTTTGACAATTGACTTTGCCAATTACGAGAGAGAGAAAGGTATATTATTATTTTATTAGTGTCAAGACATTAATCCTCCTGCTGAAATTAATATATTCAAGATGGCCGCCATAAATCTACAGTATCATACTACTACACTTGTTTTATTACAGCTTCACCAACAGTGATGACAATGGACATTGATTATCACAAAAGAGACATAGTATTCACTTAATGTGTATAATAACAGTTTAATCCTTTTACTGGAGACATATTATTTCAGATGGCATCTCATTTTTTCTCATGGTTTGACGAAGTATTATGACAATGAACTTTGAATATGACAAAGAGACTTGTACGTATACTAATGTATAATGTGGCTTAATATGTATAAAAACTACATGCATTTAAACTCTCTACTGCGAACAGAATATTCAATATGACCCCAACATGGCCTCCACAAACCTACGGTTTGATTCAAACTGATGCAAATTGACTTTTAACATGACAAAAGAACCATGTACAGTATAGAAAGACCCTTTTATTCATATACTGCAAAAAAAATTATTGTCTGATAATTTCAGTCTTTGCTTCAAAATAGTTGTAATGTTGACTGTGAGTAACATGGTTGAGATCCTCATGACATGCTTAGTTACTAAATGCCTCATCCACATCCAAGTTGTTTGCATATAATATATTGAAAGAAACAAGTATAAGGGTTTATACAATTTTTGTGCACCAAAATTTTTGTGCATCATTCTTTTTGCAAAGCAAAAGGTCAAGGACAACTTGTACACTCCAATTCAGACAGCCCAAGACATGATGATATACTGCTAATATGTGACTTCAACGCACGAGTTCGAAGGGGCACCAGTAATATAGCAAGATTCATGGATCGAAATGGAACAGGCAACTTCATAGGTAACTGTAAAATGCTTATTAGACAATGTAAAGACGATGAGTTCATGGAAGGCGGTACCCTCTTTTCACACAAACTATCCAAAAGTTCACATGGGTATCGCCTGACAGGAACGGCAAAAGTCAGAGAGACCACATTATTGTTATCAACAACAGCAGGGTTTCTGTTTAGGATAATCAAGGGATGTGGCAAGCAGACGTATATTGATCATAACGTAGTAGCTAGCCGTCCAGTTGAGACCGGGTGATACCAGTGACGGCGTTTTGATGTCTCCAAATTGATATACCCGACTGTTAAGGACAGCTACGATGTCGGGCTGAAAATCAGATTTAGTAGTCTTCATAAGGACACAGTTACCACTATTGGCAACTTCAGAAAAGCCATATTTGAGACAGCTGCTACACCATGGCACACAAAAAGTACAAATGTTTAGTGGATGTACGGCAATAGTTCAGAGAAAACAGTTATATAATCAATTTCTAGATGCCAAGTCATAAATATTACAAGAGGGACCTGTTGCAATTGACACGTTCAACACTTTTGAAGGAAAGTCTCAAAATTCAGCTAGGAAAGCGAAACTTTTAATTGACATGCAGTACCGGTATATGCAGAGATCACTGCTGAAATTCAAAACATAATGACAATCTACCAAACTACCAATAAACTTTGATTGTACACAGGCATACTCCAAGACCTGTCAGTAAATGACTTTCTTGCTACAGGTGAACCAACAGAACTCTAACGGTGGGGAGAACAGTTCCAATGTATCCTTTACAGGCCAAAATCACACACACCTGCAGAAATAACCAAGATGGATAAGGATCTTGACATTAACGTGGAAGCTCACATTACATATACCTATGAATAAGAAGTCCCCTGGAGAGAATGGCGTGTTTGTTGGCTTGCTGAAAAGTTTAGTATCTGAAGAAGAAAAACCGGCTATTGCTACTTATTGGGACAAAGTGGATATACAAGATGACTGAAAGAAAGAGTCATAATGAAACTGTCCAAGAAATGTTAATCGGGAAACTGCAACAACTGGAAAAACATTACACTTCTTTCTCTCACCAGCAATCTCTTCAATAATATCATTTTCAAATGCGTAACTGTGGCGGTTTACATATTGCATCGAAAACAGGCAGGTTGTAAGAAAAAAAGATCATACATTGACTGAATTTCTTGCACACATCTCAGAACAGTAATTCAAAAATAGTTGGTTGATATATTATGTAGAACGACGTCGGACTACTATTCAGCAGATACCAGGACCCTCAACAAGACAAAGATAATGGTTCTAAGTATGACCGCCAATATAATAAGTCTGAACGTAAACTCAGAGAAGACACACGTCCTGACGATCAATACCACCACCCAAAGTTACATCGAATCATTACTGCTACTTGTCATGCTCAGACCTGTTTGGGAACAGCATTTTAGGCATCAATGCCAAACTGTAAAAAATACAGGGCATTCTTTTGTATGTAATCGAGAAAAAAATCATTGTTTCCGAAACAAGACCTGCATTCTGAAGATCTTCTGACCCAAAACCATTTCGCATGAGAAACTACTTAATCAGACCATCATGCCACCAGTTAGAGAAACTTTTCGACTACGATTTTAGTAATAATGTATTGGTCATGTATACCGCATGCAACAATTCGCTCCACATAGTAACCATTTAGTGGCCACTAAGGGGAGGAGGGGATAAACTGGCCCAACGAAACCTGGAGGCAGACTGTAGGAGAAAAGAACTAAACAAAAGAACTCAATCTACCAACAGCCCCTCATGCATCATCAGATATATCCAAATCATGACCCAGTGAAACGGCCTCAAGTACCAGGCGACGCAGAGAAGATTGTATGAGTATGGGTGCCATTGATCTTGTCACTTCATATTGTATTAGTGATTTATGTATTATTGTATGGCATCGACCTGTAATACTGCACACTATTTGTCTTTATTAACATCATTTATTACACTAGACTATTGTCAGTAAGCATCAAGAGCAATACCAGTAACCTGTAAGACTGACAGCCATTTTGTCTACCATTTTTGTATTTAAACTAAACATACAGATAACATGGTTACTAATTTTAAACAAGTTTTAAAAGCGCTATCAAAATCTGAAACATAAGATAAATTAAGCAGAGGACATGTTTGTTTGCGATAGAATGATTCACATTAAGTGATTAATAGGTTTATTTTGTAATGTTTAAAGTCTGTTGTAAGCACTTTTAGTCAAACCATAAGAAGGCAATTGTTATACGAAGTGAGTATGTTGGTGATATTCTATATTTGTGCTTACCATTTTGGATGCCGTCTTTAACATTTTATTTGAAGTAAAAGGGTTTGAACAGTCTTTCAACAAACTAAAAGAGCATGTAATTTATATGTATAAAGACCGTTTGACCCTTTTACTTCAAACAAAATGTTAAAGATGGCACCCAAAATGTTAGCACAAATATAAAATATCACAAACATATTCACTTATTGTAATAGTATGTTCATGATTTTTATGCATGTAGCGGCCATCTTGGACACCGTATTTGAGTATTCGCAGTGTAAGGATTAAATGGTCTTTATACATAATTAGTGAATACCCTTTTGTAATGTTCCAATTCAATTGTAATCAATTTTGTAAAATCTGAAGAAAACAATTGTAATAATTAGTATGTACATGATATTTTTAAGCTGGTGGTGGCCATCTTTGACGCCAGTTTGAACATTTTGTTCCTAGTAGAATAGTACAAATGTCGATATTAAGATTTTTTAATAATATGATTCTCTTATAATATTTAAAGTGCATTGTCATCGTTTTCAGTCAAATTATAAAGAAACTTATAATTATAGATAGTATTTTTATTTAAATTTCATATTTCTAGGGGCCATCTTGGACGCCATATTTAAACATTTTGTTGGTAGTTTAAGATTTAAACCGACTTTATTGACATTTAGTGATCAGTATGACTCTTTTTAGGCTGCTGGCCAATAATGTGAACCCTCCCCCCATAGGGGGACTTTTGGTCACTATGTTTTTCTGAAAGCCAAGGGTCTGTAGGTTCAAATCCTATTTTCTGCACTTTGAACGTTGGGGCTTTAGTCTAAAATTTGACTTTGAAGATTACCTCCCCTTGCATAAATGGAGAAATACGTAATTGTATGTGTAGTTGTTGCACTAATATAATTTTTTAATTAAACTTATATATCTAACACAAAATGATTCATTTATGCAACATAAGTAACTGAAAGCAAAAAATGCAAACACAATTGGACATAACTCAAATTTTATTCAAATTATCTCCCCTTAAAAGAACAGAATGCAATTTTTATACAAAAACAAGTCACTTTTCCCTTTATAAATGTTGAATACATATCATAGAAACAAGATCTAATCACGAAACCTTCTTTACATGAAAGCCTTATATGTCCACAAACTAAATATATAACATTTGGGTTATACAGCACAGTCTTTGTGTGTAATTGAACAAAAATATTACCTCCCTTTTTTAATTACTGTCATACTGTTATAGTAGAGGGCATTTAAAATTTTTGGGGGAAAAAAATGCACAGAAATGATTTTTGTGTTTTCATATGCCCCAGTATGTACCGAATAACAGAAAAATAATCTAGGAAAATCAAATGATGCGAAATCCGATTTTCTGGGGTAAAATGGTTGAATTGATAAACGAAAATGATAATTTTTGGAATTTCCATACTGTGACACTGGGTATTAATATAAAGGCTCCAAATTTACAAATTAGACTGACAGTTATATCCACTGTGGAATAGTACTAATTAGGATAAATAAAATTTTCAATAAATGGTTCTTTTTGGGTGAAAATCATGAACATATTAAACAAAAACCCAAATTTGGAGATTTTAGTAGAGATTCCCTGGCGTCAAACATCCAAATAAAGGAAAAGATGCACAGAAATGGTTTTTGTGTTTTCATATGGTAGAGCATGTACCAAATAACAGAAGAAAAATCTAGGAAAATCAAATCATGCGAAATATGTTTTTTGAGGCAAAACTATTGAAATAATAAATGAAAACGCCAATTTTAGTGATTTCAGTACTGTGTCGTTGGTTATCAATTTAAAAGCTCCAAATTTACAGGCTAGATACTTATACATCTCTATTGTGAAATAGTACTGTTAAGGATAACTTAAAATTAAAAAATGTATTTTGGGGTAAAATTGTTGAAAAAATAAATGAAAACGCGAATTTTGGGGATTTCCCTACTGTGAACGTGGATATTAATATAAATACTCCAAATATGCAGGTTAGACAAACAATCGTTTTAACTGTGTAATGGTTCTAGTAAGGATAAATAAAACTTTCAAAAAACTGATTTTTGGGGTTAAATTGTCAAAATATTAAACCAAAATCACCCCTTTTTTGGATTTTCGTAGACAATCCCTGCCATCAAAATCAAAATTGATTGATGTGTTATCATATGCTTTAATATGTATTAAATAATAGAACAATAATCCTTTGTTGCCAATTACATGTTATTTTACAACATTATCAAGTGAAAAGCATTCAATTTGATGGTTGCTTTAAATAAAAAAAATTGATGGGAGTAAGATAAATTAGAGGAGATCCCCCAACGGATACAGTGTTAGAAAGGTTATACATGTATAGAGGTGGTGATGTATTCGTTGGTGGAACGCCTTTAGACAACATTTTAGCACTGTATTAGTTGGTGGACGGCCTGTAGATAAATTTTGGCACTATATCAGTTGGGGAACGCTTCTAGATAACCTTTCTAGCACTGTATCCGTTGGTGGTCAGCCTGTAGATAACATTTTAGCACTGAATCCGTTGATGGACCGCCTTTAAATAAAGTTTTAGCACTGTATCCGTTGGTGGATGACCTCTAGAAATGGTTTCTAGCACTATATCCATTGGTGGACGTCCTCTAGATAATGTTTCTAGCACTGTATCCGTTAGTGGACCTCCTATAGATAATGTTTCTAGCACTATATATCTGTTGGTGGGCAACCTCTAGAAAAGGTTTCTAGCACTGTATCCATTGGTGCACAACCTCTAGGAAAGGTTTCAAGCACTAAATCCATTGGTGGACGTCCTCTAGAGAAGGTTTCTAGCACTGTATATGTTGGTGAATGGCTGTAGATAACGTTCCTAGCACTGTATCTGTTGGTGTACCGCCAGTATATACCATTTCCAGCACTGTTCCCGTTGGTGGATCGACTCTAGACAACGTTTAAAAAACTTTATCCGTTGGTGGACCGCCTCTACAAAAGGTTTTTAGCACTATATCCGCTGGTGGACTGCCTTTAGATAACGTTGTACATAGCACTGTATCCGTTTATGGACCGCCTGAAAATAACGTTTCTAGCACTGTTTCCGTTAGTTGACCGACTTTAGATACCGTTTAAAGCACTGTTTTCGTTGATGAACCGTCTGTAGATAACGTCTTAAGCACTGTATCCGTTGGTGGACCGCCTCTAAAAAATATTTTTAGCACTGTATCCGTTGATGGACGGCCTCTAGAAAAAATTTCTGACACTGTATCCATAGGAAGACGTCCTCTACCGGCGATAGTGGCCCAAACCGGCGGTAGTGGCCTAATGGTTAACACATTGGACTACGGTACCAGGGGTCGTGAGTTCGATCCCCCGCCGGACCAGCGGTCTGACTAGGGGATTTTTCTGAATCCCCGATGATGTACAGGAATGTTCTTGAGCAAGACATGTACCGCGAATTGCTCCTCTCCACCCAGGGGTTAAAATGGGTACCTGTGAAGGGTCTGAGTCGGTACTGCGGCTGCATTTGACTGCGCCATATGTTAGCAGTGCTCATAGGCAAGATGGCTCGATGATCAGGGGAGTATATGTACAGTCGGCTGAGCGGTCATTCGGACTGAAAGTAGACTTTAAATTGGTATATTACTTTTTCTTTTTTTTTACTCTAGATTACGTTTCTAGCACTGTATTCGTTGGTTGACCTCCGGTAGATAACATTTCTCTGTTGGTGGACCTCCTGTAGATAACGTTTTTAGCACTGTATCCGTTGGTGTACTTCCTGTAGATAACGTTTTAGCACTGTATCCGTTGGTGGACCTCTTGTAGATAACATTTCTAGCACTGTATCCATTGGTGGACCCCCTGTCGATAACATTTCTAGCACTGTATCCGCTGGTGGACCGCCTGTAGATAACGTTTCCAGTTCTGTATCCGTTGGTAGACCGCCTTTAGAAAACGTTTAAAGAACTGTATCCGTTGGTGGACCGCCTCTACATTTGGTTTTAGCACTGTATCCGCTGGTAGACCGCCTGTTGATAACGTTTGTAGCACTGTATCAGTTGGTGGACCTCGTCTTGATAACGTTTCTAGCAATGTATCCGTTGATGGACTGCCTCTAGAAAACGTTTCTAGCACTGTATCCGTTGGTGGACTGCCTCTAGATAACCTTTTTAGCACTGTATCCGTTGGAGGACTACCTCTAGATAACTTTAGTAGCACTGTATCCGTTGGTGGTATGCCTCTATATAACGTTTAAAGCACTGTATCCGCTGGTGGACCTCCTCTAGATAATTTTTAAGCACTGTATCCGTTGGTGGACCGCCTGTAGATAACGTTTCTAGCACTAAATTGGTTGGAAGACCTCTTCTAGATAACGTTTCTTGCAATGTATCCGTTTGTGGACTGCATCTAGAAAACGTTTCTAGCACTGTATCCGTTGGTGGACTATCTCTAGATAACCTTTTTAGCACTGTACCCGTTGGTGAACCACCTAGATAACGTTAGTAGCACTGTATCCGTTGGTTGAATGCCTCTATATAACGTTTAAAGCACTGTATCCGCTGGTGGACCTCCTCTTGATAATGTTTCTAGAAATGTATCTGTTGGGGGACCGCCTATATGTAACGTTTCTAGCACTGTATCCGTTAGTGAACTGCCTCTAGATAACTTTTTAGCACTGTATCCGTTTGTGGACCGCCTCTACAAAAGGTTTCAAGCACTGTGTCGGTTTATGAACCGTCTCTTGTAAAGGTTCTAGCACTGAATCCGTTGGTGGAACGCCTCTTTGTTGCTTTTTAGCACTGTATCGGTTGGTGGACCTCCTCTAGATAACGTTTAAAGCACTGTATCTGTTGGTGGATCGCTTCTAGATAACTTTTTAGCGCTGTATCTATTGATGGACCGCTGTATCTGTTGGTGGATCGCTTCTAGCTAACATTTTAGCGCCGTATCTGTTGGTGGACCGCCTGTAGATAACGTTTAAAGCACTGTATATGATGGTTGACCGCCACTAGATAACCTTTTAGCACTGTACCTGTTGGTGGACCGCCTCTAGATAACGTTTAAAGCACTGTATATATTGGTGGACCGCCTCTGGATAACTTTTTAGCACTATATCCGTTGATGAACAGTCTCTAGATAAGCTTTTTAGAACTGTATCCATAGGTGGACCGCCTTTAGATAACGTTTTAGCCCTGTATAATTATGTTAGTGGAACGCCTCTAGAAAGGGTTTCTAGCACTGTATCCGTTGATGGACAGCCTCAAGATACTGTTTACAGCAGTGTATCCGTTGGTGAACAGTCTGTTGATAACTTTTCTAGCAGTGTATCCATTAATGGACCGCATCTATATAATGTTTCTAGTACTGTATTTGTTGTTGGACCGCCTCTATATAACCTATAAAGCACCATCTGTTTGTGGACCGCCTCTACAAAAGGTTTGTAGCACTGTTCCCGTTGGTGGCCCGAATCTAGAAAAGGGATTTAGCACTGTATCCGTGGGTTTCCCTCCTCTAGATAACGTTTGTCGTACTGTATCCGTTGGTGTACCGCCAGTATATGCCGTTTCCAGCACTGTATCCGCTGGTGGACTGCCTCTTGATAACTATTATAGCACTGTATCCGTTGGTGGACTGCCTCTAGATAACTATTATAGCACTGTATCCGTTGATGGACCGCCTCTACAAAAGGGTTGTAGCACTGTATCGGTCGGTGGGCCGCCTCTAGAAAAGGTTTTTAGCACTGTATCCGTGTACTATCCATTTCCATGATCCATGATTTCTACGTAATTTTACGAATCTTATTTCTTACAGTTATTAAATGTATTCAAGTCTTTGTCGGTAGTTTTGTTATTTCATAATTTAAGACAATATTTTCCGCGAAAATAAAATAAATGTATGCTAGAAAACATCCTCACTATACCCAGTTGAATATTTTATCATCATTTAAAGAAAAAATAGGTTTTCAAAGAACCTTTAAATGTAATAAAACTATGAATTAACTAGTTTTTATTATATTTGATATATTCAAGGGGAGATAATTCAGTAAAAAGTAAGAAAACACTCGTTTCGATCGATTGTTGGGATAGATATTATGTCTCCATAAAAACAATGGTGATATCAGTGAAATACAGCTATTTTGAGACTAAAACAAGTCATCATTACATTATCTATCAGAATTTAATTTTCACAAAGGGGAGGTAATTTCAATTTGCTCTGACAAGGTAAAGCCCCAACGTACAAAGTGCAGAAAAACAGAATGTACTCGGAAGACCATGAGGTTTCAGAAAAGTATGGTGTTCAAAAGTCCCCACATGGGGGGAGGGGGGTGTTCAGTAGCTCGAAGTCTATTTGTTATGTTATGCGTGTATTGTCAACCTTTTTAGTAAAATCAAAGAAAATAATAGTAAAAGTTAGTGTGTGAGTGATATTTTTATGATTATGGTGGCCATCTTGGTCACAATTTTGAACATTTTGGTATCTGTATAAGGGTTAAACAGTCTTTATTCACATCACGTGAATACTATGACTCATTTATGATGTTCAAAGTGCATTTGCATCACTTTTAGTCGAATAATCAGAAAAGAATTGCAATAGGTAGTATGCTCGTGATATTTTATGTTTGCGGCGGCCATCTTGGACGCCATCTTGAATAGCGATGTTGGCCCACATATATCACAACTGCAACAAGCAGTTTCATAATATACACACTTGTACGAACATCTTGGTATATAGAAACCTTTGTTTACAGATGGAGACCGGTTAGGTGTCCTATTGGGCCCTCGATTTGCAGCACTATAACGTACTATTGGCTACAACAAAGCATGATAGTGTCTCCATCTCTTATTAACGTTTAGTAAAATGGTCCTGGTATAACTAAAAAAGTCATACGACCCCAAGGACTTCGTTATAAATGATCTTGTGTGTACATGCATTGCAAAATGACAAACAGTGCAGACACTGAACAGAGGGATCCTGTACGATCATTCTGGTCAGGGTATACACTGTTTGCATATAGCAAGCGTATTCGTCCCAGATACATAGTAAATGGCAGTCACTACATCGGTAATTGACCTTAAAGCCTACCGTATTTACAAATCCATCCATGTGCCTCTTTCCCTAAAAAACCGTCACACGGGTAATCATGCCACTGTCCGGCGCCACCAAATTCCATCAAGGCACAGTTCTCAAGCCCCCCAATAACGCCAGGCTGCTTAGATGCCCAGTTTAAAAATCTCGTAGCAATCCCTGTGTAGACAGTGAAAGAAGACGTTATTTCTTCCCAATTAACGCGCTTGTGTTACATTTACAATTGTACAATTACAGTGATGAATATGTTATGTGTAAACAATTACAGCGAAGAAGACGAGACGTCATCCCAATTAACATCATATGGCTTAAGGTAGCTTTTTACGAAATAAATGGTAAAATAGTCGCTTTATACTTTTTTACAAATCCTGATAGATAAAAGTATTTTCTACAAGTTACCAAATTCTCTCTTGCTTTCTCGGTCATTTTAGCGGTAAATCACGCGTCAGAATCCCGGCTGGGTGCCTCAATTGCGTAGATTACGTGACTAGATATGTGGTTTATTCCGAAGCTGTCAGAGGTGATTTACGACTTTTTTACCGCATTAAAATCGTTATTTTTATATGATTGGCTTTGTTAATTTGGGGCGGAGTTTAACGAAATTGTTGATCATAAGCTGGGTCATGTTATTTGTTGAAAAAGAACGTCTTAGTTGAATACCGGGCGGTCACGGGAGCCTTATTGATACATCAGTCAGTTAATTGGAGTTTCCGGCATTACATAATTTGAAGCAAGCAGTATTTTTGAACACCCCTAACTTTCGCTGTTGGGGTACGATTTTCGTGCGGTTGAAGCAGATAAAAGGGTATTATCTCCCCAAGGGCACCAGTCTCAGAAATTGTAGCTCCAGTGGTCCGTTATAAAGCGTTACGTAATACAGCGCTCCCTCTCTACAACGGCCCTCCCAACAACGACTCCCTCCTTACAACGACCCTTGCTGCAATTCCCTAAACGGAACAATTATGTCTAACGCTTTTACTGCTGCAATGTCGTCTGCTTAAAATTGTCGTCTGCTGTTTTTTCTCAAAGTTACATATAAGTGGAGATTTTGATAGAAAAAATATCATGACGAGTGACAAACAGCTTGAATCCAGATCAGACGCCGCGTTACGCGGCGCCTGATCTGGATTCAAGCTGTTTGCAAATGTAAGCAAAGTCTTAATTTTCCCTCTCTAGAACGACTCCCTCCGAACAACACACATAATATATGTCTCCAATTGGGCGTCGTTGTAGAGAGGGAGCGCTGTAGTGGTCGACTTTAAACAGTAAAAAAACTTTGATGTTACATAACAAAGGTTTGAAGCGGTATTTTAAAAATCTGAGACACGGATCCCTAGATATGTTTATCAAGAGTATTTTGGGCAATTTTAATTATCTTACAAATAAAGATGGCTTTGATATCGTTGTTTGAAATGTTTTTTTAAATGTTCTAATAAAATCGTAAAATTAAAATATTTTGTTGTAAATTGGCATATTCTGATGGGATGTGTACCATTTTCATCCGTCAGCTATAAAATTAGGGGGGGGGGGGGAATCATCAATCACGACAATTAATTGGAAAAATCCGCCTGCAGTATCGATCGTTAACAGCTACCTTAAACAATTACAGTTGAGAAGACGATACTTCTTTCCAATGGATGCGACGGTGCTTTAAGTTAGCATATTACGAAATGATTGGTAAAATAGTCGTTTAATACTTTTTTACAAATCCTGGTAGATAAAGGTATTTTTCTACAAGTTACCAAATTCTCTCTTGCTTAAACAAACGCTTTCTCGGTCATTTTACCGGTAAATCACGCGTCAGAATCCCCGTTGGGTGCCTCAATTGCGTAGATTACGTGACTAGATAGGTGGTTTATTCCGAAGCTGTCAGAGGTGATTTACGACTTTTACCGTATTAAAATCGTTATTTTTATATGATTGGCTTTGTTAATTTGGGGCGGAGTTTAACGAAATGGTTGATCATAAGCTGGGTCATGTTATTTGTTGAAAAAAAGGTCTTAGTTGAATACCGGGCGGTCACGAGAGCCTAATTGACACATCAGTCAGTTAATTGGAGTTTCCGGCATTATATAATTTGAAGCAAGCGGTATTTTTGAACACCCCTAACTTTCCCAGTTGGGATCGATTTTCGTGCGGTTTGAAGCAGATGAAAGGGTATTATCTCCTCGAGGGAACCGTGTCTCAGAAATTTTATAAGTAGCTGCAGTGGTCCGTTTATTGACATGTTCATGTACCACTGTATTGTGTTATTTACCATGCTTGCTTTAAGCATACGATGTATGTTTACTGCAATAAAGAAATTGAATTGAATAAAGCGTTACGTAATAGTGGTCGACTTTAAACCGTAAAAAAACGTTGATGTTACCAGGGATAATCTATACTAAAGTTTAGTTATATATTATCCCTGATGTTACATAACAAAGGTTTGAAGCGGTATTTTAAAAATCTGAGACACAGATCCCTAGATATGTTTATAAAGAGTATTTTGGGCAATTGTAATCATGTTACAAATAAAGATGGCTTTGATATCGGTGTTTGAATTTATTTTTTTTAAATGTTCTTATAAAATCGTAAAACATTAAAATATTTTTTGTAATTTTTCCCGTCAGCTATAAAATTTGGGGAAAAGTCATCAATCATGACAATAAATTAGAAAAATCCGCTTGCAGTATCGATCGTAAACCGCCACCTGAACAATTACATGTACAGAAGAGAAGAAGATATTCCTTCCCAAATGGATGCGACGATGCTTAAACAGTTACAGTGGAAAAGACGTCAGTTATTCCCAATTAACGCGACTGTACTTAACATAACAGTGCAGAACACGTCAGTTCTTCAGTAACGCGATTGTGTTTAATTAATTACAACGGAGCTCTCACAACCGGTAAGCGGACATGAGCCCCCCCCCCCCCCCCCCCCCCCCCCCCCGGACACGAGCCCCCGGCCGATTTTGCGCGGGTGGACACGAGCCCCCGCCTGTTTTGCGCGGGCGGACATGAGCCCCCCGTCCCACCCTATGATAAGATACATTTTTTATTGTTTAAAATTGTAGATTTAAAACTTCAAAACGTGTTTTTAAGTGTTATTTTGTCATTATTACACTTTATTTATTATGCTTTTAGCCCTAAATGTTTGAGAACTTTGATATGTTTGAGAATTATGAGACACAAACAACACCTTTAACTTACGATTATAAGGACAATGACATCAATCATTCTATCAAACTTACACGTTTCACTGGCGGTGTTTCTTCAGTAAATAGAGTCAATTAAACAATTAATTCAATGTATCATCAAAGTGATACCGACAGTTTGATTGGCTAATAGGCAACGATTATCTTATTTTGTCACTATTGTGTAATCAAGTTGACAATAAAAATGATTAGATCTATCATCATCATTTTTTTCCTACGAGGTATCATGATTAAAATGAAACAATTAATTATTGGCGAATTAATACTAACAAGCAAGGCAATATTTATAGCCGAAGAAACACATTTTTGCTACAAATATTAACAAAACATTATTTAATTATCTGTCCGACCAGGGGGGGGGGGCTTATGTCCGCCCGCGCAAAACAGGCGGGGGGCTCGTGTCCGCCCGCGCAAAATCGGCCGGGGGGCTCGTGTTCGGGGGGGGGGGGGGGGGGGGGGGGGGGCTCATGTCCGTCAATCCTCACAACCGAATATAACTCACATTTAACTCTGATCTAGATATCAATGAGGCAAATATTTTGACCAAGTCTCATAAAGAGATGTCATGAAATTTGTAGTATCTAGAGTGTTTACAAGTTTGTTCGATTATTTGACCTAGTGACCTATTTTCTGACCCGACATGACCCACATTCAAATAAATACGAAAGACTCAAGCAGGAAACGCAACACAAACAATACACCCACCTCTCAAGCAGAACACACGCACAGTCATACCACAACAAACACACATACACGCAATCCCATTCCTTCATCTACACACTAAATAGAAAACACGCAAGACAAACATAAAGCAGAGTGAATATAGAATCCCGCCTTGGTACGGTCAGCAACAATCAATAATCAATTATAAATTAATTATTAACAACCACTGGGGGGTTAAACCTGGGTTTAGGGGCGCCCAACCTCACTCTTATCTCCTATATTCATCTACATGTATAAAGACGAACAGTGTACATAAACATACATGAAATTAAAAAAAAAACAAAAAAAAAACAAGAACGTGTCCCAGTTACACGAATGCCCCCGATGATACAGGGAGGGAATTCCAGACTATCAAATGTAAAATGTACGAGTTAGAGGGCAGAAACTGTCATGGAGCACCATAAAAGCGCCATTTTGAGGAATTCAAGGGCTATTACTCCAAAGAGCCTAGCATAAAATGGCGCCGCTGGTTATCCAACTTGGTCTCCATTTTATGTCAACAAACATTTTCAGAAAGTTTGGTGAAGATCAGATGAAAAGCAATGTGTTTGTGAAACACAAATGCCCCCAGCCAGCGTCATGTTCTGTAATGTAATGCTTATTTGCAAAAGTAGGTCAAAAGTCATGGTCGCATGGTAAATGAAACATTGGCATGGTTGAACAAGTCTTAACACAAGAAACATACAATGTACATGTACATACAAAGTATTGAAGCTCTAGGCCTACTGGTTCAAATGTTATAGACATATAAAGATTTATACAAAAGCCGGTCAAAGGTCAAGGTCACAAGGGCAAAAGCGTAGGTATGGTTGGAAAGGTCTTGACACAAGAAATATATAAACAAAATATGAAAGCCGTAGGCCTACTGGGGCAAATGTTATAGCCATTTAAAGATTTTAACAAAAGTAGGTCAAATACAAGGTCACAATGTCAAAAAGTTTTGTATGGTTGGAAAGATCTCGCCACAGGGAAGACACCTGCCAAGTATAAAAGGCCCAGGTGCAAAATTGCAAAAGTTATAGCCAAGGTTAAGGTTTTTGGTTAAAGTTTGATTAAATAGGTCAAAGGTCGAGGTCAAGGTCACATGGTCATAGACTTTGGTATAGTTGGAAAGGTCTTAACACAAGAAATATGCATACAAAATATGAAAGCCCTGGGCCAACTGGTGCAAATTATATAGCCATTTAAAGATTTTTACAAAAGTAGGTCAAATGTCAAGGTCAAGGTCACAAGGTCAACATTTTTTATATGGTTGGAAAGGTCTTGCCATGAGGAACACACATGCCAAGTATAAAAGCCCAGGTTTAAAAATGCAAAAGTTATAGCCAAGGTTAAGGTTTTTGGTTAAAGTTTGATTAAATAGGTAAAAGGTCAAGGTCACATGGTCACAGATGTTGGTATGGTTGGAAAGGTCTTGACAAAAGAAATATGCATACAAAATATGAAAGCCCTGGGCCTACTGGTGCAAATGTTATAGCCATTTAAAGATTTTTACAAAAGTAGGTCAAATGTCATAGTCAAGGTCACAAGGTCAAATGTTTTATATGGTTGGAAAGGTCTTGCCATGAGGAATACACAAGCCAAGTATAAAAGGCCCAGGTTTAAAAATGCAAAAGTTATAGCCAAGGTTAAGGTTTTTGGTAAAGTTTGATTAAATAGGTCAAAGGTCAAGGTCAAGGTCACATGGTCACAGATGTTGGTATGGTTGGAAAGGTCTTGACAAAAGAAATATACATACAAAATATGAAAGCCCTGGGCCTACTGGTGCAAATGTTAAAGCCATTTAAAGACTTTTACAAAAGTAGGTCAAATGTCAAGGTCACAAGGTCAAAAAGTTTTATATGGTTGGAAAGGTCTTGCCATGAGGAATACACATGCCAAGTATAAAAGGCCCAGGTGCAAAAATGCAAAAGTTATAGCCAAGGTTAAAGTTTTTTGTTAAAGTTTTATTAAATAGGTCAAAGGTCAAGGTCAAGGTTGGTATGGTTGTAAAGGTCTTGACAAAAGAAATATACATACAAAATATGAAAGCCCTGGGCCTACTGGTGCAAATGTTATAGCCATTTAAAGATTTTTACAAAAGTAGGTGAAATGTCAAGGTCAATGTCACAAGGTCAAAAAGGTTTGTATGGATGGAAAGGTCTTAATACAGGGAAGACACATGCCAAGTATAAAAGGTCCAGGTACAAAAATGCAAGAGTTATAGCCAAGGTTAAGGTTTTTGGCACAGACAGACGGACGGACAGACAGACGGACGGACGGACACACCAATAGACATGACAAAAACTATATGCCCCCGAATCGTAGATTCTGGGGGCATAAAAACCCAACAACATAAGAGTCTTAACAATGTTTTGTATGAATTGACCTTGTGACCTAGTTTTTAACCCGATATAAATCACATTCAAAGTTGACTTAGATAACAATTAGTCATCATTTTGACAGAGCTGCATGAAGATCAAATTAGATTTGTAGTCCCAAGAGCGTTAACAATAGGTTTTATGATTTGACCTAGTGACCGTGGTTTTTTTTTACCGGAAATGACCCTCTTTCAACCTTGACCTAGAATTAACCAAGGCAAACATTGTCATCAAGTTCCATGAAGATCAAAGTAAATTTGTAGCCGTTAGAGTGTTAACGAACAATTTTGGACCGACGGACGGACGACGGACGATGTACATCCAGCGATCCTAATAAATGTAGCCACCTTGGCACATTGCGACAGGTTAGCTAAAAATAACACCGTTCCTTTTGAAGGTCTGCATTAACCCGTTTAAACGAAAAGGTTAAAGTGTGTTTTGAAATTTTAAATTCGTAATAATGCGTACCAGATACCCAAGTCCATTTTCCCTCGTGGTTTTCATCAGTCAGTCCAATCCATAAACCTATATCGTTCGGTTGAATTATCTGTAAAGTATCCATATAGGTGTCAATATGCAGTGGAGGTTATACTGTATATTTTTAGGTTATAAGCTCAAGGTCAATGTTACAGTAACCTGCACTTGTTAGATCTATGTGGCACTGCCATCCAAAATATACACACATACCAAATTTTGTATATAAGTGCTATAACAGTGGAAATAAGCTCCAGACAAGTTTTTTTCATGATTTAGATCAAAGGTCACAATTAATGACCAATGACTTGTCTTGAGTTTATACTCTACATTATATCACCAAGAAATGGTAATATGACACTCCACCATCAGATGTTAACAAGAGGTACACAAACTGGCAGAGGGATAGACTGAAAAAATTATCACCCGTTGGAGCGAAACTAACGCAAAAACACAATGCAATAAAATATGGAAAATGCCAAACTTTTGAAACATCTGATTGATTTCTAAATGTCACTTTATTGATACGACGTATGATCTGACCCCAAACGGTGTATATCGGATTAACACCTTCACCCTACCCCGAGTGTATAGTTAAGTTTGCAAACAGTTTGGATCCTGATCGAACGTGGCGTCTTGTCAGGACCAAACTGCTTGACACTCATTTTAATATTTCTTAAAGGGACTGAAAACCAATTTGTATATTTGCAAAAATAAAAACTACTCAATAGATATTTTCGATCGCTTTTTCTACTAGACTGAGTAAATCTATTTCTCATTATCTGCGAACGCGCAAGCATAGACAGGATGGAATAACGTATTCTCCCTGACTGTACACTAAAGTACGTTAAAGCTCTTTAAGTCAAAATATATCGGATGATTATTATTGTTAAAAACACTGATGCCGTCATGGCAGTGAAGGGGTTAAACATGTTTAAGTACATACCTTATCATTGAGAAAAAAGGTTTTCCCCACTAAACCTGCGTACCTGTACGTCATTGGTGATTTGACCCTGTTCGGCATAGGAATGGATGTCGGTGAGGTAGCCTCTCTTTGATTCACAGTCTCGTTTGGCCGTATGCCAGGTCTCTGTTCGATTAACAACATACTGGTAACAAAATCCACCATGTTGAACCACGTACCTGTCCTTCGGGATGTTTGATGGACAGTTGGCATTGACGGCAAACACTAAATCACGAAACAAAGTATTCTAAGGTGCAGCATTGGTGGTAAAATAGCACAGGAATGCGATATGGAAGACCTTAATATTTCCCGTTTAACCTTTTTACTGCCAAGGGTTAAAAGAGGCTGAAAACTAAATGGTAACAAAATAAGCTTAAACTGGCATTATCGTGCATGATCTATAAAGCATCGGCTTATATTCCAGGGCACACATGTATCTTGTTTCGCCTCCTCCGCACGTGTTCTTTCCCGAAACCGAGCTCCTCGTGTTTTCTTTTTAAGTGTAATTTTAACACGAATCCCTTTCCTAAGCTACTATTTAAGAAATGAACTGATTTTTTCGACATTCAAGTGAAATAAACGACAGAACACTTTCGGCAAATACCGCGATTCATGGTAAATTTGCCGTCGTTTATTTCGCTTAAAAGCCGAAAATTCAGTTCATTTCTTATATTTACAATATATTTGTTTTAATTTCTAATATCATATAAACTTTTTGTTAGTAAGCATGTATGTTTAATCCATATTAGAGGTTGATAACACGAATAATGTGAACCCTAGAAGGAACGGCAATGACCGAATTACTGAAGCTGTGTACATTTGAAAGTAAACAAGAGGGCTTAAAGGCCCTGATATCGCTCACCTGTTGTACTGAAGCATGAAAGCTTTATTGTTCTGTTTCACCCGTTTAAATCTAAATCCATTCAAATTTATTTGTAGTATAGCATGTAAACAATTTTGGAATACAACCTCATAATTCTAGTATAGTAGAGTGCATCAAGGGCAGATAACTAGAGCCTAAACAATACTGAAATGAAACCTTTTCTAGCATTTCAAAGTATGTCAAAGCAGATACACGTAACTATTACCACAATGATTAGATTTCAACAATAATTGCACACCTTTGCGATCTTATAACTAAATACTTTGTCCGAAAATATAATCAAAATCCATTGAAAACTGTAGTTGCAAGAGTGTAAACGCTGTTTGATATGGCATTTTCAGCAATTCAAGGGCTGATAACTATTGACCTATTGGTCCGATTTCAACCACAATCGCACTTATTCGAACACTTATGGTAATATTCTATCTGAGTAAGTTTAAAAATGACTGGATAAAAATTGTCGCCTCTAGAGTGTAAACACTGTTAAATATGGCATTTTCAGCAATTCAAAGGTAGATTACTCTCGACCTATTCGTAGGATTTCAACCATGATCGAACTCATCTGAACTCTTATGGTCATATACAATCTGAGCAAGTTGTGAAAGATTGAATAACAATTGTGACCTCGAGAATGTAAAACCCCTTAAATATGGCATATTCAGAAATTCAAAGGTAGATAACTCTCGATCTATTTGTTCCATTTCAACCATAACCGACCTCATTTGATTGCTTATAGTCATATACAATCTCAGCAAGTTTGAGATAGATTAGATAAAAAGTGTGGCCTCTAGAGTGTAAACACTGTTAAATATGGCATTTCACCAATTCAAAGGTAGATAAATCCTGACCTATTGGTCCGATTTCAACCATAATAAAACTCGTCCGAACTCTTATGGTAATATACAATCTGATTAAGTTTGAGAAAGATTAGATAAACATTGTAGCTTCTAGAGTGTAAACACTAAAATTGTTGACGACGAACGACGCACGACGGACATTCAAGGATTGCAAAAAGCTCACCCTGAGCTAGCTCAGGTGAGCTAAAAGTGAGTTCCATTGTTATCATTCAACAACTTGACAGTTTGGCGCGAACATTCCGATTTTACGTCATATTGAAGTGGCGTCATTTTTAAAGTAGGATTGGCATAAAGAAATGGAGACGGCTGCTGTTTATAAGGTATGTCAATTTTCTTACAATTTATCTCATTAATAAAGAAGAATTTTAGTATTTTCCGCTAAAAAGAAGGCACAGATCAGTAGTGGTGTAATGACGCCAGATTCCCTCATTGCTGAGCGCTGAGCTGAGCCTCCCTGACCGGAAACGCTCAGCCCTCGGGACCGGAAAAAAGGGGGCTTGCGCCATCAGTCGCGGCGGACATGAAGGGGACACGGTTCAGCGATCTCGGCCAATCCCTCCGCTCCACTCGCTCTGGCGGACTCGGGACTCGGCGCATCCCGCCCGGCAGGGCTTAAACTCGGCACCGGACGGTGAGGTCAAGGTTCGGCTTGACCTGTCCAATCTCGCGTTTAAGTTTCGATCGGTGTTCAGGCGAGCTAAAATGGACAGGTGGAATGTTGTCTTACCCCTTATCATCCAAGCGTGAGTCTTTTACGAGTCCTAATACGAAAGGTTTTTTTATGTCGGGTTTATGGCATGGATATTGGTAGTGTTAGTATAAGCTTTAACCCTTATCGTTCTGAGCGTGACTTGAGGACATGGGCAAACAGGTTGAATCCAGATCCAACGCAACCCCATCATCAGAATTCATAGGATTCAGTCCAATCACAAAAAAACCCACAAAAAACACGTTTGAACGTGTTGAAAGACAACACTTTTAAAGCAGACGATACTTTACTCTGAATATGTATACTCGTTATTAAAGCGACAGGGTATATGTTTCAGCGAAGCGTTGCGAGATTTGAGTCAACCCTTGTATGTACAGTTTGAAAGGTTTAATGTCACAGAGAACACATTTCCACCACGCAATGTTGTTTAGAATTCAAAATTCCCCTTCCATCGAATACGTTTGAGCTGGCTCTCACGCCATTATTTTTCATCCGCATGCAGCAGGCACTTGACTGTAGAGAGTATCTTACTTCTGTTCGTCTTGACTGCATACAATATTGACTGTATCATCACATCTTTTTTATTGCGTTTGTAAGAAGGGGTATACTAGTATATACTATTAACCCTTCTCATGCTATTGGTGTTTATTGAAGACTTTTAAAAACCAATGTTGACCTTGATCAGGCTAGATCCCCGAGAGTGTATCATTAAGCATACACCTACTGTATGAGTGCGTTCAGTTATAGCACAACCTTTCATATTGAAAGGAATGCTATATCAAGGTCACACCACGTGGAGGAACTCTCGTCATGGCCCAAGGGAAATAATACAAAACCAAACGTTATGTTATATATAATGTGTAATATTTCATGACTATCGAACAGAGTACATGCGCATCAATTTACAATTTGATAACACTCATATACATGTATACGGTTTGAATCTGAAAAGCCTGCTTGTTTGTTGTTGTTGTTTTTTTTTCCTTGCTTTTTTCTATGAGTTAAGTATAAATCACATAATAATCAATAACACTTAAGGCGTACTAATTTGTCCTGTGTTAGGAATTGCGCCATATGTCTCGAACGACCACCCTGTCAGTTCACTCAGAACACAAAATTTGGACAGATATTGTAATTGTTCCGTTTCACCAGCAAATTTTCGTCTTCAGCACCGTCTCTTTCCTGCTCCACGGAATCGTCCGATTCCGAAGCTTCGATTTCCTGATCCTGTTTGTCGATAGCAACCGCCTCAGAGACTAGGTCACACGGTTCATAGTCCTCCAAAAGTTTATCTAAGAGATATTTTCTTTGACCTATGGCGCTTTTTAAGGCTTCCTCATAATCGTAGTCGTCCAACTCGATCAGATTATCTGCGGTCTTTTCGATGGCCTTGTATATCCGATCCTTTTGAATGGCCTCAAACCAAGCCATTCTGTTCATGAATATGGACATGACCGCTTTCCTGTACACACTTCGCATGTCATGGTAGACGCGTCTCCCGGCGTCGCTTCGGCTCAATTTCTTCCTTTTCATGAGTTTCTCCACCTCTTCTTGGTATCTTTCATCAGACTTTCCAAACGCTTTCTGTATGACGCCTTCCCAAGGATCGTATCGTTCGTCCATGTCGCGTCGACGTGTGTCATCCTTCATTACATCTGAGGTTTCGCCGTCTGTCTCGGATGTTGACGTTACCATGTCTAAATCCTCCAGCTGCTCGACATGGGAGTGTTTCTTATGACGTGACATATTATCGCGCCGTTTAAACGTTTTATTACAAATATCGCACACGTACATGTTGCCGCCCTGACTTCAAATGAGGAGGAGGAGGAGGGGGGGGGGGGGGGGGCTTAAAGAACCTTACGACAAGTCAAAACTGGTACCTGTCGCTTACCTATGAAGTAGGTAGTATTGCACAACTCACCTCAATAGCACTTCAACGCGGTATCGCAGTATCAGGCGAGACTAAGATTTTATTAGACGTAATCTTTTAGTTTGATAAGACGTCGACGCGACATGGACGAACGATACGATCCTTGGGAAGGCGTCATACAGAAAGCGTTTGGAAAGTCCGATGAAAGATACCAAGAAGGGGTGGAGAAAATAATGAAAAGGAAGAAATTGAGCCGAAGCGACGCCGGGAGACGCGTCTACCATGACATGCGAAGTGTGTACAGGAAAGCGGTCATGTCCATATTCATGAACAGAATGGCTTGGTTTGAGGCCATTCAAAAGGATCGGATATACAAGGCCATCAAAAGGACCGCATATAATCTGATCGAGTTGGACGACTACGATTATGAGGACGCCTTAAAAAGCGCCATAGGTCAAAGAAAATATCTCTTAGATAAGCTTTTGGAGGACTATGAACCGTGTGACCTAGTCTCTGAGGCGGTCGCTATCGACAAACAGGATCAGGAAATTGAAGCTTCGGAATCAGACGATTCCGTGGAGCAGGAAGGAGACGGTGCTGAAGACGAAAATTTGCTGGTGAAACGGAACAATTACAATATCTGTCCAAATTTTGTGTTCTGAGTGAACTGACAGGGTGGTCTTTCGAAACATATGGCGCAACTCCTAACAAAGGACAAATTAGTATGCCTTGTGTGTTATTGATTATTATGTGATTTATACTTAACTCATAGAAAAAAGCAAGGAAAAACAAGAGCGTGTCCCAGTTACACGAATGCCCCCGATGATACAGGGAGGGGAATCCAGACTATCAAATGTAAAATGTACAAGTTAGAGAGCTGAAACTGTCGTGGAGCGCCATTTTGAGGAATTCAAGGGCCATTACTCCAAAGGGCCCAGCATAAATTGGCACCGCTGGTTATCTCAATTGGTCTCCATTTTATGTCAACAAACATTTTCAGAAAGTTTGGTGAAGATCAGAGAAAAGCAATGTGTTTGTGAAACACAAATGCCCACGGCCAACATCATGTTCTGTAATGTAATGCTTATTTGCAAAAGTAGGTCAAAATTCATGGTCGTAGGGTAAATGAAACATTGGCATGGTTGGAGAAGTCTTAACACAAGAAACATGCAAAGTATGGAAGCTCTAGGCCTACTGGTTCAAATGTTATAGGCGTATAAAGATTTATACAAAAGAAGGGTCACAAGGGCAAAAACGTAGGTATGGTTGGAATTTTGACACAAGAAATATATAAACAAAATTAAAGCCGAAGGCCTACTGGTGCAAATGTTATAGCCATTTAAAGATTTCAACAAAAGTAAGTCAAATGTCAAGGTCACAAGGTTAAAAAGTTTTGTATGGTTAGAAAGGTCTTGCCACAGGGAAAACACATGCCAAGTATAAAAGGCCCAGGTGCAAAAATGCAAAAGTTACAGCCAAGGTTAAGGGTTTTGGTTCAAGTTTGATTAAATAGGTCAAAGGCGAAGGTGAAGGTCACAAGGTCAAAGATGTTGGTATGGTGGGAAAGGTCTTGACACAAGAAAAATACATACAAAATATGAAAGCCCTGGGTCAACTGGTGCAAATATTATAGCCATTTAAAGATTTTTACAAAAGTAGGTCAAATGTCAAGGTCAAGGTCACAAGGTCAAAAAGATTTGTATGGTTGGAAAGGTCTTGATACAGGGAAGACACATGCCAAGTATAAAAGGTCTAGGTACAAAAATGCAAGAGTTATAGCCAAGGTTAAGGTTTTTGGCACAGACAGACGGACGGACAGACAAACCAACAGACATGACAAGAACTATATGCCCCCGAATCGTAGATTCGGGGGGCATAAAAAACAACAACAACAAACAAGCAGGCTTTTCAGATTCAAACCGTATACATGTATATGAGTGTTATCAAATTGTAAATTGATGCGCATGTACTCTGTTCGATAGTAATAAAACATTACACATTATATATAACACAACAACGTTTGGTTTTGTATTATTTCCCTTGGGCCATGACGAGAGTTCCTCCAGGTGGTGTGGCCTGGATATAGCATTCCTTTCAACATAAAAGGTTGTGCTATAACTGAACGCACTCATACAGTAGGTGTATGCTTAATGATACACTCGGGGATCTAGTCTGATCAAGGTCAACATTTGTTTTTAAAAGTCTTCAATAAACGCCAATAGCATGAGAAGGGTTAATAGTATATACTTGTATACCCCTTCTTACAAACGCAATAAAAAAGATGTGATGATACAGTCAATACTGTATGCAGTCAAGACGAACAGAAGTAAGATACTCTCTACAGTCAAGTGCCTGCTGCATGCGGATGAAAAATAATGGCGTGAGAGCCAGCTCAAACGTATTCGATGGGAGGGGAATTTTGAATTCTAAACAACATTGCGTGGTGGAAATGTGTTCTCTGTGACATTTAACCTTTCAAACTGTACATACAAGGGTTGACTGTCAATTCTCGCAACACTTCGCTGAAACATATACCCTGTCGCTTTAATAACGAGTATACATATTCAGAGTAAAGTATCGTCTGCTTTAAAAGTGTTGTCTTTCAACACGTTCAAACGTGTTTTTTGTGATTGGACTGAATCCTATGAATTCTGATGATGGGGTTGCGTTGGATCTGGATTCAACCTGTTTGCCCATGTCCTCAAGTCACGCTCAGAAAGATAAAGGTTAAAGCTTATACTAACACTACCAATATCCATGCCATAAACCCGACATAAAAAAAACCCTTTCGTATTAGGACTCGTAAAAGACTCACGCTTGGATGATAAGGGGTAAGACAACATTCCACCTGTCCATTTTAGCTCGCCTGAACACCGATCGAAACTTAAACGCGAGATTGGACAGGTCAAGCCGAACCTTGACCTCACCGTCCGGTGCCGAGTTTAAGCCCTGTCGGGCGGGATGCGCCGGGTCCCGAGTCCGTCAGAGCGAGTGGAGTGGAGGGATTGGCCGAGATCGCTGAACCGTGACCCCTTCCGGTCCGCCGCGACTGATGGCGCAAGCCCCCCTTTTTTCCGGTCCCGATCGTTTCCGGTCAGGGAGGCTCAGCTCAGCGCTCAGCAATGAGGGAAGCTCTACTCAGGTCGGTTAAGAACATTTTTTTGAAAAATCAGACAAATGTTGACTTTCCAAGTTTAAAAGATCAATTCCCAAAACAAGAGGGCCAGAATGGCCCTTGATCGCTCACCTGTCCATGGTGACACTAGGATGGGTCACTTGATTTCAGAAAAGAAGATTTCTAAAAGGTGACCCCAAGGGCGGGGCAAAATTTGAACAACTTTGATAGAGGACCTGTAGATGATATTATGTGCAAAATATCTAAACTCAGTGTACTATGGTTTCAGACAAGAAGATTTTTGAAGTTTTCATTGAAAAAATCTATTTTTAGCTCCGGTGACCCAGATATGCAACAGACCAGAACTAATTCATCAATATATGTGAAGGACCTCTAGAAGTTACACCATGCCAAGTATCAAAGCTCTGGCCATATTGGTTTCTGAGTAAAATATGTTTGAACATTTCACTATGTAACTCCATGTAAAACGGTGACCCCCGGGTTGGGGCCAATTTTGACCCCAGGGGGTAAAACTTGAACAATTTTGACAGAGGACCTGTAGACGATGCTATGTGCAAAATATCTAAACTCAGTGTACTATGGTTTCAGACAAGAAGATTTTTGAAGTTTTCTTTGAAAAAAATCTATTTTTAGCTCCGGTAACCCAGATATGCAACAGACTGAAACCAGTTGAACAATATATCTGAAGGACTTCTAGAAATTATACCATGCCAAATATCAAAGCTCTGGTCATATTGGTTTCAGAGAAAAAGATGTTTGAACATTTCACTATATAACTCTATGTAAAACTGTGACCCCCGGGGCAAAGCCAATTTTGACCCCAGGGACAAAATTTGAACAACTTTGATAGAGGACTTGTATACGATGCTATGTTCAAAATATCTAAGCTTAGTGTACTATGGTTTCAGACAAGAAGATTTTTTAAGTTCTCATTGAAAAAATCTATTTTTAGCTCCGGTGACCCAGATATGCAACAGACCGGAACCAATTCAACAACATATGCCAAATACCTCTAGAAGTTATACCATGCCAAATATCAAAGCTCTGGTCATATTGGTTTCAGAGAAAAAGATGTTTGAACTTTTCACTATAAAACGCTATGTAAAACGGTGACCCCGGGCGGGGTCAATTTTGACCCCAGGGGCAAAATTTGAACAACTTTGATAGAAGACCTGTAGATGATGCTATGTGCCAAATATCTAAGCTCTGGCCCTTTTGGTTTTTGACAAGAAGATTTTTTAAGATTTCCTCATTTTTGCACTTTGGTTGCCATGGCAACCAGAGTTCTTCATTGTTTCAAATTCTTTGAACAACTTTGAAAGAGCTTGACCCAAGGAACATTCCTGTGAAGTTTGGTTGCAATCCAGCCAGTGGTTTTGGAGAAGAAGATGTTTGAAGAAATTGTTGACGCACGACGCACAACGACGGACGCCGGACAAAGACTAACCACAAAAGCTCACCTTGAGCACTTTGTGCTCAGGTGAGCTAAAAAAATGCATATGCGCCGCCTCCTCTTCGAAACTTATTCACAAGCCCCGCCCTCTTGAGAAATAGCGTTTAACCAATTGAACGGCATTTCCCCCCCCAATGGATTTGAATGGAGCAAATGTAAATATTTACGTTCATAAATAGGCGCATTGCATCCATTTGCGAAATATAAATAAATAATAAAAATAGAAAAATAATAGGCCAAGTTTGTTTTTCACTTCTACAGTCTGTCAGTCTGTGGAAGATGGCTTTCATGTTCAAATTGTTGTGTGTTTGTATGGGTGCAAACTTCAACAACGTTATATAACCGTCAGTTACAAACATGGTGGCAGCGGTGGGATATGTGACACCATCATTATCCACGGATCCATGTCACATTGTCTCTACTCTTCGGACTGCCATGCGAGTAGGGGTGGCTTCGACGCAAAGTCACGAGAAAAGGGAGAGAAATGTGTCGGTAACAGAGCACTTATCAACACTTCTAGAGTGTGAATGTGGAAGCCGGCTTTAATAGTCAAAATGTTGAGTGTTTGAATAAACTGCACAGTTAAGCAATGGTATGCGCTGTGAGTGACTGGACAGGTCATCGCCAGTGTATTCTGTTGGTCTCGGTACACGTTACACATGTATTAGGCTGATTGGAAACTGGGTGTGTCCAATACAAATCCGATGTTGAATGAGTTGAATAATTAATTGATAAGGATATGAGTAATGTGAGTGTAAAACAATTGTCAGGTTGTGATTTATAAAATCCGGTCTATTGAAGAAATTGTCGGGCATGATGTGATACTAGTACATTAAACAATTTAAGTGTACAATGGCGACGGACGTGGATGCATGAATGTGCCTATACGTCCACCGCCATTCGACACGCAAGACAACAAAGCTGAATAGTGCATCAGCGTTCAAACCAATGGACAATATAATTATGTGAAAATAATTGGCATAAAATGCTCACATATAAACATATCTGTTATTTGTATATTTTATTGTCATCATAAAAAATCATAGTATCTTATAGTTCATTAATGAATTGCATGGATCATGTATATATGATATTATGTATGTGATGTTGTTTTAAACTATGTAACCATGAAGAGACTCAAGTAAAGATCATAATCTGTATTTGCAGTCTATTTACATTATTCTTAAGTCTTTAAGTATGAGTGAACCCGGACCATCCGGTAAATAGTTATCTGTCAATTAATTTCGAGATAAAATCGTCGTACAACTCGAAATTTTAATATAAAATCAATGAAACTGTTTGGTACGTTTTGTACGCAGGAGAAAGCATTTAGAACTGTCAGCACTTTTTTGCAATGGGTACATTACTCTTTCTAAAAAGATAAGCTTGTGCTAAAAATGAAATCTATTTCAAACAGTCTGGGGCTAGATCACACGCCGTGTAACTCGGCGTCTGATCTGCCTTTAAACTGTATAGACATTAAACTACGAAGACTATGAACTGATTTGCGAATGTTTTTCACTCAGATTTTCATGAATCATGAACGATTCAAAAACCTGTCATTACTGGTATCTTAATTGTATTGCATTATATCTAATTTTACTTTTAAAATTAGTTAATCCATTTCAGCCTACAATAAACTCGTCCTATGTATTTGTTGTAAGACATTATATAGATATACAAAGGTGATCTAAGGACACTGCGGTGGTTGTCCATACAGCAGAACATTTCATATGATAAAGCAAACTGTACAGACCCTGATGAGACGCCGTGTGACGCGATGTGTCACCAGGGTCTATACTGTTTGTTAAATTCGTCTTTAGTAGACACTAGTCTTAAATGGGAGCCATACCTATTGGGGATAGTGTCGTCGAAAGCAATAGAAGAGTGTTAACTAAATCCATGTTTGATGACCTCGAGGTGCCCGATGCTTCCTTCCGTGTAAAGATGTGATAACTGGACACTTCTTATGAAATGTCGTGACAAACTTCTGCCAGACATGCTGCTCTTATCGCGTTCGGAAAGTATCGTCATTGATTTCAACTGGCGGGAATTGACCGAAGTGTTCCGAATCCCTTTATATGTAATCGTATGGAGTACTTGCAAGTTTATTATTGCATTGATAGTTTAGTTTTAAAGAGACTCGCAACTAGCATTAAAAGTAGTAATATGTAAACAGGTGTCAAACGCTTATAAAAACGGTAAAGAATTAGTTTGGGATATGAAATTCTGTTTTAAAAAAAAGTATTTCAATAAAAAACAAGAGCCCCATGGGGCATATTCGCTCACCTGAGAATAATTGGAAAAATGGAGATATTGATTTATGTCCAGGACTGACGTAGATATGCAACAGACCGGAACAATTTGAACAAAATATGTAAAGTATATTTAAAAGTGTCACCATACAGAATATAAAAGCTCTGGCCATATTAGAGTCAGAGAAGAAGACGTTTGAAATTTTCTCTATATAACTCTATGTAAAACAGTGACCCCCGGGGCAGGCCAATTTTGACCCTAGGGGCCTAATTTGAACAAACTTAATAGAGGACCTGTAGGCGATGATATGTGCCATATATCTAAGCTCTTGCCCTTGTAGTTTTAGACAAGAAGATTTTTTAAGTTTTCATTGTAAAAAATCTATTTTTAGCTCCTGTGACCTAGTTATGCAACGGACCAGAGCCATTTGTACAATTTTGGTATAGGACATCTAGAAGTGTCACTATGCCAAATATCAAAGCTCTGGCCATATTAGTTTCAGAGTAGAAGACGTATGAAAAATTCACTATATAACTCTTTGTAAAACCGTGACCCCTGGGGCGGGGCCAATTTTGACCCCAGGGGCATAATTTGAACAAACTTGATAGAGGACCTGTAGGCAATTCTATGTGCCAAATATCTAAGCTCTGGCCCTTGTAGTTTCAGACAAGAAGATTTTTTAAGTTTTCATTGAAAAAATCTATTTTTAGCTCCTGTGACCTAGTTATGCAACCGCCCACAACCATTTGAACAATTTTGGTAAAGGACATCTAGAAGTGTCACCATGCCAAATATCAAAGCTCTGGCCACATTGGTTTCAGAGAAGAAGACGTTTGAAAATTTCACTATATAACTCTATGTAAAACTGTGACCCCCGGGGCGGGGCCAATTTTGACCACAGGGGCATAATTTGAACAAACTTGATAGAGGACCTGTAGATGATGCTATGTACCAAATATCTAAGCTCTGGCCCTTGCAGTTTTTGACTAGAAGATTTTTTAAGATTTCCTTATTTTTTCACTTTGGTTGCCATGGCAACCAGAGTTCTGCATTGTTTTTAATTCTTTGAACAAATTTGAAAGAGCTTGACCCAAGGAACATTTCTGTAAAGTTTGGTTGAATTCTGTCAAGCGGTATAGGAGGAGATGTCATTTGAAGCAATTGTTAACGACGACGGACGACGGACGATGCACAACGCACGACGACGGACGCCGGACACAGGGCCATCCCAATAGCTCACCTTGAGCCTTTGGCTCAGGTGAGCTAAAAATATATTGAGCTCTGGTGGGATTCGAACCCGGGGCCCGGCATGTGCTGAAAGGCAAAATAAGGAGACCGCTTAGACCACGGAACTATTCATATATCTCGGATCGATTTAACGTATTTCAGTATGTAGCGATGGAAAGTACATACAACTACATAATTCTGTTCGGGTTTATGTCTGAGCCCGTGATCAATTTATATAGCTTCTTTCGACGCTATGGATAAAACGATGGAAAATATCTGACAAAATGGAGATAATCAAATGTATTTATGTCCAGGAAGGGGTCATTTTTTAACCCGATAGGGCATAATTTGATCAATCTTTTTAGAGGACCTGTAGATGATGCTATGTGCCAAATATCTAAGATCAGGGTAGTAGGGTTTTAGACAAGAACATTTTTGTAAGTTTCCATTGAAACAATTCTATCTTTAGCTCCTGTGACCTAGATATGCAACAGACTGAAACCATTTGAACACAATAGGTAAAGGACATCTACAAGTGTCACCATGCTGAATATCAAAGCTCTGGTCATATTAGTTTCAGAGAAGAAGACGTTTGAAAATTACACTATATAACTCTATGTAAAACTTTGAACCCAAGGGCGGGGCCAATGTTGACCCTAGTTCTCTAAGCATAATTAAACAAACTTGATAGAGGACCTGTAGATTATGCTATGTGCAAAATATGTAAGCTCTGGCCCTTGTTGGTTTTGACAAGAAGATTTTTTAAAGTGTTTATAGAAAATATCTATTTTTAGCTCCTGTGACCTAGATATACAACTGACCGGAACCATTTGAACAAAATACGTAAAGGATATTTAGAAGTATCACCATACCGAATATCAAAGCTCTGGCCATATAAGTGCCAGAAGAGAAGACGTTTGGAACTTTCACTATATAACTCTATGTAAAACTGTGACCCCCGGGGCAGGGCCAATTTTGACCCCAGGGGCATAATGTGAACAAACTTAATAGAGGACCTGTAGATGATGCTATGTGCCATATATCTAAGCTCTGTCCCTTGCAGTTTTTGACAAGAAGATTTTTTAAGATTTCCTTATTTTTTCACTCTGGTTGCCATGGCAACCAGAGTTTTGCATTGTTTGTAATTCTTTGAACACAGTTGAAAGAGCTTGACCCAAGGAAAAATTCTGTAAAGTTTGGTTGAATTTTGTTAAGCGGTATAGGAGGAGATGCTATTTGAAGCAATTGTTAACGACGATGCAGGACACAGGACCATCCCAATAGCCCACCTTGAGCCTTTGGCTCAGGTGAGCTTATAAAACAAACATGGTAATTTTGTCAAAAAACTTTAACCTGGTGTTTTGTAGCAAAACATCCAAGTCCAAAACATGTCAAATATTGACAAAAGTAAAAATCATTTTCAAATTTCTACTTCATAACATCAATGTTTGACCCCGAATAAGCCTTCATACAAAAGTTCAGCACCCTGGCACAGGTATTAAACTTTAAAAAAAAAAAAAACAGTCTAAAAATCTTTAACCTAGTGATTTGTAGTCCAAAACATGTCGAAAATTGACATAACTTAAGGTGGTTGACGGGTCTACTTATTCCCTGTCAGATTTCTTTGAAACCTTGATTAAATTGAAATATACCATAAGGAGAGTGAAAAATCGTTTAAATGAAAAATAATTACAGCACCGTTTTTTCTGACAGGACCTTTTGTCGAAAAAAGTTCCTTTTTTAATATACAGGAATATTTTCTTTATAAAATAATATAACTCAATCAGTTCTGTGCATTCAAGTAAAATGTACAGAAACTATAAGATACTGTGCAAACAAACAAAATTCATGACTTATTTTCTGGAAATATCAATATTTTAAAAATGTCAAATTCTGAAAAAGTCACAATTTCAAATTACAAAACATCTAGCTGTTTAACAAACACCAATTTTACTCTTATTACATAGATATTACTTCATTCTACTAGTCACAAAAATTTAATGAAAATCTACAGTAGAATTAACATTGTATACATGATTTCCAGAAATTCTGACAAAATGTTAACACAAAACGAGTAACCTCCCTTGAGTTCAACTTTTAAATGCCGTCAGCTCTAAATTATACCATAAGTCAAACCTGTAATAATGGACCATTGAACACGGTAGCCTGTAGATCTTTAAAGACAGGTGACTGCTTAATGCATGGCAATAGTAATGCAAAAAAGGTTCATTAGGATCTATCTTTTAGCATTACTTTTGCCCTGTTTTAGGCTGCCATCTGTCATACAGGCTATAAATCTTCACAAAGTTTAGTTGTCACTTGACTATACTTAAATCTAATAGTTTTCATTATTACTTTTGTGACTAAACATAGCCTGTCCTTTGATCAATGCGTTATGGATTGACTAGTCAATAAAATCGGACAATTTATTTAAAAAAAAGTTGTCTTAACATTCATACCTATAGCTTTTATTGAGAGTTTCATCAATTTATTTCGGGCAGATTTTGATTGAGTGATGGTTTTCATTGAATTAGAGCCGAAAACACTTAAGAACAAGAGGCCCAGAGGGCCACATTTCGCTCACCTGAGAACATTAAAGCTGACTGGGCAAGACAACTTTTTTGTCCGGGGGTCATAATTTGAACACACCTGGTAGAGAACCACATAGCAAAGCTACGTATATGTCAAATATTTAAGAATTGGGCCTTATAGTTTTAGAGAAGAAGATTTTAAAGGATTTCCTATATAAGTCTATGTAATACTGATAAGCCCCTGGGCGGGCCAAATTTGATCATGGGGTCATAATTTGATCATTATTGGTAGAGGACCATAGGGCAAAGCAACATGTCAAATATAAATGTACTGGGCCTTACGGTTTCAGAGAAAACTATTTTTAAAGGTTTTCCTAAGTCCAAGGGCGGGCCATTTTTGGCCCGGGGTCATACTTTGGACAATCTTTGTAGTGGAAATACTGATAAGCCCCAGGGCGGGCCAAATTTGATCCAGGGGTCATAATTTGAACAATCTTGGTAGAGGACCATAGGGCAAAGCAACATGTCAAATATAAATGATCTTGGCCTTACGCTTTCAGAGAAGAATATTTTTAAAGGTTTTTCAAAGCCCAAGGGCGGGCCATTTTTGGCCCGGGGTCATAATTTGAACAATCTTGGTAGAGGACCACAAGGCAAAGCTATATGCCAAATATTAAAGATCTAGGCCTTACAGTTTCAGAGAAGAAGATTTTTAAAGGTTTTCCTATATAAGTATATGTAAAACTTATAAGCCCTGGAGCGGGGCCATTTTTGGCCCGGGGGTCATAATTTGAAGGCAAAGCTATATGCCAAATATTAAAGATCGAGGCCTTACAGTTTGAGAGAAAAAGATTTTTAAAGGTTTTCCTTTATAAGTCTATGTAAAACTGATAAGCCCCGGGGCGGGCCATTTTTGGCCCGGGGTCATAATTTGAACAATCTTGGTAAAGGACCACAAGGCAATGCTATGTGCCAAATTACAGTTTCAGAGAAGATGATTTTAAAAGGTTTTCCTAAATAAGTCAATGCAAAACTGATAAGCCCTGCCCCTGCGAAACAAAGTTCTTGATTTTAAGAACTGTTCTTGAACAGTTCAAGAACATCAAGAACTGTTTTTGAACTGTTCTTAACTAAAAATGTTCTCTGTTCTTGAACTATATAAGAACAGGTCAAGAACTGCTTAAGTTTTTAAACTGTTCTTGAAAAGTTCAAGTACAGTTTCAAGAGCAGTTCAAGTACAAAAGTGTTCTTAAAATGTTCTTAATGTGTTCTTGACAAGATTTAAGAACGTTTTAAGGACAGTTCAAGAACAGATGTGTTCTTAAAATGTTCTTAATGTGTTCTTGGCAAGATTTAAGAACATTTTAATAACAGTTCAAGAACAGATGTGTTCTTAAAATTCTCTTAATGTGTTCTTGATTGTATTAAAGAACACTTTAAGAACAGTTCAAGAACAGACAAAGGGGAATAACTCAAAACATGTTGATGCCAATTAGTAATAACCCTTTTAAATGGCACTTTCTCTCATCAAACTCTGTTCATATATGAAATTTCATTGCATAAGCATCAGTAGAACTTGAGTTATCTGCTGGCTAAGAACAAATGACAAAGGGAAATAACTCCCTAAATATTGATACAAGATTTATGACCCTTGCAAATGACACTTCCTTTGAGTTCTTTCCAAACATGAAATTTAATTTCCCTAGCATCAGCTAAGAAGGTCACAGATTTAAAGTTTTCTGTTTATCTATACTTTAAAATGTGAATATGGCAAAAATTAAAGAAACCAGTTCAAACTCCTGAAAACAGGTTTATGGTAAATTACATAACTTACATTTATACATTTTTATCATGAGCATAATATATTTTTGATATTTACATGACACAACTAAAAGCATGTGTATTAATTTTGGAAATATGATGTTAAGGAACGTTGAAGGATAATATGTTCTTGAAAGTTTCAAAAAATGTTCTTGAACATTTCAAGAACTGTGCTTAAACAGTTCTTGAACGTTAAATGAGACAATATTCCAGAACAGTTCAGGAACATTTCTTGAACTGTTCTTGAAATTTTCACAGGGGCGGGGCTGGGCCATTTTTGGCCCTGGGGTCATAATTTGAACAATCTTGGTAGAGGACCACAAGGCAAAGCTACATGCCAAATATTTAAGATCTAGGCCTTACAGTTTCAGAGAAGAAGATTTTTAAAGGTTTTCCTATATAAGTCTTTGTAAAACTGATGAGAGAAGATTTTTAAAGGTTTCTTTAAGCCCAAAGGCGGGCCAATCTTGACCTGGGGTCATAATTTGAACAATCTTGGTAGAGGACCATGAGGCAAAGCTACATGTCAAATATTAATGATCTAGGCCATACAGTTTCAGAGAAGAAGATTTTTAACGGTTTTCCTAAGAAAAACTGATAAGCCCAATAGGCGGTGCCATTTTTGGCCCCAGGGTCAAAATTTGAACAAACTTGCTAGAAGATCATTAGGTAATGATACATACCAAATATCAAAGGTCTGGGCATTTTGGTTTCTGAGAAGAAGATTTTTTAAGATTTTTTTTATGCATTAAAAGTTGTCTATACGGTCATGTTAGAAGAACTGGTCCCATATCAAGGGGAATAATTCTAGCCAAAAACTTTGAACAATATTTCGTTCCCCCTTGTCACTGATGCTTCTGACAAAGTTTGGTTGAAATCAGGTCAGTGGTTTATGAGAAGATGGTGTTTGAAAATGTAAACGGACGACGGACACCAGACACCGGACGGAATGGTATCACAATAGCTCATCCTGATCCTTTGGCTCAGGTGAGCTAAAAATGCATAAATATCAGGCAACAAACTATACTCTTTGCATTAATGTTTAGTGAGCATCACTTTTTAGTTATCTGTTTTAATGTTTGTTTGTGCCCATTATTACTCTACATCATTTTAGAAAGGCAAAATAATGCATGCCGACTCTTTGCCGAGGATGGCTCTTAGTAACATCATACATTTCAAATACCCATAGACAAAACAAATACCATTATAACCTATGTTTTTCTATTTGGCATGGTACTAAGATATGTTTGAAGAACCTATACTGAAAATTTTATAAAGATATTTTGGGAATTTTATTTGGTTGCGAATGTCTTTAAATAGCTCTTCAATACAAAACCATCATAGAATGTTTTCATATACTTTGAAAATTTCCCAAATACATAAGCGGGCCTAAAATAAATGTGATTTATAAATAATATAGCGAAAAAATATTTTCCCCAACTTTTTTCCATATAGACTATAAAAAAAATCAACTTTTTTTCTTTTCATTATCATTATTACTATTTCCGTGTTTTTGATATTTTCATATCTCACCATAGTTATACAACCTTGCCTGAAAACCATGTTGATCACTTATATTGTGTATGTGTGAACTGTATCAACCTCTTGTTTCGTACTGTGTATGACTGAGTGAATAAAGTTCTGTTCTGCAAAAGCACAGTCGGAGTATCAAACAAATTTGAATCAAGTATTTCATCTGGGTCCAAACTGTATGCAAAATATAGGTTATTATAGCAAAAAAAAAGATGATGATGATGATGAGTTGGGTTTTACGGCACTGCGACACAAAAATAGGTCATATAGCGCCAATGAAAGATGATGAGATGAGATGATGATGATTTTAGGAAGATGATTTCGGCAAATATCATTCGCTGCCAGGCAGCGCATGGGATCAAAACCACCAACCTGCCTTCCTTTCAGTTCTGGGCAGAGGGAGTAATCTCGGCAAGAGAAAAGAAAATACATATAAACAAGTACATATACAGAAATTTTCTGTATTATATTTATTAACTTGGTGCAGGAGAAGATATCTAAAGAAGTTGTTGACAGACGTGCAACGCCTTTACGACACTGGACCTCAGGATATCTGTATTACGTTTCATGGGCTACATATACACATAGCATTTCCGAGCTAAAATCCTGTTTCTGCACCCATAGTGTGACAGCTCACTAGCACCATACGGTTTGGAGAACACGTATGAGATAAAATGTTTGAAACGTTTAGTTTACTCTCATCTAGATCCTACATTAACCCTTTACTCCATAGTCTGTTTCTAGTTTTGAAAACAGGTGACCACTTAAAGCAGGTTTAAAGTTAAGCAGAATGTGCCATACTTTCAGCCTGCTTTAAGCTACCATCTGATAGAATATAGAAACTATTTCTTATTATACATATTACTAGTATTGACTATATAAAGTTGAATTATTTTCTTCCAATTATGAATCTATTTGCTTATCAGATTAAAACCAATTGTTAACATTTTCAGAAAGTTGCTGTTATTATGCATTACAGTTTTGATTAAATGGGAAAAAACCATCTCAACCACTGTAGGAAAGCTTTATTGCAAGGTACTATACATCTACATCCTGACAGGTCCCGGCTTAAAGCAGACAGAAGGTAAAGCATACATATCCTTCAGGAGAGCACCTTTCTTTTTCTCTAATCCTCTGCACCCTGTTGGAGAACTTGTACTAACTCTAACTATCTCAAACAGTTAGGATCCAGATAAGATGCTAAAAACGTTAAGTAACTCAGCACCTCATCTGGACATATAGGATCTGTCATGAATCAATGTTTAAGACAAGCTGATCTCAAACGAGTCTCAAATAGAAATGTTATTCAGCTCACCTATTAAGCAAGCCTTGGCGAGCTTAACAACTTTTCTTTTCTAGACAAGTTTGAGATCAACTTGTCTTAAACATCGACGAGTTGCAGATTCTTTTTCTCACATAACCAACGATTTAAAGCTATTTTCTAAAGCAGTAGGCATTCTTTTTAAACTTTGGTGACGTCAGAACGCTTTTATAAATAGTGATGTTATAGTGACGTCATCAAATTGATATCACACATCTTGGAGACAAGGATATTCATGATCGTTGTTCGCTATATAAAACAAGGGTAGTTATGTGAGAAAACACTGTTTGACACTAAATGATCTCATAAAATTGATACAGACAACACTTTTTGTAGACAACAAGTACATAGCCTGCAGAAGGTTAAGCAAGCAGATGCCTGAACTTGGAAGTTGGAGAACTTGGTAAAGGACCAATAGGCAAATCTGTATATACACACAGGGGAGACTTTGGGTAGTGTTGTTTGTAACTGGATATAATAAAGCACTGCCATGGCAACTAGAGTAATTGACATCTTTACGAAAGTGAAGCGATGTTGATCAGTGCTGCAAGGCATGGAAAAAACATCAGTATATGGCTTTGAGCCGATGTCAATCCTTCTTAGAAACTACAACCAGAAATGGGTGCCAAAGCCACCTGATGCTCGCCTGTTTAAAGTTTAAGTCTAAAAACATCTTGTATCGAAAGCAAATCAATTTTCGGTTGAGAAAGATTGTTAAATGAAAGGTGAATCTTAGTCTAGTTATATTAAATTTTAATACAACCCATCTAAACTTTAACCTGGTCATTTGTAGTTAAAACAACGAAGTCCAAACATGTCAAAAATTGACAAAATTAAAATTATTTTAAATTACAACTTCATAACATTAATATTTGACTCCAAATGAACCTCAATACAAAACATCAGCACCCTATCACAAGTATTAATCTTTAAAAACAACCCGTCCAAAAAACTTTACCCTGGAGATTTGTAGTCGAAAAACTTAAGGCCAAAACATGTTGAAAATTGACATAAATAAAAATCATTTTTAAATTCCAAATTCATAACATCAATTTTTGACCCCAAATAAACCTCAATACAAACTTTCAGCACTGTAGCACAAGTATTAAACTTTAAAACAACCCGTCCAAAAAACTTTAACCTGGATTTGTAGCAAAAACCTGAAAAAAACCAAGTCCAAAACATGTCAAATAGTGACAAAAAGTTATTTTTTTTATTTCAACTTCATAACATCAATGTTTGACCCCTAATAAACCTCCATACTAAATTTCAACCCGTCCAAAAATCTTTAACCTGGTGATTTGTAGTCGAAAAACCTAAGTCCAAAACATGTCGAAAATTGACATAAATTAAAATCATTTTTAAATTCCAACTTCATAACATCAATGTTTGACCCCAAATGAACCTCCATACAAAATTTCAGCACCCTAGCACAAATATTAAGCTTAAAACAACCCGTCCAAAAAACTTTAACCTTGGCCACGCTCACGCCGGTGAAATGACATTAGCTCTGCTGTTCTACGAACAGGCGAGCTAAAAACTGCAGTTACATGAAGTTCTTTTTCAGCTCAGTAAGTTGTTTTCTTGTATTTGGATTAGTTGTTATAGTGGGGAATACCTTATTCTTTCCCATTTTAATCAAACAAAATGAAAACACAATGCAATTAATTGAATAAAATTACAGTTTTGCTTTAAAACAGTGACAATTTATTAAAATCTTAGTGAACAGTTTGGAGGTTGATCATATGGCAAGTTACTGATGTGACTCTACACTGTTTACTAGTAATAGACATAGTTGTGTCAACACAAGCTCTCTTAATGGGAAGGGTGAAGTACTTCAGAAATTCATATACATAATGGACACACATTCTACATTGGATGTCAAGTAAACCCTTCATCCATAGCCTCTTTGAAGACAAGTGACTACTTCAAGCAGGTTGAAAGTCGCATTCTGCTTTACAGCTACATGTATAGATACATGTATATATATAGTTAGTGTATATAGGAAATTGTATATTTCTTATGGTGCATATTCATCACTGTATAAAATTGATCTATTTTCTTCAGTGGAGCAATGAATTAATTGCTAAAGAAGCCTTAAAAGATGTACAGTTGTATAGAGTAAAGGATTAAGCCGAATGTGTAGTGCACAATCATTTAGTCCTCTGAATACACAGCATACAATTCATCTTCTTTCCAATCAAAACTGTTTCTTCAAATGAACAATGTTAAGTTACAAACTGTTTCACAAATCCTATTCAACTCTTTGCATGCTGGGTAATTTTTCTGTCTGCAACTATTGTCATCTGCTACTATTCTAACAAGAGGCTGATGGGCCATATTTCGCTCACCTTAGAATAGGTGGCAAAATAGAGATAATGATTTATAAATGTCCCAGGGCGGGGTCATTTTTTAACCCAGGGGCATAATTTGAACATTCTTAAAAGAGGAGTGATAGATGATGCTATGTGCCAAATATATAAGCTCTTGCCCTTGCAGTTTTTTGACAAAAAGATTTTTTAAGTTTTCCTTATTTTTTCAAATTGGTTGCCATGGCAACCAGAGTTCTGCATTATTTTCAATCCTTTGCACAATTCTGAGAGAGCTTGACCCAAAGAACATTTCTGTTAAGTTTGGTTGAAATCTGTCCAGTGGTATAGGAGATGTCATTTGAAGCAATTGTTAACGATGACAGACAGCGGCGGACACAGGGCCATCCCAATAGCTCACCTTGAGCCTTTGGCTCAGGTGAGCTAAAAATAGATTTTTCAAAATTCCTTTTCACAATAGGGTCAGACTGTCAAACAGTTTGGATCCTGATGAGACGCTGCGTTACGCTGCATCTCATCAGGATCCAAACTGTTTACAAAGGAAATGACTGTGGCACATGTATCTGCCGCTAGCATGTGAAGAGTTAAATAGAATATTGTATGAATATCATTATGCCATATTGAATAGAAAAGAGCTGTTCTTTATGATAGTTTATTGCATTGCTTATACATTCTGTGTTGTTTAAAATGGAGAGAAAAACTCCTGTTTTCTGCCAATGTCCAGTCACTTGTGGATGGTCTTAAATACAGATGGTAGAATACAGCTGGATGGGAGTAAAGCTGAAAGCTCCTATAGGCTCTTTCTGCTTTATTTTCATCTAGCTTTAAGCAAATCTCCTCAAAACAGAACATGTATGGTTGCCGTAGTGGGAATTCACTGTTTTCACTCTTCACCTTTCACAACTCTATTGTTCTACCCACAGCGGCCATTTGTGAGATCTTTCACTTCTTTTGATTTCATTTACTGGTTTTCTTGGTTTACTTATTTTTTATTGCATGGAAAAACCAGTCCACTTTAGTTGTCCACTGTTCTTTATACGCGGCAGAAAACTGTTGAACAAAATATTCGAGTGCCTGGTCCTCTGTTTTCTCCACTGCTAGTGTTTTTCTTATATAGCCAATATCGTCAAGAGATTGAAGCTCTGGTATTCCACAAGAGAGCATCATTGTAAATAGGCTTATTATTAAATCACTGTGCTGTCGAAGCACCAAGTATGCTTGAACACATAAGTCCTGAAATCTGGGAAAAAAACACACAAATTTGGTCAGTGTAATTCTGTAAACAGTAGAGTTTTGATAATTTGAGCTTGCTTAATTCAAATCTACAGGGCCCGAGTGCATGGCACGTAGTTAGTGCCTAGCTGTATGCAAAATCCCTCGTGGAGAGTTAAATATTATTTTTTTATACTATAGGATTAACTAACAGGTAGTGCTTTAGCATACAGGTAGGCTCTAAGTGTCATGCACCCGGGCCCTGGTATGTAGCCATGTTTTAACTACTTATACAGATAAGTTTGACTCAAGCAAGTTCACTTGTTCAAACTCAACTGTATAAATATGTGAAGGTTCGATTATAAGTAAGTTTCAGTTATCAATGTTTTACTGCATCTGTATTAACCCATTATCCCATAAAAACACCTTTTATGCCTTTAATGTACTCCTCAACTGAAGAAAACTGTTCCGATTCATATGGTCATGAATATGCACAATACGAAATATTTCTGTATCCTTGTAAATGGTAGCTTAACCATTTCAACCCTACAGCCCTCTGTAGAGATTACTGATTCCATATGCAAACAGTATAGACTCCTATATGATCCCTCTGATCAGGGTCTGCACTGTTTGATAGTTTCATTGGTTGTTGACATTCTAAAATGCAACAGTAGACTGGTTCAAAACTCTTGTGCTAGAAGAGTCCAAAATGAGTATAAATATACACAAGAGATATTCATGACTGTTTGCAACTCAGATTTTGGTAAAATGTCAACAATTTCAAGAAATTGTAATTTCATTTTTCACAAATTTTGCATCTGGGCTCTATGAAAAAGAAATCAGCCATAATCACCAGCTTATGGTTCTTACCTAACAGTTGTTGAGCCATATTGTACCATATTGACTGGCATTGGCCGAATCCCTATGAAAAAGTGCAAGGGGCAGCTTGACAGATTCTTTAAGAAAACAGTGAAGACCCTCATAAGATAGTTCCTTTAGAAGGTGTCTGATCAGGATCTACACTGTTTTCAGAAAATGTCAATATAGGCTAACAGCAGGATAGTGTTTACATTTACCTTTTGAACTCTTCATGTTTGTGTGGTTGGTCTTTGCCTCTAGCAATGACACAGAGGAAATCTTCTGTCAGGACAAAAGGCACCCGCTCTCTGTTGATCCCAAACTTCTTCTTCTTGTGATTCAAGAAGTGGCCAAAGTCAATGTGGAATACCTGTTGAGAGAAGACAAAGTGAGTGAGGGAGTTGGGTTTCATTATCCTCCAAACAGTATTTCAGTTATAGGAAGACTGTGTCTACTTCAGGTTTTTGTAAAGTCTCATCCGAAAGACTTGGTCCGGGGTGTGTCTACTTCAGACAGAGTGACAGTGGGATCAAACTCAAGACGCTTGCATGACAGTCATATACCATAACCTCTGAGCTAAAGAGCCTACTCCTTATCTCAGGAACTTGATATTGCATATATGTCATTCACTGTCACTATGCCATTTATAGAACACACAGAGAGGTGAGGGTGTGGGATGTAACAGCATGGCATGATACCACGCCCAGTCACATTATACATTTATTTCATAGGTACTGAGGGAACAGTCAAATCATTGACCTAAGGTAGCAGGGAAGACCTTGAGAACTGTTGCCCGACGCCAAAGGCCAAGGGCAACAGTTCTCAAGGTCTTCCCAGCTACCGAGGGACAATGATTTGAGTGTTTCCATGGATTGAACGAAACGTAGATTTTAAACATGATTTTATATTTAATCTTTTTTTAATTGGGAAGACCTTGAGAACTGTTGCCCGACGACAACGGCCAAGGGCAACAGTTCTCAAGGTCTTCCCAGCTACCGAGGGACAATGATTTGAGTGTTTCAATGGATTGAACAAAACGTAGATTCTAAACATGATTTTATATTTAATCTTTTTTTAATTCAATACAAGCAAGAGACCCAGAGGATCACATTTCGCTCACCTGAGGACACTGTACCATAGAATCTGACTGGGCAAGACAACATTTTGATATAGCTATGACCCAGGTGCCATAATTTGATCTTGGTAGAGGACCACAATGCGAAGCTACATGTCAGATATTAATGATCTGGGCCTTACGGTTTAAGAGAAGAATATTTATAAAGGTTTTCCTATAAAAACTGATAAGCCCCTGGGTGGGGCCAATTTTGGCCGGGTCATTATTTGAACACACTTGGTAGAGAACCACAAGACAAAGATATATGTCAAATATTAAGAATCTGGGCCTTACAATTTCAGAGTAGAAGATTTTTAAAGGTTTTCCTATATAAGTCTATGTAAAACTGATAAGCCCCGGTGTAGCAGTCAATTCTTTCCCCCCTCAAAAGTTTCCCCGGGGAAAGAATTGGCTAGCCAAAACCTTCCCCGGGGAAAGAATTGGCTAGCCAATTCTTTCCCCTCCTAGTCAAAAACTTCCCCGGGGAAAGAATTGGCTAGCCAATTCTTTCCCCCCCTATAATTTCGCAAGTGGGATACTTTTAGCTAGCTAATTCTTTCCCCCCCTTAGTTGAAACTTTCCCCGGGGAAAGAATTGGCTAGCCAATTCTTTCCCCCCCTATAATTTCGCACTCTAGGATTTCTTTCTCACTATCTGGCGGAATTGTATGGTTTGACTATCTTGGAGGGGGGAAAGTTTTGGCTAGCCAATTCTTTCCCCCCTTTCTGACAGTTTGCGAAATTGTATGCTTTGACTATCTCGGAGGGGGGAAAGTTTTGGCTAGCCAATTCTTTCCCCCCCTATCTGTCAGTCTGCGGAATTGCATCATTTGACTATCTTGGAGGGGGGAAAGTTTTGGCTAGCCAATTCTTTCCCCCCTCTCTTTCAGTCTGTGGAATTGTATACTTTGACTATCTTGGAGGGGGGAAAGTTTTGGCTAGCCAATTCTTTCCCCCCTATCTGACAGTCTGTGGATTTGTATACTTTGACTATCTTGGAGGGGGGGAAGTTTTGGCTAGCCAATTCTTTCCCCCCTCTCTTTCAGTCTGTGGAATTGTATACTTTGACTATCTTGGAGGGGGGAAAGTTTTGGCTAGCCAATTCTTTCCCCCCTATCTGACAGTCTGTGGAATTGTATGCTTTTACTATCTAAGCGGGGGGAAAGTTTTGGCTAGCCAATTCTTTTCCCCCTCTCTTTCAGTCTGTGGAATTGCATCATTTGACTATCTTGGAGGGGGGAAAGTTTTGGCTAGCCAATTCTTTCCCCCCCTATCTGACAGTCTGTGGAATTGTATGCTTTTACTATCTAAGCGGGGGAAAAGTTTTGGCTAGCCAATTCTTTCCCCCCTCTCTTTCAGTCTGTGGAATTGTATACTTTGACTATCTTGGAGGGGGGAAATTTTGGCTAGCCAATTCTTTTCCCCCTATCTGACAGTCTTTGGAATAGTGTGTTTTGACTAGTAAGAGGGGGGAAAGTTTTGGCTAGCCAATTCTTTCCCCCCTATCTGTCAGTCTGCAGAATTGCAACATTTGACTATCTTGGAGGGGGAAAGTTTTGGCTAGCCAATTCTTTCCCCCCTCTCTGTCAGTGTGTGGAATTGTATGCTTTTACTATCTAAGCGGGGGGAAAGTTTTGGCTAGCCAATTCTTTCCCCCCTATCTTTCAGTCTGTGGAATTGTATACTTTGACTATCTTGGACGGGGGAAATTTTGGCTAGCACACTGTAAGATAGGGGGGATAGAATTGGCTAGCCAAAACTTTCCCCCCTCCAAGATAGTCAAAGCATACAATCTGCACACTGTCAGATAGGGGGGAAAGAATTGGCTAGCCAAAACTTCCCCCCCTCCAAGATAGTCCAAGTATACAGTTCAACAGACTGAAAGAGAGGGGAGGGGGGAAAGAATTGGCTAGCCAAAACTTTCCCCCCTCCAAGATAGTCAAAGCATACAATCTGCACACTGTCAGATAGGGGGGAAAGAATTGGCTAGCCAAAACTTTCCCCCCTCCAAGATAGTCAAAGCATACAATCTGCACACTGTCAGATAGGGGGGAAAGAATTGGCTAGCCAAAACTTTCCCCCCTCCAAGATAGTCCAAGTATACAATTCTACAGACTGTAAGATATGGGGGGAAAGAATTGGCCAGCCAAAACTTTCCACCCTCCAAGATAATGAAAGGATGCAATTCCGCAGACTGACAGATAGGGGGGAAAGAATTGGTTAGCCAAAACTTTCCCCCCTCCAAGATAGTCAAAGCATACAATCTGCATACTGTCAGATAGAGGGGAAAGAATTGGCTAGCCAAAACTTTCATCCCTCCAAGATAGTCAAAGCATACAATCTGCACACTGTCAGATCGGGGGAAAGAGTTGGCTAGCCAAAACTTTCCCCCCTCCGAGATAGTCAAAGCATTCATTCTGCACACTGTCAGATAGGGGGGGGAAAGAATTGGCTAGCCAAACTTTCCCCCTCCGAGATAGTCCAAGTATACAGTTCAACAGACTGAAAGAGAGGGAAAGGGGGAAAGAATCGGCTAGCCAAAACTTTCCCCCCTCCAAGCTAATGAAAGCATACAATCTGCACACTGTCAGATAAGGGGGAAAGAATTGGTTAGCCAAAACTTCCCCCCTCCAAGATAATGAAAGGATGCAATTCCGCAGACTGACAGATAGGGGGGAAAGAATTGGCTAGCCAAAACTTCCCCCCCCTCCGAGATAGTCAAAGCATACAATCAGCACACTGTCAGATAGGGGGGGGGAAGAATTGGCTAGCCAAAACTTTCCCCCCTCCAAGATAATGAAAGGATGCAATTCCGCAGACTGACAGATAGGGGGGAAAGAATTGGCTAGCCAAAACTTTCCCCCCTCCGAGAGAGTCAAAGCATACAATCTGCACACTGTCAGATAGGGGGGGGGGGGGGGGGGGGGGGAAAGAATTGGCTAGCCAAAACTTTCCCCCCTCCAAGATAGTCAAAGCATACAATCTGCACACTGTCAGATAGGGGGGAAAGAATTGGCTAGCCAAAACTTTCCCCCCTCCGAGATAGTCAAAGCATACAATTTGCACACTGTAAGATAGGGGGGAAAGAATTGGCTAGCCAAAACTTTCCCCCCTCCAAGATAGTCAAAGCATACAATCTGCACACTGTCAGATAGGGGGGAAAGAATTGGCTAGCCAAAACTTTCCCCCCTCCAAGATAGTCCAAGTATACAGTTCAACAGACTGAAAGAGAGGGGAGGGGGGAAAGAAATGGCTAGCCAAAACTTTCCCCCCTCCAAGATAGTCAAAGCATACAATCTGCACACTGTCAGATAGGGGGGAAAGAATTGGCTAGCCAAAACTTTCATCCCTCCAAGATAGTCAAAGCATACAATCTGCACACTGTCAGATAGGGGGGAAAGAATTGGCTAGCCAAAACTCCCCCCCCCCCTCCGAGATAGTCCAAGACTAGTATACAATTCTACAGACTGTAAGATATGGGGGAAAAGAATTGGCTAGCCAAAACTTTCCCCCCTCCAAGATAATGAAAGGATGCAATTCCACAGACTGACAGATAGGGGGGGAAAGAATTGGCTAGCCAAAACTTTCCCCCCTCCAAGATAGTCAAAGCATACAATCTGCACACTGTCAGATAGGGGGGAAAGAATTGGCCAGCCAAAACTTTCTACCCTACGAGATAGTCAAAGCATACAATCTGCACACTGTCAGATCGGGGGGAAAGAGTTGGCTAGCCAAAACTTTCCCCCCTCCGAGATAGTCAAAGCATTCAATCTGCACACTGTCAGATAGGGGGGGGGAAAGAATTGGCTAGCCAAAACTTTCCCCCTCCGAGATAGTCCAAGTATACAGTTCAACAGACTGAAAGAGAGGGGAAGGGGGAAAGAATCGGCTAGCCAAAACTTTCCCCCTCTAAGATAATGAAAGGATGCAATTCCGCAGACTGACAGATAGGGGGGAAAGAATTGGCTAGCCAAAACTTCCCCCCTCCAAGATAATGAAAGGATGCAATTCCGCAGACTGACAGATAGGGGGGAAAGAATTGGCTAGCCAAAACTTTCCCCCCTCCGAGATATTCAAAGCATACAATCTGCACACTGTCAGACAGGGGGGAAAGAATTGGCTAGCAAAAACTTTCCCCCCTCCGAGATAGTCCAAGTATACAATTCTACAGACTGTAAGATATGGGGGGAAAGAATTGGCTAGCCAAAACTTTCCCCCTCCAAGATAATGAAAGGATGCAATTCCGCAGACTGACAGATAGGGGGGAAAGAATTGGCTAGCCAAAACTTTCCCCCTCCGAGATAGTCAAAGCATACAATCTGCACACTGTCAGATAGGGGGGAAAGAATTGGCAAGCCAAAACTTTCCCCCCTCCGAGATAGTCCAAGTATACAATTCTACAGACTGTAAGATATGGGGGAAAGAATTAGCTAGCCAAAACTTTCCCCCCTCCAAGATAATGAAAGGATGCAATTCCGCAGAATTGGCTAGCCAAAACTTTCCCCCCTCCGAGATAGTCAAAGCATACAATCTGCACACTGTCAGATAGGGGGGAAAGAATTGGCTAGCCAAATCTTTCCCCCCTCCAAGATAGTCAAAGTATACAATTACACAGACTGACAGACAGGGGGGAAAGAATTGGCTAGCCAAAACTTTCCCCCTTCCATATATAGTCAAAGGATACCAAACCACATACTGAAAGAGAGGGGGGAAAGAATTGGCTAGCCAAAATTTTCCCCCCTCCTAGATGGTCAAAGTATACAATTCCACAGACTGAAAGAGAGGTGGGGGGAAAGAATTGGCTAGCCAAAACTTTCCCCCCTCAAGGAGAGCCAAAGTATACAATTCAACAGACTGACAGATAGGGGGGAAAGAATTGGCTAGCCAGAACTTTCCCCCCTCCATATAACGTCAAAAGGATACAATTCCGCAGATTGACTGAGAGGGGGGGAAAGAATTGGCTAGCCAAAACTTTCCCCCCCTCTGAATTGCGAAAATATAGCGGGGGGGGGAAAGTTTCAACTAGGGGGGAAAGAATTGGCTAGCTAAAAGTATTCTCAATTATGAGTTTTTAGGGGGGAAAGAATTGGCTAGCCAATTCTTTCCCCGGGGAAACTTTTGACTAGGGGGGGAAAGAATTGGTTAGCCAATTCTTTCCCCAGGGAAACTTTTAGCAGGGGGGAAAGAATTGGCTGTTACACCGGGGCGGGGCCGAATTTGATCAACGGTTCATAATTTGAACAATCTTGGTAGAGTTCCATAGGGCAAAGCTACATGTCAAATATAAATGATCTTGGCCTTACCGTTTCAGAGAAGAAGATTTTTAAAGGTTTTCCTATGACAAGAGGGCCATGGCCCTTAATTCGCTCACCTGAGGTCATTGTGCCTTAGCTTAATAGGCAAGACAACATTTTAATATAGCTGTAAATGGAATTATCTTCCAGACAAAAAAAACCATGACAAATTGGAATAACTTAAAAAAATATTGTTGGCAGAGTTATGGCCCTTATCCATGACACTTCTTCTTATCAAGCTACATGTATTTCCATATGATTATTTATTGCGCACTCTGCTTTACTTTCAACCTGCTTTAAGTTATCATCTACTAAGATATAGATACTATTTCTTATATCTTACATGTTTATGAAGTGGAATTATTTTCTTTAGAGGAGGAATAAATTAAAGGCGTAAAAAGGCATATGTATGGGGTAATGGGTTAACATCAGTAGAACTGGAGTTATCTCAAAGACAAGAAAATATGACACTGGGAAATATCTCAAAAATGACATTGACCTTTGTAGGACATGACCCAAGTTATAAAGTTTCTAACTTTAACAAAGTTATGGCTAAGATTAAAGTTGTGGACTGACAGACAAACAAATGGACAAACAGACAAAAAAGCAGACAGACAAAAACAATATGCCCCCAACTGCAGGGCATAAAAATATAGCAGACACCACCATATGCAACCTCATCAGCTGACCAGCTGACCTGAGTTCAGTTATGTAACTCTGCCAGTAGGAAATTTGGCTAGGGTCTAACTCTTATAATGCTGAATTGCTGTCTGCTATACATATTTTGAATGTGAATTATGACCTAGATATTTAACCGACCAGAACCATTTGAACAAACTAGGTAAAGGACATTTAGAAGTGTCACCATGCCAAATATCAAAGCTCTGGCCATATCAGTTTCAGTGGAGAAGACGTTTGAAATTTTCACTATATAACTCTATGTAAAACTGTGACCCCCGGGGCGGGGCCAATTTTGACCCCAGGGGCATAATTTGAACAAACTTGATAGAGGACCTGTAGATAATGTTATGTGCCAAATATCTAAGCTCTGGCCCTTGTAGTTTCAGACAAGAAGATTTTTTAAGATTTCCTTATTTTTTCACTTTGGTTGCCATAGCAACCAGAGTTCTATATTGTTTTCAATTCTTTGAACAAATTTGAAAGAGCTTGACCCAAGGAACATTCCTGTAAAGTTTGGTTGAAATCTGTTCAGCTGTTTAGGAGAAGATGTCATTTGAAGCAATTGTTAACGACGACGGACGACGCACGACGACGGACGACGGACACAGGGCCATCCCAATAGCTCACCTTGAGCCTTTGGCTCAGGTGAGCTAAAAAACTAATAGGCCCGAGGGCGGGCCATTTTTTGGCCCGGGGGTCATAATTTGAACAATCTTGGTAGAGGACCACAAGGCAAAGCTATATGTCAAATATTAAAGATCTAGGCTATACAGTTTAAGAGAAAAAGATTTTTAAAGGTTTTCCTATATAAGTCTATGTAAAACTGATAAGCCCGGGGGGGGGGGGGGCAATTTTGACCCAGGGGTTATAATTTGAACAACTTTGGTAGAGGCAAAGTTGATAAGCCCCAGCGCGGGGTCAATTTTGACCCGGGGGTCATAATTTGAACTATCTTGGTAGAGGACCATATGGCAAAGCTACATGTCAAATATTAATGATCTAGGCCATACAGTTTCTGAGGAGAAGATTCTTAAAGGTTTTCCTTAGAAAAACTGATAAGCCCCAGGGCGGGGCCATTTTTGGCCCCAGGGTCAAACTTTGAACAATCTTGCTAGAAGATCAGTAGGTTATGATACATACCAAATATCAAAGGTCTGGGCCTTTCGGTTTCTGAGAAGAAGATTTTTTAAGATTTTCTTATGCATTAAAAGTTGTCTATAGGGTCATGTTAGAAAATCTGGTCCCATAGCAAGGGGAATAACTCTAGCCAAAATCTTTGAACAAGATTTCGTTCCCCCTTGTCACCGATGCTTCTGACAAAGTTTGGTTGAAATAGGTTCAGTGGTTTCTGAGGAGATGTTGTCTGAAAATGTGAACGGACGCCGGACGGAATGGTATCACAATAGCTCATCCTGAGCCTTCGGCTCAGGTGAGCTAAAAATGAATGTGAACATTACTGTGTTGTGATTTCTCTACCATATTCATTTGTTCAATTATGATTGAAATACGAATGGTGTTAAAACAAAAGACCCAGAGGGTCACATTTCGCTCACCTGAGGACACTGTACCATAGAATCTGACTGGGCAAGACAACATTTTGATATAGCTATGACCCAGGAGCCATAATTTGATCTTGGTAGAGGATCACAATGCGAAGCTACATGTCAGATATTAAGGATCTGGGCCTTACGGTTTAAGAGAAGAAGATTTTTAAAGGTTTTCCTATAAAAACTGATAAGCCCGTGGGTGGCGCCAATTTTGGCCCGGGGGTCATAATTTGAACACACTTGGTAGAGAATCACAAGGCAAAATTATATGTCAAATATTAAGAATCTGGGCCTTACAGTTTCAGAGTAGAAGATTTTTAAAGGTTTTCCTATATAATTGTCTATGTAAAACTGATAAGCCCTGGGGCGGGGCCAAATTTAATCAAGGGGTCATAATTTGAACAATCTTGGTAGAGTACCATAGAGCAAAGCTACATGTCAAATATAAATGATCTTGGCCTTACGGTTTCAGAGAAGAAGATTTTTAAAGGTTTTCCTATGAAAAACTAATAGGCCCGAGGGCATGGCAATTTTTGGCCCGGGGTCATAATTTGAACAATCTTGGTAGAGGACAACAAGGCAAAGCTATATGTCAAATATTAAAGATCTAGGCCATACAATTTAAGAGAAGAAATTTTTTAAAGGTTTTCCTGTATAAGTCTATGTAAAACTGATAAGCCCCAGGCGGGGCAATTTTGACCCAGGGGTAATAATTTGAACAACTGTGGTAGAGGACTTTAAGGCAAAGCTACATGTCAAATATAAATGATCTAGGCCTTACAGTTTCAGAGAAGAAGGTTTTTAAAGGTTTTCCTATATAAGTCTATGTAAAACTGATAAGCCCCAGGCGGGGCCAATTTTGACCCGGGGGTCATAATTTGAACAATCTTGGTAAAGAACCATATGGCAAAGCTACATGTCAAATATTAATGATCTTGGCCATACAGTTTCTGAGGAGAAGATTTTTAAAGGTTTTCCTTAGAAAAAATAAGCCCCAGGGCGGGGCCATTTTTGGCTCCAGGGTCAAACTTTGAACACTGTTGGTAGAAGATCATTAGGTAATGATACATACCAAATATCAAAGGTCTGGGCCTTTGGGTTTCTGAGAAGAAGATTTTTTAAGATTTTCTTATGCATTAAAAGTTGTCTATAGGGTCATGTTAGAAAATCTGGTCCCACAGCAAGGGGAATAACTCTAGCCAAAATCTTTGAACAAGATTTCGTTCCCCCTTGTCACTGATGCTTCTGACAAAGTTTGGCTGAAATCCGGTCAGTGGTTTCAGAGGAGATGTTGTTTGAAAATGTGGACGGACGACGTATGCCGGACGGAATGGTATCACAATAGCTCATCCTGAGCCTTCGGCTCAGGTGAGCTAAAAACGCAGACAGATGCCATTCCCTCAGTTTTCAACTGAACAAAGCAACACTTGCACATAATGATGCCTAAAGAATTTTGTACTCAGAGTGTATCTTTGCCAACATTATCTTTACGCATGATAAATGTATGATTGTTATGGTAACGTCACCTCATAACACCGGCCCAAATTGTAACAAAACACAAACTTGTGTCGCTCCAAAAATGATGTCTATCACTTGCGTCTGATCCAATATCGTCTTCAAATTTTAGCACAGTATGGCGCCAAATCTTGACACAACATCAGTAATGTCACATTAACGCCTGACATCATTTTAGCGTTAGCAGCCATTTTGTTTATACAAGGTGCATTAAAATGAGTGTCGAACAGAGAACAGCGGTTAAATTCTGTGTTCTCAATGGAAACAAGAGCTGTCGGAGAACAGCAAAGCTCGCCTAATTAAACCTTTCTTAAATAGGTAACTATCAATAGACAAGAGGGCCATGGCCCTAAATTCGCTCACCTGAGGACATTGAAGTTTGTACCTAAGTTGACTGGGCAAGACAACATTTTAATATAGCTATAAATGGAGTTATCTTCCGGACAAGAAAACATGACAAAAGTGAATTTTGTTGCCAAGCTTATGACCCTTATCCATGACACATCCTCTTATCAAGCTATTTCCATTTCCGGTAAATGATAATTATTTCACCAGCGTCAGCAGAACTGGAGTTTTTTTCCTGACAATAAAATATGACAAAGGGGAAAAACAAAATATTGCTGCCCTTGTGCATGGCATTTTCTCTCATCAGGTTCTTTCCATACATAAAATTTCATTACAATAGCATAAGTAGAACTGGAGTTGTCTTTTTGACAAGAAAATATCACAAAGGGAAATAACTAAAAAAACAATGATGTCAGATTTATGGCCTTTGCAAATGGCACTTCCTCTCATTAGGCTCTTTCCAAATATTACCCATTACCCCATAGACTGTTTCTAGTTTTGAAAATAGGTGGCCACCTAAAGCAGGTTGAAAGTAAAGCAGAATGGGTCTTAATGCACACTTTGCTTTACTTTCAAACTGCTTGAAGCTACCATCTACTAGGATATAGAAACTTATTTCGCATCTTACATTTTCATGACTGTTTAAAGCGACTCGCAACCAGATGGTGCATTAAAAATAGTAATTTGTAAATATGTGTCAAACGCTTATATAAATGGTAAAGAATTAGTTTAGGATAAGAAATTCTGTTTAAAAAAATGTATTTCAATAAAAAAAAATATTGGTCTCTGGTGGGATTCGAACCCGGGGTCCGGCATTGGCGGACAGAAGGCAAAATAGGGGAAACCGCTTAGACCAATGGACCACGGAATTATCTGTTTATCTCAGATCGATTTAACGTATTTCAATGTGTAGCGATCGAAAGTGCATACAACTTCGTAATTCGGCTCGTGTTTATGTCTGAGCCCATGTAGAGAAGCAACAACAACAACTATACCGTCTACTAGTCGGTATAGAAAAACGATTGAAAATATCTAAAAATCTAAGATTCGGTGACGATTCTTGAGACTTTTTTTGGACTGATCATATTTTTTTAATGTCAGAAGCCAAATAATGCCACAAATTTGCTTTTATTTGAGTATTTTATTTTATTTTGACAAGTACACCATCCGGTTGCGAGTCCCTTTAAAGGGGAATTATTTTCTTAAGTGGAATAATAAATCAAAGGCCTAAAAATGCACATTTATGAAGTAATGGATTAACAAACGTCAGTATTTATGGGGGGAAAGGGTTGAATCCTGGACAAGAAAAAATGACAAGACATACAGATAACTGTGACAAAACCAATATTAAACATATGTGTAAATATGGCATAAGACATAATTACATAACTGTCAGTGGATCACTTCCAGATCCTGTTTCTCTAAGTATGAAGCAGACTGAACCATTTCTAAACTTTAGCAGACAACATGTTGTTCTGTTGGCCTGATCACTGAGGTCAAATATTATGCAATAGTTTGGGAGTATGGTAGCATTAGCAGCTACTGGGGGCTTACCCTTACCAGACTGAAATGATGTCTGCTAAATACCTACTGTATGTGAAAAATGTACAAATTTTTTTTTAGAAAATGTTAAGTTGGTAAATGAGTGGCAAATAGTTTGGATCCAGATTAGATGCAGCATTATGTTGCATCTGATCTGGATCCAAACTGTTTGCAAATATTGGCTATTTGCCCTTAGTATATTAAGGGTAATTCAGGTAAATACAGTTCTGCTTAAATCAAAAATACTGTGAAACCTGCCTAGAGCAGATCTTTAACTGTGCAGGGTGGTGTCAAATGTGACCCTAGGGATTTCATTTTACCAAACTATAGAGGGATCCACCAGGAGATTCTACTGTACCAATATCAAAGCTTAGGGCCAAGTAGTTTTGGACAAGAAGATTTTTTAAAGTTTTTTGCTTTTTTGCTTTTTCAAGCAGAGTTTGTGCTTTTTTCCTTTCATTTGAACAATTTCTTTAGAGAAGCATCCAAGGAACATCATGAGCAGTTTGAACTCTCCCTACAATCGTCGGGTTCAGAGGAGATGTCGTTTGAAGTAAATGTGAACGGACAGACGTACTACGGACGGTGAGCGGTCACAATAGCTCACCTTGAGCCTTTGGCTCAGGTGAGCTAAAAAGTGTATCAGTACATTGGTATTCAAGTCACAGGGAACTTCCATTCCAAATATCAGCTTATTAATGCAAATATGTCATGTAGTATAAGTGTATTTCAACACTTACTCCATAACTAACTTTGAAATTTCAGTCCCAAAAACTCTAAGTCCACAACAGGTAAAATTTTGACTAAATTTTAACTTTTTTTTTAATTCTAATTACAAAACATCAATGTTTAACCAACAGGGCACCTCCATTCCAAATATCAGCTTCCTAATACAATTATTTCATGTAGTATTAGTGCATTACAACTTTAACCATGAGAAATTAGCCGAAAAACCTAAGTCCACAAAAGGTAAAATTTTGACTAAATTTTAACGTTTTTTTAAAATTTTAACTACACAACATCAATGTTCAACCCACAGGGCACCTCATTCCAAATATCAGCTTCCTTATACAAATATTTCATGTAGTATTAGTGCATTGCAACACTTACCCCAAAACTTTAACCATGAGAAATCACAAAAGGTGAAATTTTGACGAATTTTTTTTTTTTTTTAAATTACCCCAAAACTTTAACCATGACAAGAGCCCCATGGGGCATATTTCGCTCACCTGAGAATAGCTGAAACAAGAGCCGCATGCGGCCCTAAATTGCTCACCTGGTACCCATTGTTACGGTCATGACAATGAACCAGTAATACTAAAGTTTTCACTATAAGCCATCATTGGTAAATTCATCCCCACCCTCTAGCGGCAATGTTTGAGCTAGGAAGTTTATTTGAAGAAAAACTGGCAAAGGGTCACCCATGAATCATTATTTGTGTAAAAATATTCTTAAATCAGACCAATAGTTTCAGAGAAAAAGATTTTTAAAGATTTTCTATACAGAAATATTAGGAAAACTTGCCCCAGCACTGGCGGCCATGATTTTAAAGATAACATAATGATTTTAAAAAATCTGGTAGAGAGTCATAAATAGATCATTTGTGTAAAATTATTTTCAATTTGGACCAGTAGTTTCACAGAAGAAGATTTTTTTAAGTTTTTACTGTACAGTTACATAAGGAAAATGTGCCCCACCCACCTGCGACCATGTTTTTTTAGATATCAAAATTAGTTTAAGAAATCTGGTAGAGGGTCACCCATGGATCATTTGTGTAAAATTACTTTCAAATCGGACCAGCGGTTTCAGACAAGAAGATTTTTAAAGTTTTAACTATAATAGCCATATAAGGAAAATCTGCCCCACCCACTAGCGGCCATGTTTTTTAAAATAGGATAATTTTTTTAACAAATCTGATAGAGGGTCACCAATGGCACATTTGTGTAAAATTATTTTAAATTTGGACCAATAGTTTCACAGAAGAAGATTTTTAAAGTTTTTACTATACAGTAACATAAGGAAAATGTGCCCCACCCACCGGCGGCCATGTTTTTTTTAGATATCACAATTATTTTAAAAATCTGGTAGAGGGTCGCCCTTGGATCATTTGTGTGAAATTACTTTCAAATTGGACCAGCGGTTTCAGACAAGAAGATTTTTAAAGTTTTCACTATATAGCCATATAAGAAAATCTGCGCCACCCACTAGCGGCCATGTTTTTTAAGATAGGAAAAATATTTTAAGAAATCTGATAGAGGGTCACCATTGGCACGTTTGTGTAAAATTATTTTCAATTCGGACCAGTAGTTTTTGACAAGAAGATTTTTAAAGTTTTTTCAATTGGTTGCCATGGCAACCACAATTTCAATTGGATGGCCTATATTTCAAGAAATCTGAGAGAGTACCCTACAAGGAACAATCCAATGAAGTTTTGAAGAAATTGGCCCAGTGGTTTCCAAGAAGAAGATCTTTAAAGAAAAATTTTGACGACGGACGGACGGACGGACTGACGACGACGGACACAGGGCGATCACAATAGCTTACCTTGGCACTTCGTGCCAGGTGAGCTAAAAATGGAGATAATGATTTATGTCCAGGACTGACCTAGTTATGCAACAGACCGGAACCATTTGAACAAAATATGTAAAGGATATTTAAAAGTGTCACCATACCTAATATAAAAGCTCTGGCCATATGAGTTTCAGAGAAGAAGACGTTTGAAAATTTCACTATATAACTCTTTGTAAAACTGTGACCCCCGGGGCGGGGCCAACTTTGACCACAGGGGCATAATTTGAACAAACTTGATAGAGGACCTGTAGATGATGCTATGTGCCAAATATCTAAGCTCTGGCCCTTGCCGATTTTGACAAGAAGATTTTTTAAGATTTCCTTATTTTTTCACTTTGGTTGCCATGGCAACCAGAGTTCTGCATTGTTTTTAATACTTTGAACAAATTTGAAAGAGCTTGACCCAAGGAACATTTCTGTAAAGTTTGTTTGAATTCTGTCAAGGGGTATAGGAGGAGATGTCATTTGAAGCAATTGTTAACGACGACGGACGCCGGGCCATCCCAATAGCTCACCTTGAGCCTTTGGCTCAGGTGAGCTAAAAAAACAACGCCGACGCTGGGGTGATTCCATAAGCCCCCCCATTCTCCGAATAGACGAGCTAAAAACAGAAAAGAAACTATGGAAATGTTGGTCAAGGCATACAGCGATGCTGCGATGAAGAGAACAGCACTGCATAAGTGATACTCGCGGTATGAAGACGGATATGTAAGTGTGATGGTGGAACAACGCAGATGACGGCCGACATCAATAACGTCGCAGAAAGTTCAGAAAATCAAAGAACTCCTGGATGAGGACAGACGTTCATAGGTGAAAGTTGGCAAAACTGAAAATACTGAAAACTTTGCTGGGGGCCAGGGGGCTGTTAAGGCCCCTGGTGGGTCCAGGGCAACGCCCTGGCTAGGGGATCAGGGGGCCAGAGGCCCCCTTAAGCTCATGGGTTTTAAGCATTTTAGGAAGTCTGAAACTGTTGAAAATATTGTTTAACAAGAGGGCCTGAAGGCCCTGATATCGCTCACCATTTGTAATGAAGCCTGATAGCTTTACCTTTGAATTTCACCCGTTTTATTCTAAATCCATTCAAGTTTGTCGACCTACTGTAGTATAGTAGAGTACATCAAAGACAGATAACTAGAGCCTAAACAATACTGAAATTAAGCCTTTTTCTAGCATTTCAAAGTATATCAAGGGCAGGTAACTATTGCCACAATGATTACATTTCAACAATAATTGCACTCCTTCGAGAACGTATAGCTACATCCTTTGTGTACAAGTATAATCTAAATCCATTGAAAACTGTAGTTGCAAGAGTGTAAACGCTGTAAAATATGGCATTTTCAGCAATTCAAAGGTAGATATCTCTTGATCTATTCGTCTGATTCCATCCATAATCACCCTTTTTCCAACTCTTATGGTCATATACAATATGGGCAAGTTTGAGAGAGCTTGGATAAATATTGTGGCCTCTAGAGCGTAAACACTGTTAAATATATCATTTTCAGCAATTCAAAGGTAGGTAACTCTTGACCTATTGATCCGATTACAACCTAAATTGAACTCATCCGAAGTCTTATGGTAATATACAATCTGAGTAAGTTTGAGAAAGATTGGATAAAATTTGTGGCCTCTAGAGTGTAAACATCGTTAAATATGGCATTTTCAGCAATTCAAAGGTATATAACTCTCGACCTATAAATCTGCTTTCAACCATAATCAAACTCATCTGAACTCTTATAGTTATTTACAATCTGAGCAAGTTTAAGAAAGATTTGATAAAAATTGTGAACTCTAGAGTGTAAACACCGTTAAAAATGGCATTTTCAGCAATTCAAAGGTAGATTACTCTTGATTGATTTGTCCGATTTCAACCAAAATCAAACTCATCCGAACTCTTATGGTCATATATAATTTGGGCAGGTTTTAGAAAGATTGGATAAATACTGTGGCCTCTAGAGTGTAAACACCGTTAAATATGGCATTTTCAGCAATTCAAAGGTAGATAACTCTTGATCTATTTGTCCGATTTCAACCAAAATCAAACTCTTCCGAACTCTTATGGTCAAATACAATCTGGGCAGGTTTTTAGAAAGATTGGATAAATACTGTGGCCTCTAGAGTGTAAACACTGTTAAATATGGCATTTTCAGCAGTTCAAAGGTAGATAACTCATGACCTATTTGTCTGATTTCAACCATAATCGAACTCATCCGAACTCTTATGGCAATATACCATCTGAGCAAGTTTGAGAAAGATTGGATAAAAATTGTGGTCTCTAGAGTGTAAACACTACAAGAGACCCAGAGGGTCACATTTCGCTCACCTGAGGACACTGTACCATAGAATCTGACTGGGCAAGACAACATTTTGATATAGCTATGACCCAGGTGCCATAATTTGATCTTGGTAGAGGACCACAATGCGAAGCTACATGTCAGATATTAATGATCTGGGCCTTACGGTTTAAGAAAAGAAGATTTTTAAAGGTTTTCCTGTAAAAACTGATAAGCCCGTGGGTGGGGCCAATTTTTGCCCGGGGGTCATAATTTGAACACACTTGGTAGAGAACCACAAGGCAAAGCTATATGTCAAATATTAAGAATCTGGGCCTTACAGTTTCAGAGTAGAAGATTTTTAAAGGTTTTCCTATATTAGTCTATGTAAAACTGATAAGCCCCGGGGCGGGGCCAAATTTGATCAAGGGGTCATAATTTGAACAATCTTGGTAGAGTACCATAGGGCAAAGTTACATGTCAAATATAAATGATATTGGCCTTACGGTTTCAGAGAAGAAGATTTTTAAAGGTTTTCCTATGAAAAACTATTAGGCCCGAGGGCGTGGCAATTTTTGGCCCAGGGGTCATAATTTGAACAATCTTGGTAGAGGACCACAAGGCAAAGCTATATGTCAAATATTAAACATCTAGGCCATACAGTTTAAGAGAAGAAGATTTTTAAAGGTTTTCCTATATAAGTCTATGTAAAACTGATAAGCCCCGGGGCGGGGCCAATTTTGACCCAGGGGTTATAATTTGAACAACTTTGATAGAGGACTTTAAGGCAAAGCTACATGTCAAATATAAATGATCTAGGCCTTACAGTTTCAGAGAAGAAGATTTTTAAAAGTTTTCCTATGAAAAACTGATAAGCCCGAGGGCGGGGCCATTTTTGGCTACACCGGGTCATAATTTGAACAATCTTGGTAGAGGACCACAAGGCAAAGCTATATGTCAAATATTAAAGATCTGGGCCTTACAGTTTCAGAGAAGAAGATTTTTAAAGGTTTTCCTATATAAGTCTATGTAAAACTGATAAGCCCTGGGGCGGGGCCAATTTTGTACCGGGGGTCATAATTTTAACAATCTTGATAGAGGACCATATGGCAAAGTTACATGTCAAATATTTATGATCTATGCCATACAGTTTCTGAGGAGAAGATTTTTAAAGGTTTTCCTAAGAAAAACTGATAAGCCCCAGGGCGGGCCATTTTTGGCCCCAGGGTCTAACTTTGAACAATCTTGGTAGAAGATCATTAGGTAATGATACATACCAAATATCAAAGTTCTGGGCCTTTGGGTTTCTGAGGAGAAGATTTTCTTATGCATTAAAAGTTGTCTATAGGGTCATGTTAGAAAATCTGGTCCAAAAGCAAGGGGAATAACTCTAGCCAAAAACTTTGAACAAGATTTCGTTCCCCCTTGTCACTGATGCTTCTGACAAAGTTTGGTTGAAATCGAGTTAGTGGTTTCAGAGGAGATGTTGTTTGAAGATGTGGACGGACGACGTACGACGTACTACGGACGACGGACGGAATGGTATCACAATAGCTCATCCTGAGCCTATGGCTCAGGTGAGCTAAAAATTGTTGACGCTGCACGACGCAAGACGGACGACGCACGACGGACGCCGGACAATCAAGGATTGCAATAGCTCACCCTGAGCTAAAAATGGCAAGCAATGGAAATTTAAGAAATGACTTTCTTGGTCATAATCAATTATGTTTTCCTAGGATTAAATTTTTTTTTAATTAATTTTGATTTTATTTAACAAAAGATGGAATAGGATTTGAGCAAAGGACAAGGTTCACGAAGCCTCCATTTTGGCCCTGTAAAAATCTCTTTTTTTCAATTGATGTTTTAGCTATATTTTCTCTTTATTTGTCAATTTCAGATATTAATACTTCATATTTTACATAAAGCTCAACCCAAATTCAAGTTTTGACAACTTTATAGTTTCTTGAAAATGGACTATGAAGCCAAAAAAGGCCAAACAGGCAGAATTTTGGCACATTTCCGGGTATAAATCATAGAAATAAACAATGAAGGCACTTATGCGACACAAAGATATTTTAAGTACACAAAAAATATTTGAGTTGAAGTAACATATCAAAATTTTGAAGTGTTGCATGCGTGCCTTCATAGTTTATTTTTAGGATTTATACCGAGAATTGTACCAAAAAACTGCCTTTTTGGCTTTTTTGGCCTCTTGGTTCATTTACAAGAAACTATAAAACTGTCAAAACTTGACTTTGGGTCGTTTGTGTGTATATTATGGAGTATTAGTATCTGATATTGACAAATAAACAGAAACAAGGGCCACTATGGCCCTAAATCGCTCACCTGGTAACCATGTACACCGTGTGACCTAGTTTTTGACCGGGCATGACCCTCATTCTAACTTGACCTCCATTTCAATGAGACAAACATTTTGTTCAAGTTTCATGAAGATTCAATGAATTTTGTAGTCTCTAGAGTGTTAACGAGGTTTTTGGATGATTTGACCTAGTGACCTAGTTTTTGACACCTACAATTTTCATGTTCAGTACTTCCAGAGATTTAAAACAAACTGTCACAAAATTTAAAGCAGTAGGCTATGATGGGGATGGGAGGGAGAGGAAAGTCCACCCATAGCTGGTGGTACAGGAGGTCTCCCTGAAAAAAATGATTTTAATGATTATTTTTTTCCTTTATGATGTATTTCTAAGCTGTTTCAAAGCTGTGGTGCTAGACTACGTTTTATTCTTAGATTATTCAAATAAGATAAATATTTCTTTAACCCATTCTGCCATAAATACGCCTTTTGATGCCTATAATTTATTCCTCCACTGAAGGAAATAGTTCCCTTTAATACAGTCATGAAAATTTATCATAAAAATCATTTTCTATATCCTAGCAGATAATAGCTTAAAGCAGGCTGAAAATAAAGCAGAATGTGCCTTTGGGCACATTCTGCTTTATTTTCAACCTGCTTTAAGTGGTCACCTTTTCCAAAACTAGAAACAGGCTATGGGGTAATGGGTTAATTAAAGAATTTAAGGGCTGCTATCAATTACTTTAATGAAAATAATGTGGTTACTAGAATAACCGGAATGCACCTAAATATACATAGTATTGATCATAAAACAGTTTCAGGTGATGTATATACACATTTTATGGACTAATTTATTAAATTTGCAAAGAAAATATGCAATTTGTGGGTCATAAAAGGTTTTCTGTTGAAATCATAACCGAAATACACTGTGAATTCTCACGCATGTGTAATTCTCACATGACACATTACAAAGTGTATTTCGGTTCTGATTTCAATAGAAAACCATTTATAACACACAAATTGCATATTTCCTGTGCAAACTTAATATATTAGTACACAAAATGTGTAAATACATCATCTGAAACTGTTTTATGATCTATAACAGGTATATTTAAGTGTATTTCGGTGTATTCCAGTGTATTCCGGTTATTCTTGTAACCCAAAATAATGCTATTAAAATATATCTTCAACACGTTATAACCATACAAAACAAACTCATTTAGTCCAATATGTTGTGTGTAAAAAGGTGACATCAGGAACACGTATATACGTTCCTGGTGACATTAATAATCATACTTCGGTAAACTACTTGTTTTATCCTAAAATCGGATGTTCGGCCGTATTTCCTATTCAATGTTTTAATTTTGTTTGGTTTGTGTTCCATAAAAGTAAACATGTAAGCTGCAATTAACCGATACGCCGGTATATTAAATTCGCGAAAACCGGTGACAAAATGAACTAATTGCATTTTGGTGCACAAACGATAAAACATGAAGCGTTCCGTATGCTATAATTGAGCTTCTGGTAATTCGGAATGATTCATAAAATAATGAGCGCCCAGTAAGACTCCGACGAAAACAAATTGAGGCTGCATGTTATCGAATGTCGATGCGATAATTATGAAATAAAGAGGTTTTAGATTGTGCCTTGTTATTTTAGGAAGCCTGTTATTTAATTAATATCATTCAAGCATCAAATACACGAAAATGTTTTAGTCTCGTAAAGCAGCTAATGATTGTGATGGAGAGACTGTTTTTCGAGTTTTTAACGTTGTAAGTGTGCGTGCGCCGACCTAATCCGAGAATCAATCAAATTTATTCGGATCACTCGGATTTTGCCGTTACCATTATTGTACGACGAACGATAACTCTGGGCACCGTAACAGCTTGCGAAACCACCGGGAAACCCCTACGATTTTGTTTTTACAAACTGATTCGACAACGACTTCCTCTACCTCCACACCACCCCCCCCCCCCCTTAATTTCTAAAAGGATTTGCACGTTCTGGATAAATGACCCCTGGCAATTTCGAAAATTCCGTCACAATACCGAAAATTTTCACCCACGGACGTATCATGAGAGTTTAAATATGAGGGGGTAATGGGCATGACGGATCCCTAAAATGCTGTCTGAGTGTCAGAAAGCTCAAAGGATTGAGTTGTCAACATGACGTTGGGCCAGGTGTGACGACCCAACGTTACCATAACAACAGATGTTTGATCATGCTTGAAGTCAATTGTATCAAATTTTCACTGGAAATACAGAATTCTCAGGGCATCATTATGTGCAAGTTTCGCTCTGTTCAGTCAAAAACTGAGGGATTTGATTTGTTTTGATTTTACGTCGCTTTTAACAGTATTTCAGTCATATCGCGACGTCCAGCTAATTACAGGTGGAGGAAGACCCCAGAAGCCCTTTATGCACTGTTTCAGACACAAATCGGCAACTGGGTAGAACCACCGACCTTCCGCAAGCCAGCTGGAAGGCTTCCCCACATGAAAAATCCGAACGACCCTACTGGGATTCGAACTCACAGCTATGAGGAGCTTAGTGATGTAAGTCACAGTGAAAACTGAGGGAATCGCAATATCTGTTGGCATATTTTTTTAAACACCCCTTGTAGTTATTGACTTGTTGACTAAAAATGACTGACAAGTTTTCGAAATTACGTAATCTATAATGAAATGACGTCATTCATTTTGTAACATCATAATCTGTTTTAACAGGGGCCTCAAGGCCAAGATATCGCTCCCCGCTTGTACTGAAGTCTGATAGCTTTACCTTTCTGTTTCATCCATTTTAATCTAAATCCATTCAAATTTGTAGTATAGCATGTAAACAATTTTGTGTTACAATCTCATGCCTAGGTCTGGTATTATATATTCAATGCCTAGGTCTAGTAGTTAATGTTCAATGCCTAGGTCAGGTATTTTATATTCAATGCCTAGGTCTAGTAGTTTATGTTCAATGCCTAGGTCTAGTATTTTATGTTCAATGCCTAGGTCTAGTAGTTAATGTTCAATGCTTAGGTCTGGTATTTTATATCCAATGCCTAGGTCTGGTATTTTATGTTCAATGCCTAGGTCTAGTATTTTATGTTCAATGCCTCGGTCTGGTATTTTAAGTTCAATGACAAGGTCTAGTATTTATATTCAATGCCTAGGTCTGTAAGTTTATGTTCAATGCTTAGGTCTAGTATTTTATGATCAATGCCTATTTCTAGTATTTTATGTTCAATGCTTAGGTCTGGTAGTTTATGTTCAATGCCTAGTTCTAGTAGTGTATGTTCAATGCCTAGGTCTGGTATTTTATGTTCAATGCCTATGTCTAGTAGTTTATGTTCAATGCCTAGGTCTAGAATTTTAAGTTCAATGCCTATGTCTAGTATTTTATATTCAATGCCTACGTCAGGTATTTTATGTTCAATGCCTAGGTCTAGTAGTTTATGTTCAATGCCTAGGTCTGGTAGTTTATATTCAATGCCTAGGTCTAGTAGTTTATGTTCAATGCCTAGATCTGGTATTTTATGTTAAATGCCTAGATCTAGTAGTTTATGTTTAATGCCTAGATCTAGTAGTTTATGTTCAATGCCTAGGTCTATTTGTTAATGTTCATGCCTAGGTCTAGTAGTTTATGTTCCATGCCTAGGTCTAGTAGTTTATGGTCAATGCCTAGGTCTGGTATTTTTAAGTTCAATGCCTAGGTTTAGTAGTTTATGTTCAATGGCAACATCTAGTACTTTATGTTCAATGCCTAGGTCTAGTAGTTTATGTTCAATGCCTAGGTTTAGTATTTTATATACAATGCCTAGGTCTACTAGTTTATGTTCAATGCCTAGGTCAAGTAGTTTATGTTCAATGCCTAGGTCTGGTATTTTATTTTCAATGCCAAGGTCTGGTAGTTTATGTTCAATGCCTAGGTCTAGTAGTTTATGTTCAATGCCTAGGTCTGGTATTTTATATTCAATGCCTAGGTCTAGTATTTTATGTTCAATGCCTAGGTCTAGTAGTTTATGTTCAATGCCTAGGTCTGATATTTTATGTTCAATGCCTAGGTCTGGTAGTTTATGTTCAATGCCTAGGTCTGGTAGTTTATGTTCAATGCCTATTGTTAGTACTTGATCTTCAATGCCTAGGTCTAGTAGTTTATGTGCAATGCCTAGGTCTAGTATTTTATGTTCAATGCCTAAGTCTGGTATTTTATGTCCAATGCCTAGGTCTGGTAGTTTATGTTCAATGCCTAGGTCTAGTAATTTATGTCCAATGCCTAAGTCTAGTATTTTAAGTTCAATGCCTAGGTCTGGTATTCTATGTTCAATGCTTAGGTCTGGTATTTTATGTTCAATGCCTAAGTCTGGTAGTTTATGTCCAATGCCTAGGTCTGGTAGTTTATGTTCAATGCCTAGGTCTAGTAATTTATGTCCAATGCCTAGGTCTAGTATTTTAAGTTCAATGCCTAGATCTGGTATTCTATGTTCAATGCATAGGTCTGGTATTTGATGTTCACTGCCTAGGTCTAGTAGTTTATGTTCAATGCCTAGGTCTAGTATTTTATGTTCAATGCCTAGGTCTGGTAGTGTATGTCCAATGCCTAGGTCTAGTAGTTTATGTTCAATGCCTAGTTCTAGTAGTTTATGTTCAATGCCTAGGTCTAGTAGTTTATGTTCAATGTCTAGGTCTAGTAGTCAGGAACGTAAATTATAGATAGGGACTGGTTACTTGCTATCTAATCGGGTAGTTTATCGATTTATCTCTGTCTTCCCTTTCGCCGCGGTAGATAAGCGGGTCATAATGGCAAACAGTTTGGATCCTGATGAGACGCCACGTTACGCTGCGTCTCATCTGGATCCAAAATGTTTGAAAGGGCAATCACTGTGGTAGATATATCCGCAGCTAGCATGCAAAGAGTTAACATTTATACAAATAGAAAACATACATATCAATAGGGAGCTCATTAATTGGGAACACGCAAATTCATTTGAATTTTTTATAATTTATAATAAAGCCTAAATAAAAAGTAATTCTCATGAATAAACAGATGTTAACCAAAATTTGTTCTATAAGGAATCTTCTCTGTTTTTTTATTATGTTTTTTTACTAGTACGGTTAAAACTCACAATTGCGAACACTAGAATAGTGTAAATTATTAGGTGTTTGAGACAGATGACTGCTTAAAGCAATATGACAGTAAAACAGAAATATCCTGTATGAGCTTTCTGTTTTACTGTCAAACTGCTTTAAACTGTTACCTGTCTTTCAAAGAAACCAATTAGCCATCGTATTTTTGTGGTTTTAAGAGAGAGGTTTTACTGTAATGTACATGTTCAATTCATTAAATACGTTTCACATTTGGTAAAAGTAAGTATTTAACTTTTTATTGGCAAGGTAAGAAATGACCAAACATATGGAATCGAAGTTACTACTGATTTGATAACTGTTCAAATAATTATGAAACCAGCAGAATAAGATTTTTTTTTCATTTCTGAGCAGACATACTACCCGATCTAACACATATCTTAATAAATTTTGCGTAAAAATGATGAAATGTGTGTAATAAAGATTTTTTTTTCTCGCGGGTACGAAATGACCAAAAATATGGGTACGAAATGACCAAAAAAAATAGGGTACGAAAAGGGGAGGGTACGAAATGACCAGTTCCCGTTGCCGTTTTGGGTAGGTAAGCCTCTTGCCGCTACATTTTTAGATGACTGATAAGCTCATTTCAGTAATTAATGTGTGCAGTTCTGTACGGCGTGTCCAAGTAAAACAATATTTGTCACTTATTCAGTCAATTTTTGCAAGTGTTATTAAATTGAGGGAAGCAATCCTCAAAATAGACATTAAATAGCTTAAAATACCGAATCTCTCCATACCTCCAGAGACGTACATAAATAATCAATTTCTACAGTTCCCTTTGTGTACAGCTCCCAAGTTAATTAATCCGTAATTGAACAATTACAGTAACACAATGAACCATCTTCAACACCTCTAGACTTGAATACCTAACACCGGCTAGGCCGTTACGTCACTGTAAATGATTTGTCCAGATGAATGTGTTCACAATCTAATTTAAATGCGCAAGCGTCAACAGTTAGTACACACACAAATTAGCTGCTCTAGATAGCCGCGAGATGTGTAGGTTATTTCTGGTCGTTTAATCTCCCAAAGATTAACACTGACCTGTGTTTTAGTGTCAATTCACCAGGCTTGAAATTGAATTTCTGTGAATCTGGATTTCTGTTTAAAGTTACGATTACAATTTATTTTGTATATTGATACAGAATAGGAGATTAGGACAGCATTCGCGGGAACTTATGCTGCGATATTTAAGCCCGCATAACTCGACAGATGGCTGCGAATATACGGGAATTATTATAATTTGTATTCTCTTGTGGTGTGTTTGTTTAATATTAAATTAGTTTATGTTCAATGCCTAGGTCTAGTAGTTTTTGTTCAATGCCTAGATCTACATGTAGTTATTTATATTCAATGCCTAGGTCTGGTAGTTTGTCCTTTATTGTAGGTATCCTTACCCTGCCATCTTTTGTCACCATTATATTCTCGGTATGCCGATCCCCAATCCCCAGCACAAAAGTAGCCACACAGTAACCTGCACAAGACTTTGTAAACGTGTCGATTGCTTCTTCATACCTGAAACAGGAGAGATCAATACAGTGGAGAAAATGTTATTTATTTCAAACAAAGGTACTTTGGCTATAACAGTCCATTACAGTTTGGAGCACGGTAGAACACCTAATTTTTCAGCTTCTAATGGAATCTTTAGATAATACTCCAAATTGTTTGCCAAAATTGTGTGCTGATCAGATTTCAATAAATTGTCAACACAAACATTTACCCTTTATCCTTTAGTTACCTTTAGTTACCTTTCGTTGATAGCCTCTGTTGAGCTGTTCAGCTCGTTTTGGCCCAATCTAGATCGTTGATCTCGTTGGTAAGCCTGTTTGAAGTTTTGAAGACCAGTGACCACTTATAGCAGGTTAAAAGTAAAATAGAGTGCTCATTAAGGGACATTCTGCATTTCTTTTAGCCTTCTTGAAGTTTATGGTCAATATGCATAATAATATAAATTCATACTATTTTCTTCAGTGGAGGAATAAATTAAAGGGGTAAAATGTGTACTGGGCTAATTGGTTTTATTTGTTTCTCCTACCTCTCTGTAGTATTGCCATTGTTTAGTCTGATCCAGTTATGAAGAGCTTTGGATGCCATTTGCAGTGCTGCCTTGGTCCCACCTTTTCCCTGTATTTTCATGATAGTGTAGGACGGATTGACAGCTTCAATTAAACCCACATCCTGCCCTGTAGCTAGGCACTGGTACGGTGTCAACCTGTAGAAAACTGTGGTGGTTAAGTGGACAAGACTTATACTTTCTTGTTTAACTTTTTACTCCAAAGCCTGTTTATAGTTTCAATGACAGATGATCACTTAAAGCAGGCTGAAAGTAAAGCAAAATGTGCCTGAAGGCAAACTCTGCTTTACTTTCAGCCTGCTTTAAGTTACCATCTAATAGGATATAGCAAATATTTCTTATGATACATATTCATGACTGTATGACAAATTGAGCCTGATCAGATGCCAAGATACTCCATGTCTGATCAGGTTCCAAACTGTTTGCATGGCAATAATTGTTTTAGCACAAAGGCATGTATAAGGAAACATTTATATTATTACCTCTGTACAGGAGGTGGGCGGGGGTTAACCCTCCCCATAGTTCATAGTTAGGTTTCAGTAATAAGGTCAGGTTGGTGCGTTCTGCTTTATTTTCAGCATGCTGTAAGCTACCATCTACTAGGATATAGAAAACATTTCTTATGTATAAAATGGAACTATTATCCTCAGTGGAGAAATTAGTTAAATGCATAAAAAGGCAATACTATGGAGAAAAGGATCAAGGAGAGTTTGTTTTTCAGGTTAGGAGAGTTTTCCAGGTTAGAGGTGTGCTATTGTTACTGCAGGTTATACTGTACCTGAGGTCAAGTCCTTCACATTTCCATATTGAATCCATCACTCGTATCACCTGCAGTGTCAACATGTCCTGTCGCAAATCTGAAATTGCAAACTCAATTCAATAAAATTTGGCAAAGACCACAAAAACTGTTTCTTGCACATGTATTCAGATTTTTCATGAAGGATAGCCTTCAAGCTGGCTTGAAGGAGGTCACTGATTCTACCCAGTTGCTGGTTTGTGTCTGAAACAGTGAATACAGGACTACTGGGATCTTCCTACACCTGTAATTAGCTGGATGTTGAGATATGACTGAAATACTGTTAAAAGCGAAGTAAAATCATATTATAACAGCTTCTCGTAAATATTGATGATTAAAGCCATCAATCCATAGATACACACATTATGCCTTTAACTTATGTCCTCTACTGAACAAAATAGTTAATTTATATTCTATATCTAGCTATTATCTGCTAGTATAAAGAAATTGTTTCTTATGATACAAAGTCATATTAATGTCTATAAATTGGAACAATTTTCTTCAGTTTAGAAATAAAACAAAGCCGTGAAAATGCCTATCTATGGAGTAATGGGTTCATTTCATTCAAGCAGATTAGACAACTGTCTTCCCTACTGTATTCCCCATGCTGAATTATTCAGTAGGTGACGGGTTCACTCTTTCAAGTCTTTAAGTAATCTCAGCATCAACTCTTGTCTACAGTAAAACCCCTCTAGTACGACCACTAAATTACGTTAATTAATCCTCCTGCAGTGTGAGGTTGGGCGCCCCTAAACCCAGGTTTAACCCCCCAGTGGTTGTTAATAATTAATTAATTTATAGTTAATTATTGATTGCTACTGACCGTACCAAGGCGGGCTCCTATATTCACTTTGCTTTATGTTTGTCTTGCGTGTTGTTTTCTATTTAGTGTGTAGATGTAGGAATTGTATTGCGTGTGTGTGTGTGTGTGTGTGTGTGTGTGTGTGTGTGTGTGTGTGTTTGTTGTGGTATGACTGTGTGTGTGTGTTCTGCTTGAGAGGTGGGTGTATTGTTTGTGTTACGTTTCCTGCTTGAGTATTTCGTATTTATTAAGAACAGGTGACTGCTTAAAGCAAGATGACAGTAAAACAGAGAGTTCCTGTAAGCTGTCACCTGTTTTTTATACAACCAATTAGGCTTATTTTAGTGGTCGTAATAGAGTGGTTTTGCAGTACATCTGTTCCAAAATGACAATGTTTTCATTCCTTTTTTTCCAAGATGAGTCATAGTGACATATAGATTGGTTTCTGATGAGACCATGAGTAATTCAGTATCTCATTAGAACAAAAACTGTTTTCAAAGGTACTGTGGTGAAGACAGTACTCATCTGCTTTTAACTTCATTTACATTGTATTTATGTATTTTCTATCATTTTAGTTTTAAACTAAACTCAAATGCAATGCGATGAAATGTTCAAAATGACTCTATATTGAATATGTTGACAACCCTTTTTAATCTGAGTGACAAACAGCTTGGAGCCTGCTCGGACACCAGATTATCCAACATCTGATCTGGCTCCAAATTTTCTACCATGGTCATAAGGTTTTTAGCTTAAACAAATCTACTGGAAAAAATAATGCATTCTCCACTGAAATTGGAGTTTGCTGTTGGTGTACAAACAATTTAAAGGTTTTAACAAGCACCTTAGAGCTGATATAATCCCCTGCCGCAGTGATTGTCGAGAAGAAAGTGGCAAACTTTTTTGTGGGAGGAATGGGCAAATGGTGATCAACTGTCTTTAAAGATCAACATTCAAAAGCTTTTTACAAAGTTTTATAAAAATCCATTAAATTTTGTACATGTTAAAGCCTAAACAATACTAAAATAAAGCCGTTTGTAGCAAATCTGAGTATGACAGGGGCAGGTAACTCTTGATTCAATTTCAACAGTAATTAAACACTTTCAAGAACTTATAATTGTGTGCAAGTATTATCAAAATAAATTTATAACTGTAGAATTTACTAGAGTGCAAACACTGTTAAACATGGCATTTTCAACTCATCAAGGGCGTAACACTCTTGACATTTTTGTCCGTTTTTGACAATAAATGAACGCATTTGAAAACTAATGGCTATGTATTCATACTTTATAGTAAGATCCATAATAAAGTTTTTATAAAAATTCATTCACATTTGTCCATACTAGCGTGTAAGCTGTACTAAAATAAAGCCTTTTCTAGCATTTGGAAGTTCATGTGTACATACAGGGCAGATAACTCTTGCCACAGGTATCTTGTTTTGACAATAATTCCATCCTTTCAAGAAATTATACTTATTATACACATTCTATGCAAGTATTTATAAAACTCTGTTTAAAACTGGAGTTACTAGAGTGTAAACACTGTTAAATATGACATTTTCAACTCATCAAGAGCAGATTACTCTTGACTAATTTGCACATTTTAGACAATAATTGAACTCATTCTATAAATAATAGCCATATAAGGTTTAATAAGTTCTTTTTAAAATCCATTCACATTTGTAAACACTAGCATGTAAACAATAAAGCCCTAATTGTCTAGCATTACTATGTACATAAAGGGCAGATAACTCTTGCCACAAAGTATCCTTTTTTGACAATAATTGCACCCCTTCAAGAACTTATATTCATATACATCGTGTGTAAGTTAAATCAAAATCCATTAAAGACTGTAGTTTCTAGATGGTAAAATCTATTAAATATGGTTTTTTCGACTAATCAAGGGCAGATAACCGTTGACTAGTTTCTCCGTTTTCAAAAATAATCACAATTATTTGAAAACTAATAGCAATACATAGTTTAAGATTTTTTTATTATCAAAATCCATGCATATTTATAGATACTAGTATATAAACAATATTAAAATAAAGCATTTTCTTGCATTTCTAAGTTCATCAAGGGCAGATAACTCTTGCCACAAGTATCTTTTTTTCTACAATAATTGCACACCTTCAAGAATTTTTAATTATAGACATTGTGTGCAAGTATAATTCAAATCCATGCAAACTGTAGTTGCTAGAGAGTAAAAACTGTTAAATATGGCTTTTTTGACTTATCAAGGGCAGATAACTGATGACTAATTTCTCCGTTTTCAACAATAAATCAAATTCATTTGAAAACTAATAGCCATACATAGTTCAAGAAAGCTTTTATCAAAATCCATGCATATTTATAGACACTAGTATGTAAACAATATCAAAATAAAACATTTTCTAGCATTTATAAGTACATCAAGGGCAGATAACTCTTGTCAAAAGTATCCTTTTTTGACAATAATTGCACACCTTCAAGAACTTGTAATAATAGACATTGTGTGCAAGTATAACAAAATATGTTGAATACTGTAGTTGCTAGAGTGTAAAAACTGTTAAATATAGAATTTTTAAAACAAAAATAATATATTCCTAAAATTTTCTGAAAAAAATTAATTTCCCACGGTGCTCCTATGATGACAAATAACTATACCAAGTTTCATCCAAATCTGTTTATCGGTTTCAGAGATACAGTTGCGGACGGACAGCGGACATTTGTTGGGTATTTTTTTTGTTTAAAAGTACCCAACAGTACACAAAAATACCCAACAATAACAATAGGGCAATCACGGAATGAATGGAATCTATTGTTCTCCCTACCCAACAAAGGACCTTTCGTGCGCTCGGACAGACTTAAAACAGTATCCCTCTGCCTTTCGGCAGGGGATAATTATAGATACCTCACCACTATATTTTAGGTCATAACTTGTCTATCTATTTGAGGTCGCTGCTTACAGCAATATGAAAGTAAAGCAGAAACCAATTATAGAAAGTTTCCGATTCTGTTTTACTTTCATCTTAGCTCCAAACTGCCACCCATTGACACACTTTACTGAAATGGCAACAATCACAGATTTTTAATATATATTCAGAGCTTGAGATAAGAAGGAGTAAACTGAACAAATCCAACATTTTCTCACTCATTTTAATACCAAATCCTATGGTGTTTCTACTCATAGTATCGTCTCTTTGAGACGATTCTAATGAGTAGTGACACCATAGGGTTTAAAGCAGAACTAAAGAATTTACTTTTTATAAAAATCTGAATAAGAGGAGATCCTTTGAAAGCACAGAAAACAAAGCAAATACTGAAAATTGCAGACTCGGTTTAATTGAGTCTGTTCATGAGCAATACTGAAATGTGCAACAGTGCTCACGCCCCCTAGCACCGGCTTAAGCGGAATTCAACCTTCAACTGTAAATGCGCTGAAATCAATGATTCCAAAGGACCAGAAAGTATAACATTACTGAGAATGAAGTACGGGGCGACTTACCTTGAGCTCTGATATTAGAATGTTTACACCACACATAGTTAAATAAATGCCCCCCCCCCCAGTTTAAGAAACAGCCGGACTTTAAATATAATACCTACCATCTCCATTTTTAAACAGTATAGTATATGTTAAAACAGACAGGTCTGCGAGAGGGTCGGAGTTTTTCCACACCATCCAGAGGGGCCGTTTCTTGGACTGTTTCACTTTACATTCCTCAGCACTGTTTGGAAGAGAGCCATACAGGATTTATTTATCTCAAATACAGTAAAAGATCTCTCTATAAGCACCACTAAAGTGTGTACATTATTAGGTGTTTTAAACAGGTGACTGCTTAAAGCAAGGTGACACTAAAACAGAAAGCCTTCAAATGAGCTATCTGTTTTACTGTCAACTCGATTTAAGCTGTCAGATGACTGCTTAACCCTTTGAACCCTAGTCCCGCATATAGGCGTGCTTTTCAAACAGTGAACATGTGAAAAGTACACTTGTCTGGAACAAACAGTGAAGACCCAGATCAGAGGGCTCCGAAAGGAGCCCTCTGATCAGGGTCTTCACTGTTTGTCATAATGCCAAAAATGGACAAAAACAACCATTAAAAGCCAGAAATGGACTAGACTAAAATCGAAACTGGACTTGTTCATTTAAAGTTTCAGGGAGGAAAGAGTTAAAGCAATCTGACAGTAAAACAGAATGCTCCTTTAGCCATCACCTGTCTTTTATACAATCAATTAGTCTTTTTATTAGTGGTTGTTTTACTGTATGTGTAGCATGAAACATTGTTATCACCATGTGATACCAACACTAAAGTAAAAGCTGCCATAATGAATACTTATATCCTTATCTCATACATGCACATGTGTATGATAAATATAAACAAGAGCCCCATGGGGCATATTTCGCTCACCTGAGAAAATAGCTGAAAAAATGGCGATAATAATTTAGGTCCAGGACTGACCTAGATATGCAACAGACCCGAACAATTTGAACAAATTATGTAAAGTATATTATAGGAATAAACAACATATTTTTGACATTCATGACGGTATGACTACATTAGCTTCGCAGGGGGTAAATTGCGTAAACGCCCAGGGCGTTTACGCAATTTACCCCCTGCGAAGCTAATGTAGTCATACCGTCATGAGCGGCAAAGAGATGTTGTTTATTCCTTATATTTATATTTTCTGTCTTATCAATTTAATGTGTTTATTGGCCAGATTTGTTTTTCTGTATAAGAATTTATCATATACCGGTCAAAGAGGTTTGATAGATGTAATGTCGATGCAATAGCCATTCCAGTTTCTAAATATGGTGAGAAAGTAGTCCCAACTACATGTACTCTAACTGTATTAAAAATTCAGGATTTTTCCAGTAAACTTTCTCTCTGTGAATGGAAAAGACTTACACGGCAAACAAATAACAGTGCAACTTGAATATCTATTGCCAAAGCACATTCTAACGAGAAACCGCCAATGTCGGTATGGCCGGATTGTCTGCACTTTTGCTTTGTATATATATATATAATATAGTTACCCATGGCATGTGATGATGACCTCACTACAACTGCACATGCCAAATTTGGTTGCTGTAGGACTTAAACTTTGACTAAAACTGACACTAACAAAAAGGTAAACCAAGACACAAACGAAAAGGTTAACCAAGAATTCTCTAAGTCATAGGACCTTGAAATCTAGGTCACAGTGACCTAGTTACCCATGGCATGTGATGATGACCTCACTACAACTGTACATGCCAAATTTGGTTGCTGTAGGACTTAAACTTTGACTAAAACTGACACTAACAAAAAGGTAAACCAAGATGCAAACGAAAAGGTTAACCAAGAATTCTCTAAGTCATTGGACCTTCAAATCTAGGTCACAGTGACCTAGTTACCCATGGCATGTGATGATGACCTCACTACAACTGTACATGCCAAATTTGGTTGCTGTAGGACTTAAACTTTGATTAAAACTTACACTAACAAAAAGGTAAACCAAGACGCAAACGAAAAGGTTAACCAAGAATTCTCTAAGTCATTGGACCTTGAAATCTAGGTCACAGTGACCTAGTTACCCATGGCATGTGATGATGACCTCACTACAACTGTACATGCCAAATTTGGTTGCTGTAGGACTTAAACTTTGACTAAAACTGACACTAACAAAAAGGTAAACCAAGACGCAAACGAAAAGGTTAACCAAGAATTCTCTAAGTCATTGGACCGTGAAATCTAGGTCACAGTGACCTTGTTACCCACAGCATGTGATGATGACCTCACTATAACTGTACATGCCAAATTTGGTTGCTGTAGGACTTAAGCTTTGGCTAAAACTGACACTAACAAAAAGGTAAACCAAAGTGAGGACGGACGGACGGACAGACAGACGGACGGACAGACAGACAGACAGACGGACGGACGGACGGCATTCGCCAATCTATAGACCGCATTTTCAATCCGTCCAAAAATACAGGTCGCGGTTGTTTTCTTAACCCATTTACACACATAGCAACGGGATGGCAACGACCTATGGGTCTGTATCACTCCGCTAGTGTCATATGACCGTCGACCAATGGGAGCTTAGTGTTAAGTGCCCGATGTAGTCTATTTGAAGAAGTCCACGAATAGCACGGGCGAAATCCGAACTGGATAAAACCAGTTCCGAAGAGTAGGTTCATCAGCAGATGCACAGCAAATTTTTAATAGGATTACATAAAGACTTTACATGGTGAATGTAAATATTTAAAAGTGTCACCATACCGAATATAAAAGCTCTGGCCATATTAGTGTCAGAGAAGAAGACGTTTCAAATTTTCTCTATATAACTCTATGTAAAACTGTGACCCCAGGTGCGTAATTTGAACAAACTTGATAGAGGACCTGTAGGCGATGGTATGTGCCAAATATCTAAGCTCTGGCCCTTGCAGTTTCAGAAAAGAAGATTTTTTAAGTTTTCATTGAAAAAAATCTATTTTTTGCTCCTGTGACCTAGTTATGCAACCGACCAGAACCATTTGAACAATTTTGGTTAAGGACATCTAGAAGTGTCACCATACCAAATATCAAAGCTCTGGCCATATTAGTTTCAGAGAAGAAGACGTTTGAAAATTTCTCTATATAACTCTATGTAAAACTGTGACCTCCGGGGCGGGGCCAATTTTGACCCCAGGGGCATAATTTGAACAAACTAAATAGAGGACCTGTAGGCGATGCTATGTGCCAAATATCTAAGCTCAGGCCCTTGTAGTTTCAGACAAGAAGATTTAAGTTTTCAATGAAAAAAAATCTATTTTTAGCTCCTGTGACCTAGTTATGCAACTGACCAGAACCATTTTAACAATTTTCGTATAGGACATCTAGAAGTGTCACTATGCCAAATATCAATGCTCTGGCCACATTAGTTTCAGAGAAGAAGACGTTTGAAAATTTCACTATATAACTCTATGTAAATCTGTGACCCCCGGGGCGGGGCCAATTTTGACCCCAGGGGCATAATTTGAACAAACTTGATAGAGGACCAGTAGATAATGCTATGTGCCAAATATCTAAGCTCTGGCCCTTCCAGTTTTTGACAAGAAGATTTTTTAAGATTTCCTTATTTTTTCACTTTGGTTGCCATGGCAACCAGAGTTCTGCATTGTTTTTAATTCTTTGAACAAATTTGAAAGAGCTTGACCCAAGGAACATTTCTGTAAAGTTTGGTTGAAATCTGTTCAGCCGTATAGGAGGAGATGTCATTTGAAGCAATTGTTAACGACGCCGGACGACTAACGACAGACGACGACGGACACAGGGCCATCCCAATAGCTCACCTTGAGCCTTTGGCTCAGGTGAGCTAAAAACAAGAGCCGTATACGGCCCTAAATCGCTCACCTGGGACCGTTGATGAAAATCATGTAACATATCTTGGAAAGCTGAGAAATTATGACAATATGATTGTGCCAATTGCTGATTGGATGATGCTGAGTGCAGAATAGCTAAGCGTAGGGTACTGTAGTTTAAGAGAAGATTTTTGAAGCTTTTTATTAAAAAAATCTATTTTTAGCTCCTGTGACCTAGATATGCAACAGACCGGAACCATTTGAACAATATTGGTAAAGTATACCTCTAGAAGTTACACTATGCCAAATATTAAAGCTCAAGCTATATTAGTTTCAGAGAAGAAGAGGTTTGAAGATTTCACTTTATAACTCTTTGTAAATTTGTGACCCCCGGGGCGTGGCCATTTTTTACCCCAGGTACATAATTTGAACAATCTTGATAGAGGACCTATAGATGATGCATTGTGCCAAATATCTAAGCTCAGGGTACTGTGGTTTCAGAGAAGAAGATTTTTTAAGTTTTAATCGAAAAAATCTATTTTTAGCTCCTGTGACCTAGATATGCAACGGACCGGAAACATTTAAACAGTATTGGTAAAGTATACCTCTAGAAGTTACACCATGCCAAATATCAAAGCTCTAGCTATATTAGTTTCAGAGAAGAAGAGGTTTGAAGATTTCACTATATAACTCTTTGTAAATTTGTGACCCCCAGGGCGGGGCCATTTTTGACCCCAGGGACATAATTTGAACAATCTTGATAGAGGACCTATAGATGATGCTTTGTTCAAAATATCTGAGCTCAGGGTACTGTGGTTTCAGAGAAGAAGATTTTTTAAATTTTAATCGAAAAAATCTATTTTTAGCTCATACGACCTAGATATGCAACAGACCGGAACCATTTGAACATTATTGGTAAAGTATACCTCTAGAAGTTACACTATGCCAAATATTAAAGCTCTAGCTATATTAGTTTCAGAGAAGAAGAGGTTTGAAGATTTCACTTTATAACTCTATGTAAATTTGTGACCTCCGGGCTTGGTCATTTTTGACCCCAGGGACATAATTTGAACAATCTTGATAGAGGAACTGAAGATGATGCTTTGTGCCAAATATCTAAGCTCAGGGTACTGTGGTTTCAGAGAAAAAGATTTTTTTAAGTTTTTATTGAGAAAAAAATCTATTTTTAGCTCCTGTGACCTAGATATGCAACGGACCAGAACCATTTGAACAATACTGGTAAAGTACCTCTAGAAGATACACTTTGCCAAATATTAAAGCTCTAGCTATATTAGTTTCAGAGAAGAAGAGGTTTGAAGATTTCACTATATAACTCTTTGTAAATTTGTGACCCCCGGGGCGGGCCATTTTTGACCCCAGGGACATAATTTGAACGGGCCATTTTTGACCCCAGGGACATAATTTGAACAATCTTGATAGAGGACCAAGTATCTAAGCTCAGGGTACTGTGGTTTCAGAGAAGAAGATTTTTTAAGTTTTAATCACAAAAAATCTATTTTTAGCTCCTGTGACCTAGATATGCAACGGACCGGAACCATTTAAACAAAATTGGTAAAGTACCTCTAGAAGTTACACCATGCTAAATATTAAAGCTCTAGCTATATTAGTTTCAGAGAAGAAGAGGTTTGAAGAGTTCACTCATCCAGTAGTTTAGGAGGAGATGTCATTTAAAGAAATTGTTGACGACGGACGAACGGACGATGGACACAGCACGATCAAAATAGCTCACCTTGGCACTTTGTGCCAGGTGAGCTAAAAACACAATTAAATGGATAATTTATTCAAACATGTGTCAGATTAATGAGATATTATTCCGATTTTTATATCAATACTTATAATACTTAAGAAATAACAAATTCGTTGGTGTTCATTACCGTGCATTAGATTACAGTTAGTTGAGATGTAGAGTCATTAGATCACGAGGCCTTTAGGCCGAGTGATCTAATTACCCACATCTCAAGGACTAACTGTGATCTAATGCACGGTAATGGACACCTAGGAATTTGTTATTTCAATTCTAACGCGACTTTTATTATAAAAAATACTATTTATGTATTATGCGTATGGGGCAAATGGAACAGCGGATTGAAACGCTGAACGTGAGTTCATTATCGCGGTGTGATATACATTTCTCGGTATTGTTTGTCTACATGCCGCAGGTTTGGAGTCGAGTTAGAATTAAAAAGTAACCAATTTTAATTCTAACGCGGCTTTTATTATAAAAATACTATTTATGTATTACGCGTATGGTGTAAATGGAACAGCTGATGGAAATGCCGCGCGTGCAGTTCATTATCGCGGCGTAATATATGTTTCTCGGTATTCTTTGTCTATATGCCGTAGGTTTCGAGTCGTGTTAGAATTATGCTTATCTCATGGCATAGAAATGATCAAAAATATACACCATTACAATATACACACATCTTTATTGTGGTTTGATTTGTTGTGATTTTACGTCGCTTTCAAGGTAGGCCCCAGAATCCCTTTATGCACTGCTTCAGACACAAATTTGCAACTGGGTAGAACCACCGACCTTCCGCAAGTTAGCTGGAAGGCGTCCCCGCATGAAAATTCCGAACGACCACACTGGGATTTGAACTCACAGCAGTGAGGAGCTTAGTGATGTTAGTCACAGTGACTATACCACTAGGCCACGGAGGCCCCCACTTTATGGTGGTGCATCCTGTCAAGTTTCATCAAATACTTACGAGAGTTTAAGCAGTAAAAAGACAAGTATATGGTCAAATAAAGGCTACAATCAATGAAAAATGATTGCACCAGAACACAAACAGCAAATGTGAAGAATGGTATATTGTGTAGCCTATGAATGCTTTCATCAAGTTACATAGACATAGCTTTACCATCTCATACTAGTATCATAGTAACCTATTTCTAAGCCTAGTCTCCATTTCCCTATAGAAACTCAGGCTTTAATTCTAAATCTACAGTGTTGTAATAAAAGAGTCATAGACAACTTTTCTAGCATCCTGATAGGTCACTGTTTTAACCCATTATCCCATAGCCTGTTTCTAGTTACAAAGACAGGTAACCACTTAAAGCAGATTGAAACTCAAGCAGTGAGTGCCTTAATTTCAACCTACATTAAGCTACCACTTGCAAGGATTAGAAATATTTCTTATGGTGCACACTCATGAATGTATTAAAAGGAACTATTTCCTTCAGTGGAGGTGTGATAAAACATAAAACAGGTGTGGTAAAACATACTTCTAAAGGAAAGCATTACAGGTTAAGCAAACTTACATACTACAGAAACGTCCATTACAATCTTTCAGTTTTACTTTCAGCTAGCTCTATGCAATCATCTGTCTTAAACAAACTATAACTTAAAAGCAGATCAACAACTGGTACTTTACTAGAACTTTCTAGAATGGCAAAAAGTGGGAAGACATAGCTAAGTTGACAACTGATACACACCTAGTACTGTACTCAAACTTTCTAGAATGGCATACTTCTCTATAACTGCTGACCTGTGGGAAGACATAGCTAAGTTGACAACTGATACACACCTAGTAATGTACTCAAACATTCTAGAATGGCATACCTGACATTGCCAAGGTTTTGACTGCCGTTCAGTGGGGAGACATAATGTTGTAGACAATCCTGGTAATCTAGCTGTTGCAACTGCTCATGAAGACATTTCATCTGCTCATCTATGTCCTACAATACAAACCACACCATTTATACTTAGCCCTCAGAATAAAACTCGACCAGAATATACAAACCTGGACCTGGCAATGAGTGAACCTTTTTGATACAAGCTGTTAAGATCAGATGTACAGTTAGTGTGCCAAACAGTTTGAATTTGGGTGAGATTCCATGTAACTTGACATCTCTTCTATCTTAACGGTCTGCCAAAATCGTAGATTATTACACATGTACAGGATTATAAGAAAGAGCGCTAACCCTTTGCCCCCAAGGCTTATTTTCAGTGATAAAAACAAGTGAGACTGCTTAAAACTTAATGCTTTGATGTTAATGCCTGCCTAAAGCACAGTGGAAGCAAAGCAGAACGCTCATGCAGGGAGCTTTCTGCTTTACTTTCATTTTGCTTTATGCTAACACCAGTATTGTCCTTAATATAACCAGTAAGTCTTCTTTCCAGTGGTATAATAGAAGAGTTTTACAGTACATTTTAATATAGCTGTAAATGGAATTATCTTCCAGACAAAAAAAACCCATGACAAATTGGAATAACTTAAAAAAATATTGTTGGCAGAGTTATGGCCCTTATCCATGACACTTCTTCTTATCAAGCTACATGTATTTCAATATGATTATTTATTGCGCACTCTGCTTTACTTTCAACCTGCTTTAAGTTATCATCTACTAAGATATAGATACTATTTCTTATATCTTACATGTTTATGACTGTATAAAGTGGAATTATTTTCTTTAGAGGAGGAATAAATTAAAGGCGTAAAAAGGCATATGTATGGGGTAATGGGTTAACATCAGTAGAACTGGAGTTATCTCAAAGACAAGAAAATATGACACTGGGAAATATCTCAAAAATGACATTGACCTTTGTAGGACATGACCCAAGTTATAAAGTTTCTAACTTTAACAAAGTTATGGCTAAGATTAAAGTTGTGGACTGACAGACAAACAAATGGACAAACAGACAAAAAAGCAGACAGACAAAAACAATATGCCCCCAACTGCAGGGCATAAAAATATAGCAGACAACACCATATGCTGTGAACCTCATCAGCTGACCAGCTGACCTGAGTTCAGTTATGTAACTCTGCCAGTAGGAAATTTGGCTAGGGTCTAACTCTTATAATGCTGAATTGCTGTCTGCTATACATATTTTGAATGTGAATTATGACCTAGATATTTAACCGACCAGAACCATTTGAACAAACTAGGTAAAGGACATTTAGAAGTGTCACCATGCCAAATATCAAAGCTCTGGCCATATTAGTTTCAGTGGAGAAGACGTTTGAAATTTTCACTATATAACTCTATGTAAAACTGTGACCCCCGGGGCGGGGCCAATTTTGACCCCAGGGGCATAATTTGAACAAACTTGATAGAGGACCTGTAGATAATGTTATGTGCCAAATATCTAAGCTCTGGCCCTTGTAGTTTCAGACAAGAAGATTTTTTAAGATTTCCTTATTTTTTCACTTTGGTTGCCATAGCAACCAGAGTTCTATATTGTTTTCAATTCTTTGAACAAATTTGAAAGAGCTTCACCCAAGGAACATTCCTGTAAAGTTTGGTTGAAATCTGTTCAGCTGTTTAGGAGAAGATGTCATTTGAAGCAATTGTTAACGACGACGCACGACGGACGACGGACGATGGACACAGGGCCATCCCAAAAGCTCACCTTGAGCCTTTGGCTCAGGTGAGCTAATAAAGATGTTTGAAGATTTCACTACATAACCCTATGTAAAATTACGACTCCCAGGGCGGGGTCATTTTTTACTCTAGGGACATAATTTGAACAATCTTGATAGAGGACCTTTAGATGATGCTTTGTGCCAAAAATGTAAGCTCAAGGTACGGTGGTTTCAGAGAAGAAGATTTTTTAAGTTTTCATTGAAAAAATCTATTTTTAGCTCCTGTGACCTAGATATGCAACGGACCAGAACCATATTTACAATATTGGTTAAGGGCTTCTAGAAGAGTCATCATGCCAAATATCAATGCTCTGGCCATATTAGTTTAAGAGAAAAAGATGTTTGAAGATTTCACTATATAAATCTATGTAAATTTATGACCCCTGGGGCGGGGTCATTTTTTACCCCAGGGACATAATTTGAACAATCTTGATAGAGGACCTGAAGACGATGCTTTGTGTCAAATATCTAAGCTCAGGGTACTGTGGTTTCAGAGAAGAAGATTTTTTAAGTTTTCATTGAAAAAATCTATTTTTAGCTCCTGTGACCTAGATATGCAACGGACCGGAAATGTTTGAACAACTTTGAAAGAGGATGATATAAGGATCATTCAGGCCAAGTTTGGTAAAAATCTATCCAGTAGTTTGGGAGGAGATGTCGTTTAAAGAAATTGTTGACGACGAACGGACGGACGAACGACGACGGACAGAGGACGATCAAAATAGCTCACCTTGGCACTACGTGCCAGGTGAGCTAAAAATAAGCTATAGCCAAGTTTTAACTTTGAAATAAGGAAATGCTTGAGACTTATGCAAGGTCAGCATTATGAAATTCAACTGTAGAAATACGGACAAATTTGAGTTAAGAGATGTTCGACTGTAGGTACTTTTCGGGTGAGGAATGGAACAAAGTTTCAACCACAAAACTCCCTGAAAGAATCAGAAAGGTTGACAATTCAGTCAGGTAGACACTATTCCTTACCATTTAAATGATAGTAAATGCAAATATAAAGTAAAAACGAGAGCACCGCAAACGGGTGCTGGACGCTCGACTTTCATATACTTGAGACGACTACATTTTTCAAACTTAAAGAATGTGTATGGGTGTTTAATGCCCTATTGATCATAGAAGTTTGTAAGCAACAACAACTTAAACATACTTGGACAGTCTACATTCCATTTAATATATAAGTCAAAAGAAGGACAATATCTTTGCCTGCTGTACCTGCCTTGTTGTAATGAGCTGCCCTTTTGAAACTAAACAAGTAATCAAATATATTTTTATAAGTTTGAAATTAATAACTTTCTACAGTTACTGAATAATTTCATATACCAATCTTAGTCAAACAAGGGCAATATCTCTGCAATGACAAATCCCATGGTTATCTGCTTTGTTGAAAGGTGATGCCCTTTTGAAACTGAACAAGTATTCAAAGTTTCAAGTTAATACCTATGGTAAATTGGTAATTATTGAGAAATCTAATTAAATTCTAAAAAGTCAAAACAAGGGCAATTACTCTGGAATCACAAAACCCAGGGTTACTTGCCTTCTTGTAATAAATTGTCCTTTTGATACTTAACAAGTATTTAAAGTTTCCAAGTAAATACCTATGGTAATTATTGAGAAATTTCAATTTACAAGTTTTATGTAAATAAAAACAAGGGCAATAACTATGGAATGGCACACCCCCGGTCACCTTACTTGTTTGAATGAGTTGCCCTTTTCATATAACACAAGTATTTAAAGTTTCAAGTTAATACCTTTGACAGTTATTAAGATATTTCAATTTACAAGCTTTAAGTAAATAAATCAAGGGCAATAACTCTGGAATTATAAATCACAGAGTAACATACCTTAATGTAATGAGTTGTCCTTTTGATACTTAACAAGTATTCAAAGTTTCAATTTAGTATCTTTAATAGTTCTTTAGATATATTAATTAATAACTTTTAAGTAAACAAGAGCCCCATGGGGCATATGTCGCTCACCTGAGAATAGCTGTACATCAAAATGGAGATAATGATTTATGTCCAGGACGGGGCCATTTTTTACCCGAGGGGCATAATTTTAACAATCTTAATAGAGGACCTGTAGATGATGCTATGTTCCAAATATCTAAGATCAGGGTACTAGGGTTCTAGACAAGAAGATTTTTTTTAAGTTTCCATTGAAAAAATCTATTTTTAGCTCCTGTGACCTACATATGCAACAGACTGGAACCATTTGAACAAAATAGATAAAGGACATCTAGAAGTAACACCATGCCGAATATCAAAGCTCTGGCTATATTAGCTTCAGAAAAGAAGACGTTTGAAAACTGTGACCCCCGGGGTGGGGCTAATTTTGACCCCAGGGGCATAATTTGTACAAACTTGATAGAGGACCTGTAGATGATATGCAATCGACCAGAACCATTTGAACCTTATTGGTATAGGACATCTAAAAGTGTCACCATGCCAGATATCAAAGCTCTGGCCATATTAGTTTCAGAGGAGAAGACGTTTGAAAATTTCACTATATAACTCTATGTTAAACTGTGGAAGAATAAATTAAAGACATAAAAAGGAATATGTATGGGTTAATAGGTTAATAAATATCATTATTTACATTTTCTAAATATAAGAAACTATATGTAAATGAGTAGCAAATAGTTTGGATCCAGATTAGATGCAGCATTATGTGGCATCTGACCTGGATCCATACTGTTTATGGCCAAGAATTAATTGTGGACTGATAGACAGAAAGATAAACAAACAAACAAACAGACAGACCAAAAGTAATATGCCTAGAACTAAGTTGTGCTTGAGCATAAAATAGCAGACATCATTCATTTCTGTTATGTATCTCAGTGACCTGAGTTCAGAGCTAGCTATGAATCAGTTATGCAATAGGAGACGGTCTCAGGGAGAAATGACTATTATCATGCTGAACTGTTGTCTGCTCCAAATGTTTGTATGTGAAATATGTAAAAAATAATAACTTATATTTTCTAAATATAAGAAAATATGTAAATGAGTGGCAAATAGTTTAGATCCAGATTAGATGCTGCATTATGTGGCATCTGACCTGGATCCAAACTGTTTGCAAAAATGTTGCATTTAGTATAAGGGTAGCTTCTTAGCCTGGAAGATACAATGGGTCTGTATAAAAACGGATCATTAGAGAGTTTTTACTGTCAGACCTGCATCAAAAAGCACTGATACGGCCAGGGTTGAGTCAATTTGACCCAAGGGTTTTGATTTTTTACAATTTTGAAAGTGATTTAGTAGAAGATACTATTCATACAATATCTAAGGTGTGGGAACAGTGGTTTTTCACTTTTTTTAAAAATTTCAATAAGTGGTCAACATTTGAATTTTATTTTAACGATTTCTGTAGAGAAGCATCCAAGGAACACCATCAGCAATTTAGTTTTTCCCTCAAACTCGCGGTTTCAGAGGAGATGTCGCTTGAGGTAAAATTTGAACGGACGGACAGACGGACGGACTTTCTCACAGTTGGACATTTGTTGGGTATTTTTTTTGTTTAAAAATACCCAACAGTACACTAAAATACCCAACAATAACAATAGGGCAATCACGGAATGAATGGAATCTATTGTTCTCCCTACCCAACAAAGGACCTTTCGTGCGCTCGGACGGACAGACGGATGACGGGCGATCACAACAGCTCACCTTGAGCCTTCGGCTCAGGTGAGCTAATAAAACAAGGGCAATAACTCTAGATACACAAACCTCAGGGTTACCTGTCTTGTTGTAATTAGTTGCCCTTTTAATACTGAATAACTATTCCAAGTTTAAAGTTCATATCTTTTATAGTTATTTAGATATGTTAATTTACAATTTTTAAGTAAATAAAACAAGGGCAATAACTCTGAAATGACAAATTCAAGGGTAACCTGCATTGTTGTGATGAGTTGCCCTTTTGTTCTGAATAACTATTCCTAGTTTCAAGTTCATATCTTTTATAGTTATTTAGATATGTTAATTTACAATTTTTAAGTAAATAAAACAAGGGCAATAACTCTGAAATGACAAATCCCAAGATAACCTGCCTTGTTGTAATATGTTGCCCTATTGATACTGAACAAGTATTTCAAGTTTCAAGTCAATATCTTCCATAGTTATTTAGATATGTTAATTTACAATTTTACAAGTAAATAAAACAAGGGCAATAACTCTAAAATGACAAATCTCAGCGTTACCTGTCTTGTTGTTATGAGTTGCCTTTTTGATACTGAACAACTATTCCACGTTTCAAATGGATACCTTTGATAGTTATTGAGAAATCAACTCTTACAAAAACCTTAAGCAAAAAACTTAACCGACGCAGACGCTGACGACAGGGTGACGACAATAGCTCGACTTTTCGAAAAAGTCGAGCTAAAAATGTAGAGAATTACATACTTCTTAAAATGCTGACCTTTTATTGAATTCTGAATGGCAAACAGTTTGGTGCTTGATCAGACATCAATTTATTTGGCATCTGATCTTGCACCAAACTCTTTGCAATAGACATCATACTGCTAACACAAACACATTTACTGGGAGCAGAGCTCCAGGTAGGGCGAGGTTTTCAATTACTTTATCCTTATTCCTCCACCAAACCCTATGATGTCACTACATATTCAAATCATTGTTTTGTGTCAATTCCAGTGAGTAGTCAAGACATAGCTATGATGTGACTACTCATCTGAAGTGTGTCACTTTGTGATGATTCTAATGAATAGTCACATCAAAGGGCTTGGTGGAGGCATACAGGAGAAATCGTTGGAGATAAGTGGTTTTACACTGTTATCTGCAGCCCTTTGGGAGAGAATAATGTATATCTACGCATATCTACTCACATCTTTCACTTCATATTTCAGCATGTTTGTAAGTTTGGTCAGCTTCTCCAGTACCTCCACCTGGCGGTGAATAGTGTTTAGGAAGGGGCCACAACCCCTGCAGAATGCCTCCAGCAACAGACCAAACCTCACCCTAGTGGCTTTGTGGTGCAGCTCGGATCTGAACACACATTACACATTAAATTTCTTAAAACATCTTCACAACAAAATTTTGAATAATAAAATTATATTTAACCTTAAACCCCCTACATTTAGACCACTACATTTTGTAAATAGTTAGATGCTTAACCCTTTACCTGATAGTCTATTTCTAGTATTGAGGATATGTGACTTCTTAAAGCAGGTTAAAAGTAAAGCAGAATGTGCCTTAAGGCACATTCTGCTTTACTTTCAGCCTGCTTTAAGCTATCATGTGCAAGAATATAGAAATTGTTCCCTATAATATATATTCATGACAGATTAATTAGAACTATTTTCTTCAGCGGAGGAATAAATCATATTCGCTAAAAGACGCTTCTATGGGGGAAAAGGGTTAAGACAGGTGATTGCTTAAAGCAAAAGGTGATAGTAAAACAGAAAGCTCGACTTTTATACAATCAATTAGCCTTCTTTTTAGTGGTCATAATAGAGAGGCTTTACTTTTAACCATTGCAAAAAGTTTGGATTGAGGGGCTAAATATCCGTCTTATGAAATGTGGTACAATAAAAACGGTCTTATTTCAACACTCTAAAATAGATCTTATTTCCAATTTCTCTATGTATCTTGTCTTGTAAAATCTCTTTGGAATCATCTTTTCAAAACGATTCCAAAGAAATTTCACAAGACAAGATTAGATTGAGAATTAAATAATAATTGAGAATTTCTGAATATGACTTACGACAATATTTATCATACAAAGTTTCTTAAGACAGGCCCCAGGTAAATTTCACAAGAAATGGCCAGGTATGTGTTTTTCCATTATGTAGCTAGGCTTTATTTTGGCCACACAAGTATTTGTGAGTGAGTGTGGATGGATGAACAGACAGACAGCTGGACAGGGGCAAAACAGTACTAATTGTCACTGGGGCATTATTTACAGCATTTTCCAGGATTTAGCAATATATTTCTACTGACATAGTTCACTTTAATCTTAACCAATTACTCCACAGTCTATTACTAGTTTGCAAGATAGATGGCCACCTAAAGCAGGTTGAAAGTAAAGCAGCCTGCTTTAAGCTATCATATATTAGGGAAAAAAAATTTTTTTCTAAAAATACACAATCATAACTTAACAATATGGAACTATTTTCTTCCGTAGAGGAATAAATAAGAGGCGTAAAAAGGCATATTTATGGGATAATGGGTTAAGCTGTATTTATACTTACTTGAGATGCCAGAAGAACTGCTGGCCAATTCTCTGGTTGAGAAGGGCTCGCTTTAACAGGAATCTTGCCACTGGGTTGTCTAGATAGGGCTCAAACTTCAGTGCCTGAAACAACACATACCGTCATGTCCGTCAATCGGTGCATTGGGTTAAAGGTCATTCAGAAAGTCTTACATTACCTGTTTAAAAAGGTGATATTTGTATTCTATACACAAAGCTATTTTTCACACATTGGGCACTGGGCAGTCCAAGTGACTCATTAAGTGTTAATGTTGTCATCTGCTGATAGTGTCAGGGATCCCGATAAGGGGTGTATTTTGAAGACTAAAATCTTTTTGCCTGCTCAAAACCCTATGGTGAATAGGAATGTCCATTGGATTTGTTTCATTGAGATGATTCTAATGCATAGTCTCGCCATTGGGTTTGGTTTAAACATAAATAGAAAATTTTGGAAATATTTAGTTAACACCCTAATGTGTGAAGCTGCCATGATGTGTCATCTGCTTTGAAAACTAAACACTAAAATTTTGATAATTTCATAACAAACCTTAGCTCGGCATAAACAGCTTTGATCCTGATCAGCTTCAAAATAACTTAAAGTCTGATCTATTTACACACTGGTTTCACGATTCTACATGGTTGTGATTGGGAGTGACATTTTCCAATGCATAGGATTGTGCTAAATAGTAAATAGAGCAGACTCTTATGAGAGGGCACCTTCAAAATCCTCAGATCCGGGTCTATATTGCTTGCAATGACCTTATAAACTTGGATCATGTAGTGAACCGGTGAAAAGTAATTGACCCCATGTCTGATTGAAACTACAGTTTGAGTCTCCCTAGATGAGACTATTTCCTCTCCAAAATGTTGCAGCCAACATACGTTGCCCAGGAAATTCGAACATCCAAATCATCTTCATCCAATGGTACCAATTTACTCCTTGGTCGAGTTTAGGCTTTAGCCTCAGAGTTTATTTCTTGTCTCCTGAGAAATTCATGTTGTGCCAGCTGTAGGATTCAAGTCAGACACTCTACCACCGGACTAACGTGCCCTGTTTGATAAAATACTTGGCATCTGATCAGACTCCAGACTGTTTGCCTTGGGACATAATTGTCTGCCTGTAAGTGGGTTGATTCTCACTACTAACCTGCACTAGTTGCAACAAGTACTGTTGCAGTTTGTCATCCGTCATACCAACCTCCAGGCAGTGTACAGCAAACAGCCTTACTTTGAGATCTGTGAACGAGCAGTCGAGTAACTGCAATGCTACCTCAGGGGTGACAGTGGGCCATTGCTTCAACAACATATACAACTGAAAAACAAACATGTCTTACTGATCTTTTTTGAAAAAAATAGAGAAAATCTATTTTGCTTATCTTATCATTGAGGTACTGTTATTTTGTCATTAAGATAAAAAAAACTTTTCTTGTCATTTGAGATAATCTATTAATTTGTCTTTTGAGATTAAATCTTGTTTTGTCATTTGAGATAATCCATTGGTTTATCATTTTAGATAAACTTTTATTTGTTAATTTAGATAAACACATATTTTGTCATTTGAGATAATCTGCAAGTTTGTCATTTGAGATAAACTCTTCTTTAGTCATTTAAGATAAACTCTTAGCTTGTCAGTTGAGATAAACTATATTCAAAACATGTCACTTACCTGAGAAACATTTTCCCTGTCATTCCATTTTATTGCACTTAAAAGTTTTGGGAGAGAGTTGGGTTGATGAAGGCAAAAGTCCCTGTAGAAGATAAAACAGATTGATTTAATTTGTTTTGATTTTACGTTGCTTTCAACAGTATTTCAGTCATATCGCGACGTCCAGCTAATTATAGGTGGAGGAAGACCCCAGAAGTCCTTTATGCACTGTTTCAGGCACAAATCGGCAACTGGATAGAACCACCGACCTTCCGCAAGCCAGCTGGAAGATAAAACAGATAATTCACACCCTAACAAAGTAGCAAACGCAAAACAAATGTGCTGCAATACAATATACTAGTAATTACAAGAGGCCCATATGGGCCTAAATATCGCTCACCTGGAAAAACCAACACTAGGGTCACATGACCCCTGGGGTGGGATCATTTTTTACCCCAGAGACATAATTTCAAAAATTTTGCTGATGAACTTGAAAATTAAGTGTGCTGTCAAATATTTTCTACATGGATGGTTTCAGACAGGAAGACTTTTCATTGAAAATAAATCTATTTTTAGCTAATATGACCCAGATATGCAACAGACCCGAACCATTTCAGCAATATTGGTAAAGAACATCTAAAAGTGTCACTTTGCTAAATATCAAAGCTCTTGCCATAGTAGTTTCAGAGAAGAATATTTCACTACATAACTCCATGTAAAATTGGACCCATAGGGCCTTGGCAGTTTTAACCTAAGGGGCATAATTTGAAAAAAATTGATAAATGACCTAAAGATGATGCTTTGTGCCAAATATCTAAGCTCAGTGTACTGTGGTTTTAGACAAGAAGACTTTTTTTAGTTTTCATTGAAAAAATCTATTTTTAGCTCCAGTGACCTAGATATGCAACTGACCGATACCATATTAACAATTTTGGTTGAGGGCTTCTATAAGTGTCATCATGCCAAATATCAAGGCTCTGGCCATATTAGTTTCAGAGATAAAGATGTTTGAAGATTTCACATTATAACTATATGTAAAATTACGACCCACGGGGTGGGGTCCTTTTTTACCCCAGAGACATAATTTGAACCATCTTAATAGAAGACCTGTAGATGATGCTTTGTGCCAAATATCTAAGCTCAAGGTACTGTGGTTAAAGACAAGAAGATTTTTTAAGTTCTCATTAAAAAATACTATTTTTAGCTCCTGTGACCTAGATATGCAACGGACCAAAACCATATTTACAAAATTGGTTAAGGGCTTCTAGAAGTGTCATCATGCCAAATATCAAGGCTTTGGCCATATTAGTTTCAGAGATAAAGATGTTTGAAGATTTCACTATATAACTCTATGTAAAATTACGACCTCCGGGGCGGGGTCATTTTTTACCCAAAGGACATAATTTGAACAATCTTGATAAAGAACCTGTAGATGATGCTTTGTGCCAAATATCTAAGCTCAAGGTGTGTGGTTTCAGACAATAAGATTGTTTTAAGTTATCATTGAAAAAATCTATTTTTAGCTCGTGTGACCTAGATATGCAACGGACCAGAAATGTTTGAACAACTTTGAAAGAGGACCATATAAGGATCATTCAGGCCAAGTTTGGTTAAAATCTATCTAGTAGATTTGGAGTAGATGTAGTTTAAAGAAATTGTTGACGAGGAACGGACAGACGAACGACGACGGACAGAGGATGATCAAAATAGCTCACCTTGGCACTACGTGCCAGGTGAGCTAAAAATGAAAGCATATTGTCTCAGTTAAATCTAAAAGTAGTTTCTACAAAAGCTTTCTTCATTATTTTAATCTGGCATTAACCCTTTACTCTACAGCCTGTTTCTAGTTTTAAAGACACTGTTCTAAAAAAAATTCTCATTTCTGTCTAAACCAAATCCTATGGTGCTACTAATCATAAGAATCATCTCATAAAAACAATTACAATGAGTCTTTGATGCAGACATAGTGACTTAATTCAGGGTCACAGATATGAGCAAGTAAACCACTGTTTCAAGCCGTTTTTGCTTTATGCCTTCACCAAATCTAAAGCAGTGATTCTAATGAGTAGTCACAACATATAATTTGATGGAGGCATAAGGAGTTCGGCTTTTGAAATACTCCTCATAACTAAACACATGTTTTAACATTTGAAATAATTTGTAACCCCTTTAAAAGTACAAGGTCATTACCTTCTTTTCCAAAGAAGTTCCTTTTCCTGTTCTGAGATTTCTGACAGCAAGTCTTTACTGATGATCTCCATCAGCTGAGCCTCCTCTTGCTTCAAGTCATCTGCTTGCTGCAGTAACAAATTAAACATTTTCACAACCTCCTGCAAGCTGCTAGTTGCAGTCATAAAATAAAACAATTCACTACTACCTGCTTGATAACAGAATTATATAACATCTTGACAAGATCATCTCATAGTTAACCCTTTCCCTTAGAAGTGTCTTTTAGCCCATTCAATATATTCATCCAGTGAAGAAAATAGTTCCAATTTTCACAGTCATGAAAATGAACCATGACAAATAGTTTCTAAAGCCTAGCAGATCATAGTTTAAAGCAGGTTGAAAGTAAAGCAGAATTTGCCTGTAGGCACATTCTGATTTACTTGCAGTCACTTTTGTTCAAAACTAGCCCAGTCTATAGAGTAAAGGGTTAATAGGGGTGCAAAGTTTGATCAAATGTATGTCTAAGCCTGGGAATAGCAAGTTTCAACATGGCTTCAGGAAGAGACACTCATGTGAATCGCAGCTACTAACCACAGTCAACGACCTTGCCATGGGCCTTGAAAAGTCTAGACAGATTGATGCTTTCCAAGGCCTTTGACAAGGTACCTCATCAACGCCTTCTCATAAAACTCCACCATTATGGTGTCCGAAACAGCACTCTTCAGTGGATACAGAGCTTTCTCAGCAAGCGCACTCGGCAAGTTCTACTAGATGGAGTCTCCTCAAAGTCTGTTCCCGTTACATCAGGAGTTCCCCAGGGGACCGTCCTAGGCCCTCTCCTATTCCTAGCATTCATCAACGACCTCCCAGAGTGTGTCGACTCAACCTGCGGACTGTTTGCAGATGACTCGCTTCTGTACAGGGAGATCCAGACACAAGCCGCCGCAGACTTACTTCAGCAAGATCTCAACCAACTGCAGGAATGGGAAAGGGTCTGGATGATGGAGTTCAACGCCAGCAAGTGTGAAGTTATCCGCATCTCCAACAAGCACAAGAACATTGAAGCCGACTACAGCATCCACGGCCAGATACTACAGCTGACCACAAACGCGAAGCTACTCTGGGTTGTGATCACGCCCAACATGACGTGGAGTGCCCACATCGACCAGATGGCCAACAAAGCCAACAACACACTTGCTTTCCTCAGGGGGAATCTGTCTTCTTGCCCTCAGTCCACCAAGGAAGCTTGTTACAAGAGTCTGGTACGACCCCAACTAGAATACGCCTCCACCGTGTGGGACCCACCAACGAAGAACCTCAGACAACGTGCCGAGATGGTTCAACGCAGAGCTGCCAGATTTGTTTCTGGGAATTACCGACGAAGAAGCAGCGTTGATGCCATGATAGACACGCTTGGATGGGGCACACTTCAACAACGCCGGCAGCAGGCCAAAGCAGTGATGTTTTATAGAGTTGTGAACGGACTTGTAGCAATCGACATGCCTTCTTACCTCCACCGTCAAGGAGTAACTACAAGAGGCCACGGTCTACGATTCATCCAGCCCTTCTTCAGGATTACTGCAATGTTGAAGTCCTTCTTCCTCACCTCAGCTGAGATCTGGAGAGACCTTCCGGTCAGCCTTGTGACAGCACCCAACTTGGAGACCTTCAAGTCTGGGATCGTAGCTGTCCATTTGTAAATATACCAGATGTTTTTATCCTGATTTTAATCTTCGGTACCCTCCGTCACCCATGTATATAAATGTGCGAAAATGCTTAGCTTTCGTAGAGCGGCCCTGCACATCAACAGAAGAAGAAGAAGAAGAAGAATAGTAAGATGTGGAGTTTCAGTCATTTATAGACAGACAAGGTGACAAACAGACCCACTGATTCAAGTACAGTAACCTTCTCTATAATAGTCACAAGATTGTGTTAATTATTAGCTGTTTATCCCAGGTGACTGCTTAAAGCAAGGTGGCAAAAAACCAGAAACTCTTTTAAATTTTTACTGTCACCGTCACCTGTCTTTTATACAATCAATTAGCCTCTGAATAGTGGTCGCAATTGAGAGGTTTTACTGTATATAACCCACTAACTTAGAGGCAGAGGGTAAAAAATCTAGAAGGATTTTTCTCACAACATATGTCACCTGCTGTACAGCTAGCATCAGTCAAACAAGTTCATATAATAGCTAAAATGAAAAGCTTCAGCATAGCAGAAATTTCTGTAAAAGAAAGGTTAGTGGGTTATATACAGTTAAACCTCTTTGTGAATTGTCTGACATAACTTGTACTGACCAAAGGAGCTTCTGGAGTTGAGTGCACATGCCAATCACATGTATTTCAAAATTTATTGCTAAAGTTAAACCCTTTCTACCTCTTAATGACCTTGACCTTTGTCAGACATGACCTTTTTGTATTGAGCTTAAGAGCTGCTTGAGTTGAGTACACATGCTATATAAGAAGTCTCTACAAAATGTAGATTCAAAAGTTATGGAGAATGTAAATTTGAGATTATTTGACCTTTGAATGACCTATAAATGAACTTGACCTTTGTCGGATATAACCCACTTTATATTGAACTCAAGAGCTTCTGGAGTTGAGAACACATGCCATATAAGATGTCTCTATTGCATACAGTTCTAAAGTTATAACCAAGGTTTAAGTTGTTGAAAGACAAACAAACAGACAAAAACAATATGCCCCTGACTAAGTCATGGGAGGGCATACAAATATAAGTGTGCTGGAAAAAGCGTGACAGACAGACAGACTATGGAAAAGTGGTCCCTAAGTGTCACCTCTGCTTACAGCAGTTGACACAAAAACTTTGGACTCACCAGTGCTAGAGAAGCCTGTCTGTTATCTCGACTTGCTGCATATCTTGCCAAGTCCTCGATCTGTTGGTCTGGTGGATACATCAGGGTAGGACTGAATCTTTCAAACTCTATCTCCAAACATGGACAGTCCTTGTCAGGGTTTGAACCTGGTATACCTATCGGGTTCAGGAGTTCATCCAGCCCGTGTGGTAGGGACCAGAGGTGTAGACTGACCTTGTCGTTCAAGACCCGATTGTTGAAATCAAATATCTGTAGATTCCCCCAAGCAAGTGCATAGTGAGTCTGTAGAATGGATATATAGAGGATATTAAATGAGTGTGTTTTCAGTAGTGAATTTATTAAACTACTTGGATAAAATAATATGTTGCAAGCCCGAGGCTTTTTCATTAAACTTTGTATGACGAAAACGGTCGTCAGTCAAAACTTTAAAATACATTTAATTTCTGATTTCTCTTTCTAATCCTGTCTTGTGACATCTCTTTGGAATCGTCTTTCCAAGAAGATTTCAAAGAGATATCACAAGACAGGATTAGATGGAGAAGTAAATAATAATTGAGACTTTTATAATCTGACTTATGACAACATTTGTTGTACGAAGTTCTATGAAACGGGTCCCTACTATCACTGAAAACACACAAATTCTATTTATCACATAAACACATCTGACACAAAAATCCCAACATTTTTACTTTCACTTTTTCCTCAGCTATTAGGACAACGATTCATCAAGTGTTGTTAGGTATTATCATCCATAGTCTAAAAATATCTATCAAACTAAAATAAAGAAGACCAACATCAATGTGTTGTGGAAAGACTTCTCGGATATGATTTTCAAATTTTAAATTAATATTTTATCTAAAATTGTTCTTATTGACCAAAAATGATCATTTGACATTTAGTTTTGTTTTCAAATTACGTCATTATTGTAACATGAAGTCATTATTATAAAAACATCTAAATTTTTACAAGAGGGCCATGGCCCTAAATTCGCTCACCTGAGGACATTGAAGTTTGTACCTAAGTTGACTGGGCAAGACAACATTTTAATGTAACTATAAATGGAGTTATCTTCCAGACAAGAAAACATGACAAAAGTGAATTTTGTTGCCAAGCTTATGACCCTTATCCATGACACATCCTCTTATCAAGCTATTTCCATTTCCAATAAATGATAATTATTTCACTAGCGTCAGCAGAACTGGAATTATTTTCCTGACAATAAAATATGACAAAGGGGAAAAACTAAATATTGCTGCCCTTGTGCATGGCATTTTCTCTCATCAGTTTCTTTCCATACATAAAATTTCATTACAATAGCATCAGTAGAACTGAAGTTGTTTTCTTGACAAGAAAATATCACAAAGGGAAATAACTCAAAAAACAATGATGTCAGAGTTATGGCCTTTGCAAATGGCACTTCCTCTCATCAGGCTCTTTCCAAATAGGCAATTTCATTTTACCCATTACCCCATAGCATGTTTCTAGTTTTGAAAATAGGTGGCCACCTAAAGCAGGTTGAAAGTAAAGCAGAATGTGTCTTAACCCTTAGCCTGCCACTCACGACTATAGCTTTATATGCAAACAGCTTGGATCCGGATTAGACGCCGAGTAACTCGGCGTCTCATCCGGATCCAAGCTGTTTGACACTCGGACAACATTTTCAGCAATTTTGAGCAACTTTGAAGCACTTTGAAACTTGAAGCAGACGAGAAATATAGCAGACGACAATTTATTTGGCGGGCTAAGGGTTAATGCACACTTTGCTTTACTTTTGCATCTTACATTTTCATGACTGTTTAAAGTGGAATTATTTTCTTAAGTAGAGGAATAAATCAAAGGCCTAAAAATGCACATTTATGGGGTAATGGGTTAACAAACGTCAGTATATGTGGTGAAAGGGTTGAATCCTGGACAAGAAAAAATGAAAAGACATTCAGATAACTCTGACAAAACCAATATTAAACATATGTATAAATATGGCATAAGACATAATTACATAACTGTCAGTGGATCACTTCCAGATCCTGTTTCTCTAAGTATGAATCAGACTGAACCATATCTAAACTTTAGCAGACAACATGTTCAGCTGATCATGACCAGTTCTATGATATTCCCTACCAGTTCAGAGTTGCATAATATTTGACCTCAGTGGCTAGAACTCTGGGGGCTTACCCTTACCAGACTGAAATGATGTCTGCTTAAAACCTACTGTATGTGAAAAGTGTACAAAAAAACAATTTAGAAAATGTTAAGTTGGTAAATGAGTGGCAAATAGGTTGGATCCAGATTAGATGTAGCATTATGATTATGTTGCATCTGATCTTGATCCAAAATGTTTGCAAATATTGGCTATTTGCCCTTAGTATATTAAGAGTAACTCAGGTAAAATACAGTTCTACTTCTGCTTCATCAAAAATACTGTGAAACCTGCCTAGAGCAGCAGTTAAACTGCGCAGGGTGCATGGCGTCAAGTGTGACCCTAGGGATTTCATTTTAACAAACTATAGAGGGATCGACCAGGAGATTCTACTGTAAAAATATCAAAGCTTAGGGCCTAGTAGTTTTTAGCAAGAAGATTTTTTAATTTTTTTTGCTTTTTTGCTTTTTCAAGCAGAGTTTTTGCTTTTTCTCTTTCATTTGAACAACTTCTGTAGAGAAGCATCCAAGGAACATCATGAGCAGTTTGAATCAGCCCTACAATCCGCGGGTTCAGAGGAGATGTCGTTTGAAGTAAAAGTGAACGGACAGACTGACAGACGGACTACGGACGGTGAGCGGTCACAATAGCTCACCTTGAGCCTTTGGCTCAGGTGAGCTAAAAAAAAAGTTTGTTCTGAGTCACTGATTTGCAGCCTGAATCTGTGGTACTGCTTGGGATTTTTTTTAAGGACACTTGGAAATATTTCAAACCATAGTGGTGATCTTAGTTTGTCTAGAATCTCTCAACAGTTTTACAGTTGGCGGAGTAGTACAGTATTCTGGTGATTTGAAAATTAGTATAAAATATATGCACAGTGCGCCGTACGATATTTGCTCATTTATACAATAAAAAAGCATATGATCAGACAGCTTCTAACTTCAATATCGGATCTCGGTCTGCACTGTCTTCTGACAGGATCTGTCTGGCATGAGACTGCACTCTTTCTGAGGAAGTTCCCCTTTTTTATTTCATGCATACCTGTGATATCAAGCTTTTCAGAATGTATCTTACTCTTTGTATTTTACTCCAACCTTGTTTTCTATAATCTGATGTCATGTAGAATTCTTGTTCTGTTTCAAATATCAAATTTTTCTGTATATGAAATGATTTAACAAACTATTTAGTTGTTATAAGTATATACAGAAGGCATATAATGCACATCACCAGTTCTTTTTTTGTCAATAATGTCTGAAGCTGAATACATCACCCTGTATCGCACTGACAACTGGTAATGTGCAGTGTTTTCTCGAGAGCGCGTTTTTTTGCGTTTTTGGCGCAGAAAATTCATGTATGGCGCAACCAAATTTGTAACCTGTGTTTTTCTTGACGCAACAATATTTCAGCCCTAAATGGCATCTTTAATCCTGAAGAAATTGCCATCTTATAAACCGAAAGTCGACGACGATAAGCAGTGATTCTGTTTACTTGTTGCTGTTATTCTGCGCATGCGTAAGCACTTTGCTGGTCTCAATTCCAGTAGTCTGGTTCCCTGTCTTCATCACATTCGGGAACCGGACTAAAATAACTGTGCAATTTCCCGTTCAAGTTACGTATCTCGGTACGGCTTCGACGATTTCAAACCAATGAATAGTTATCAGTAAACGTTGAATATTTTATTACCTTCGATCCAATACGATTGTTTCTTATAGATAAAGACGTGCAACTCAAATATCAAATTGTGTGGAATTATTACTGATACAGAATATAATCCGACATACGTTCCAGTGCCCGGACAATATTAGAACGTCTTCCCGCAATATGTCAAGTTGAATAAAACTTTACGACAGCTCCGAAACAACGGCGGCAAACTGCATTTTAATAAAAAAGAGACCTCTGATTACGATGCTGATCGTAGTAAATCAATGCCTTGAAGCAGAAACGAATCAAACGAGTGAAGAAACTGCATCCAAAACAGCGTCGGCAGCGAACCCGGTAACATGGCGAACATTAAGAACTGAATGTCTTGAGAAAAACTTTCGGCTACGATATGAAAGTGGCAAAAACGGGAAAAAATCCAGAAACAGACAGATATTCTCTCAGTAGATGTGAGCTTAACTATTTGTATCAGTCAAGAAAAACACAAGTATTACTACATGTAGCTGTTTCTGAATTGGAGTTTCACTCTCATTGAAACTTTCTGTAAGTTTAAAGTGAGAGACAGGCCGAACATTGAATTTCTGTTGAATTTTGAATATTACCTGCATTCAAAAAACTTAAATTTTCAAGTTGATTAACCCTCTCCTATACACCTTTGAAGGTCTTCTGCACCTTGCTAACAGAGCAGACCATAACCAAACAGCTGTAAAGGCTACACTAGTGACTACTTTCTCATAAACACTTCAAACCAACCACGCATAATCAGTTGTAACACCTTATATGCATTAATTAAGATAATTTAAGTCAGAAATATATATGACCCCTGATTTTACTAAATGACCCCCAATTTTTTAAACAGGGGGTCAAACTTGACCCCCTAAATTTTGGCTCTAGAGAAAACACTGAATGTGTATTCATTAGTCATGGTAGTAGTTTAGATTTGTAAATATGTAAATTCTAAATGAGCTTTCTCTTTTACTTCCATCATGCTTTAAGCAACCTAATGCTGTAAAAAAAAATTATATTTAACTTAGTGTCAGATTGTAATAGAGAGGTTTTACTGTTTGTTTTAGTTTTCAATTTGATTTATTCTATCACCTAAGTCCTATTGTAGATACCTTTGTTTGTTACATGCTTTCCAGTGGTCATAATAGAGGTTTTACTGGTATTGTTTCAGTACAAAATTACAAATATTTGGTGTTTAATGGGAAAGAATAATGTCTTCTCCTATATTACCTTCTTGTTCTTTTTCTTTGACACAGAGCATATAGAGAAGCAGATCTTTGCGCTGATTGGTATGTCTGGGAGGTAGAGAAACTCCAGCCACTCGTTCCAGCGAGGGTTTGTAGAGTCTACCTCTTTTGTCTGTTTGACTTCACACAGAGGTTCTGTACCTTGGAAAAGGCCTGCTTTAACATAGATCTGCAATAGAAAAAAACGAGAGCACCGCAAACGGTACTTAATACGCCCACTGGCAGACTTTAAGTTATGGTATATCTGAGGACATCAAGGGCAGATAACTCGGTAATGAAAAATCGAATGAACTTCAAACTTGACTCAGCTTCAGATCTTGATGCATATAACATTTGTGTGAAGTTTCATTAAAACTCCTGACAAACAAAATGTTGACGGACATACGAACAGACAAGCGTATTGACAAAGGGACAGGGCCATGCCAATATAGGACACCATTAGAGGTGGGCGTATAATGATTGGAACTTACCGTAAAACCTCTCTATTATGATCACTATATTGTGTTAACTATTAGATGTTAACAACAAGTGACTGCCTAAAGCAAAGTGACAGTAAAACAGAAAGCTCCTTTCAGAGCCTTCTGTTTTACTGTCACCTTTCTTTAAGATATGACCTGGGTTTTATACAATCAATCAGTCTTCCTTACAGTGGTCGTAATAGCGAGGTTTCTTACAGTGGTCGTAATAGCGAGGTTTCTTACAGTGGTCGTAATAGCGAGGTTTCTTACAGTGGTCGTAATAGCAAGGTTTCTTACAGTGGTCGTAATAGCCAGGTTTCTTACAGTGGTCATAATAGCGAGGTTTCTTACAGTGGTCGTAATAGCGAGGTTTCTTACAGTGGTCGTAATAGCGAGGTTTCTTACAGTGGTCGTAATAGCGAGGTTTCACGGTATTCACAGTGCAGTAGTCCCAGTAAACTACTGGATCCAGATTGTACATTACCTCTGACCTCAATTCAACAGGAGCGACCTCTGGTAGTAGATCACTGGGCCACTCAAACTCTACTTTGAGTAGTCTTGCATAGTGTTCAACCCGGGCCTTTATCTAATCCTCGTCACTGAGCGATAGTTCACCCTCATCGTTCTTCACACAATTCTCCCCGACAACATCCTGGTTTGTCCTGTCCATTTGTTTGGCTAGCTTGAAGATGCTTCCATCGTTGAGGGAGATATCAACAAACTTTTCCTTCTCTGCCTCAGACTTAGCTTGCCAGACAGCATGCTTTGCTAAGCCTTAAGCCTCATTTGGCATCTTTTGCCTCGCTGGTTCGGCCGCTTTAGTCAGGGCTTTGTAGGATTTGAAGCAAGTTCGCTTCAACTTCACTGCACCTTCAACATTTTCGTCCCACCACCAGGTTTCCCTCTTCCACTGGTGGTTATAGAGAGAGCGCATGCTTCAGTGGCTGATTCAATTAGTGTGTTCTTTATCCTGGCCCACTTATCTTCAACAGTACCAGCAGATTTGACACTAGCAGCAGCAGTAACCTTGTTAGTTAAAGTCTCATGAAACTTCTTTGCCACAGTCTGGTCCCTCAGCTTCCAAGTGCGGATACGAGGGGTCAATTTACGTTTGTTTGCTTTGGGAATGCGGATTGTGAAATCACAAACAACAAGATTGTGCTGTTGGACACACTCCTCCATTGCGATGACTTTCACATCGGTGACTGCACTATGGAATCTCTTACGGTAGAGGATGTAGTCAATCTGCATCCTGTGGTTGCTTGAATAGTAAGTTACAAGGTGGCTCTCTCTCTTCACAAACCAGGTGTTGCCTACTACCAGGTCATTGGCCAAGGCGAATTCCAACATTCTCTCTCCTTCAGCGTTTCGAACACCAAAGCCCTGACCACCCTGGACATCTTCAAAACCACAGCACTCAGAGCCAACATGGCCATTCTAGTCCCCTAAAGGGACAAGAATCTCTGAGTCTGGGACTTTGGCTACCACGTTCTGAAGCTGGTCATAGAAGTGCTCTATCTCAGCTTCAGAAAGTCCGGACTGTGGTGCATAAACAGACAGAAAGGTGTATACAGCCTTGCCAATGACCAGTCTAACCAGGATGATCCTGTCAGAGATACGTTGTACTTTGAAGAATTTCTCAATCCACTTCTCTGCCAACAGGACTCCAGAAAAGTGAATTGAGAAAGTAAATTGAGAAATAAATATGATGCCAGCCAAGGCTCACGTTATATTATTTTAATCAACTCATTTATTAAAATGATAAATAAGAGCAGTCATGTAAGATTCTCTATATACATTATCATTAATAACCCTCAACTCTATAGCAGAGCTGGACAAATCCTATAGCCTGACTTCCCGGACAAGTGGAAAAAGGCTACGGACAGGTGACCAAGTTCTTGAATCTAGTCCCGGACAAGTGACCATTTTCAAAGTTTAGTCTCAATCAAAATCGGCAAATTTAAAAAGTAGCTTGTTGATTAAAACTACAGTGTTTCTGGTTAGTGAGGTGACCGAAATCATAAATTGCTGTGAGTGCTTCTAGCCTACTTGCTGTGCTAGGTGCTTATAATCCAGTTATTTTCCCTACACATCAGGCAAATACACAGGTCAACTACCACACATTCACAGTAGATCTACATGTGGTATGTCAATTTTGTGTGACTCTCAGTCTCTCACAGGTTTCCAAGGCACCACACTTTGATTAAGTAATCTCAATGTGTGACACAAAAGGGGCTTTCTCTCTTACTAGATAGTTTGACGTTTGACCACGCCCACTGGGTGGGTTTTGACACATACATGTAGGTTTAATTGTTTTAATTGGTTACCTGCTTATTTAAACCCTAAACTTTTTAAGGTTGTAGCGTGAAAAACTGTAGAAGGAGTTAGACAAAGTAAGTACTGTATATGTGGACAGCCAGATTAGATGAAGTAATGGGCGGACAAGGGTAAGGCAGAAACCACTCTCAGGCAGATTATCAAACTCCATGTTACTTGACATCAGACCAGGCTTCATATTGTTTGCAATTTACATTACTGCTCAAGCTCAGCTGCTCTAATATAGTTATCAGGGCTCAATATAAGAGGGAATAAACAAAACATTTACAACATTTTCTCATTTATGTCTGCATCAAACCCTATGGTATCTTGGTGTGACCACTCAAATTTTAACAGGCTATTTAATTTTACTTTTTAAAATTCTTCCCCTTATCTGCCTATATCTGGAGCTCTGATTTATTGGAAAAGAACAATGTTTTCTCCCCTGTAAATGCCAAAGATAAGGTAGGAACTTTTTTATTTATTAGCAGGGAGTACTCACCTTTCCGTGTTCCTTGACATTGACATAAGTTGCACAATGGATTTTTATTTTGAAGTTATCATGGGTATCCAGCAGTGACCTCGTCTGTTTGTTGTTGATGTCTTGGAGAGCTTGGATGCCTGAAACCAGGTACCATAGAAGTCAACTCACAGTGTAATAACTCAATTTTCATTATTGTCTCAAACATTAGAGCCATGCCATGAGCAGTTTAGATTAAGAACAGATGTGGCTGCTGGTGTTGGCCTACATGTTGACATTCACAAGCATGTGATTATTGTCCAATGTATTGCTACCTAACATGTTTGCCATTGTTTACCTGGAAGGACCTGTCTTCTGAAACGTCTTACAACAAAAACAGGCTTAAGTCAAAACTTTAAAGTACATAAAATTCCTTTATTTCTCAATGTTATCCTGCCTTTTCAAGACATTTTCAAAGAGATACCTGCTAACAGGATTAGATGAAGAACTAACAAGAGGGCCAGAATGTCCCTTGATCGCTCACCTGACCATGGTGACACTAAGCTGGGTCAAGGAATTTCATTGAAAATATCTATTTTAGCTCAGGTGACCTAGATATGCAACTGACCGGAACCAATTCAACAATATAGGTAGAAGTCCTCTGGAAATTACACCATGCCAAACATCAATGCTCTGGCCATATTGGTTTCAGAGAAAAAGATGTTTGAACATTTCACCAAATAATTCTTTGTAAAACGATTACCCCAGGGTAGGGCCTATTTAGACCCCAGGGGCAAAATTTGAACAACTTTGATAGAGGACCTGTAGACAACGCTTTGTACAAAACATCTAAGCTCAGTAGTATATGGTTTCAGACAAGAAGATTTTTTAAGTTTTCATTGAAAATATCTATTTTTAGCTCCAGTGACCCAGACTGGAACCAATTCAACAATTTATGTGTATAAGTCCTCTGGAAGTTACAACATGCCAAATATCAATACTCTGGCCATATTGGTTTCAGAGAAAAAGATGATTGAACATTTCACTATATAACTCTATGTAAAAGGATTACCTCCGAGGCCAGACCAATTTTCACCCCAGGGGCAAAATTTGAACAACTTTGAAAGAGGACCTGTGGATGACGCTATGTGCAAAATATCTAAGCTCAGTGTATTATGGTTTCAGACAAGAAGATTTTTGAAGTTTTCATTGAAAAAATCTATTTTTAGCTCTGGTGACCCAGATATGCAACAGACTGGAACCAATTCAACAACATATGTGAAGGACTTCTGGAAGTCAAAGCTCTGGCCATATTGGTTTCAGAGAAAAAAATTTTTTAACATTTCTCTATACAGTTTAAACATATTTTATTTCCAAATATTTCAACATGGAAATGGGGTTGGGCCACAAGTTCCAAAAACATTAGTTACCGCCCTTCCCCTGTATAACTCTATTTAAAACGGTAACCCCTTAGGCGGGGCCAATTTTGACTCCAGGGTAAAATTTGAACAATCTTGATAGAGGACCTATAGATGATGCTATGTGCAAAATATCTAAGCCATGGCCCTTGTGGACTTTGACAAGAAGATTTTTTAAGATTTACTTACTATTTCACTTTGGTTGCCATGGCAACCATAGTTCTGCATTGTTTCAAATTCTTTGAACAACTTAGAAAGAGCTTGACCCAAAGAACATTCCTGTGAAGTTTGGTTGCAATCAGGCAAGTGGTTTTGAAGGAGAAGATGTTTGAAGAAATCGTTGACGCATGAGGCACAACGACGGACGCCGGACATTGACTGACCACAAAAGCTCAGCTTGAGCACGTTGTGCTCAGCTAGATGAGCTAAAATTTTAGAATTTGACTTACAACAATAATAGACTGCTTTACTTTCAACCTGCTTGAAGTGGTCACAATGCAGGCTATGGATTAAGTGTTAATGTTTCAGGAGTGAATTAATTAACTAGCGCTATGCTCCAAACTCACCTTTCTGAACATAAGCTGGAATAGTAAATTTGGTGTCCTTTAAATTTCTATACACTGTTTCCTTGGTCAGTAACATAAGCTGAGGAATCGTTCCTGCCGAAATATTTTCCCTGATATACTGCAATAAACAGAACAAACAATATCAGGTGATTTACTGTTCTTGATATAGTGTAATAGTTAAAAACCATCAGGCAGGGCTCATTTTACCCCTGAAATAGTGCAACAGAAAATATCAGGAGATATTATTCCTGATGTTTATACTGAAACAAGAGGCCCATGCAGGCCTTAATATCGCTCACCTGGAAAAACCAACACAAGGGTCACATGACCCCTGGGGTGGGATCATTTTTTAACCCAGAGACATAATTTTAAAAATCTTGCTGATTTACTTGAAAATTAAGTGTTCTGCCAAATATTTTGTACATGGATGGTTTAAGACAGGAAGACTTTTCATTGTAAAACATTTACCAGTACTTTTAACTAATGTTACCCAGATATGCAACATACCCAAACCATTTCAGCAATATTGGTAAAGAACATCTAAAAGTGTCACTATATATGCTAAATATCAAAGCTCTGGCCACAATAATTTCAGAGAAGAAGATTTCACTATACAACTCTATGTAAAACTTGGCAGTTTTGACCCAAGGGGCATTATTTGAACAATCTTGATAGAACCTGTAGATGATGCTTTATGCCAAATATCTAAGCTCAGGGTACTGTGGTTTCAGACAAGGTTTTTTTAGTTTTCATTGAAAAAATCTATTTTTAGCTCCTGAGACCTAGATATACAACGGACCTGAACCATATAACCAACATTGGTTTAGGGCTTTTTGAAATGTCACCATGACAAATATCAAAGCTCTGGCCATATTGGTTTCAGAGAAAAAAGATGTTTGAAGATTTCCCTATATAACTCTATGTAAAATTATGACCCCTGGGGCGGGGTCATTTTTGACCCAAGGGACATAATTTGAACAATCTTGATAGAGGACCCGAAGACAATGCTTTGTGCCAAATATCTAAGCTCAGGGTACTATGGTTCCAGACAAGAAGATTTTTTATGTTTTCATTGAAAAAATATATTTTTAGCTCCTGTGAGCTAGATGTGCAATGGACCGGAATTGTTTGAACAACTTTGAAAGATGACCATACAAGGATCATTTCTGCCAAGTTTGGTAACAAGGGCCACTATGGCCCTAAATCGCTCACCTGGTAATCATGTAACCATGTACACTGTGTGACCTAGTTTTTGACCGGGCATGACCCTCATTCTAACTTGACCTCGATTTCAATGAGACAAACATTTTTTTCAAGTATCATGAAGATTCAATGAATTTTGTAGTCTCTAGAGTGTTAACGAGGTTTTTCGATGATTTGACCTAGTGACCTAGTTTTTGACAAGACATAAGCCACATTTGAACTTGACCTATATTTCATTCAGGCAAACCTTTTCATCAAGTTTTATGAAGATCAAATGAAATTTGTAGTCTCTAGAGTGTTAATAAGGTTTTTCGATGATTCGACCTAGTGACCTAGTTTTTGACCGGACATGACCCACATTCAAACTTGGCCTAGATTTCATTGAGGCAATCATATTGATGAAGTTTCATGAAGATCCAATGAAATTTGTAGCCTCTAGAGTGTTAACAAGGTTTTTCGATAATTGGACCTAGTGACCTAGTTTTTGACCGGACATGACCCACATTCGAACTTGACCTAGATTTCATTGAGGCAAACATTTTGATGAAGTTTCATGAAGATCCAATGAAATTTGTAGTCTCTAGAGTGTTAACAAGGTTTTTCAATAATTTGACCTAGTGACCTAGTTTTTGACCGGACATGACCCACATTCGAACTTGACCTAGATTTCATTGAGGCAATCATATTGATGAAGTTTCATGAAGATCCAATGAATTTTGTAGCCTCTAGAGTGTTAACAAGGTTTTTCGATAATTGGACCTAGTGACCTAGTTTTTGACCGGACATGACCCACATTCGAACTTGACCTAGATTTCATTGAGGCAAACATTGTGACCAAGTTTCATTAAGATCTAATGAGATTTGAACCTGCTAGAGTGTTAACGAACAATTGTGAACGGACGGACGGACGTTCTCACAGTTGGACATTTGTTGGGTATATTTTTTGTTTAAAAGTACCCAACAGTACACTAAAATATTAGACAACATCAGGAAAAACAAAAATCTGGTGATAAAAAAAGCCGACAAAGGCTCGGCAATAGTGGTAATAAATAAAACTGACTACCTAAAAATGGTAGAGGTACACCTCAAAAATGAGGAATTTTACTGTCAGACAAACAAAGATCTGACCGAATACCACAACCAAACAGTTTCGAAAAAACTTAACTCAATGGTGTCTAAGGGAGAAATCTCTGATAAAATGTACAATGGTATGTTAAACGACAAACCAAAAACCGCACAAATATATGTGCTACCCAAAGTACATAAACAGAAGGTAAACAACCTCTACCCAAGTCGCCCAATCATCAGCGGCATAGGGAACGCAACAGAGAAGATCAGCCATTTAGTAGACGAACACTTAAAACCGTTCGTCCCGCACATTCCCTCTTACATCAAAGATACAACAGATTTCATTAAGAAAATAGAAAGTATCGCTGACCTACCAGATCAATTTTTTCTGGTCACTCTAGATGTAACATCCCTCTACACCAACATCCCAAATCAAGAAGGCTTGAGATCCGTTGCCAGATGTCTCTCCACTCACAAACCTGGATACAAGATCAGCAACACTAGTCTGCTAGAACTACTGAGAACGGTACTCCACAGCAACAATTTCGAATTCAACGGCAAACACTACCTCCAAATCGGAGGCACTGCCATGGGCACCAGGGTAGCTCCATCATATGCCAATATCTTCATGGGAGATCTTGAAAAAAGACTCCTAGAAAGAGCAACACACAGACCTCACACTTTCAAAAGGTTCATAGATGACATTTTTCTCATCTGGACCTACAGCTACAAGCTACTACAGGAGTTCATCGACTACATGAACAACTCTCACAAAACTATCAAGTTCACTTGTGAAATCTCTAAAACAGAGATATCATTCCTGGATACAACAGTGTACAGGGTTCAGGGCACGAACAAACTAGCAGTGAGGCTTTACACAAAACCCACTGACACTCATGCCTACCTCAAGTATGACTCCTGTCATCCTCAAAAAATGAAGGATGCAAATCCGTACGGGCAATTCTTGCGATTGAAACGAAACAACACAAGTGAAAGAGATTTTGAAAGGTCTGCTCAAGATACAAAGGCACACTACATGAGACGAGGATATCCAGAACAGTTACTAGATAAACATCTAGCTACTACTAGGACCCTGGTGAGAGAATCACTTCTCCTTAGCAACAAAAAGGAGAAGGACACATCACGGGTCCCATTTGTGGTTACTTTTAACCCACGAAATCCTGATCTAAAAAAACTTGTGAAAAAGGAATGGGACATCCTCAAACACTCTGACACATGCCGAAAGTTGTTTGACAAACCACCAATTTTTGCCTACAGGAGAAACCAAAATCTCAGAGATCTACTGATTCACAGCAAGTTCCAACCAGAAAGGACATGTGACACGGTAAACGCCAAAAAATCCAAAAAACCAGGCTGCACCAGAGACAAGTGTAAATATTGTGATCTACTGGACCTCAAAACAGAATTCAAAAGCTACTCTACAGGGAAAACTTTCAAAAAGAAGCACACCTACGACTGTGAAACAAGCAATGTCATCTACCTCATCTCTTGTGGAAAATGCCACAAGCAGTACGTCGGACAGTGCAAACGACCTATAAGAAATAGGATCTATGAGCACGTCCGATACATGAGGGAGAACCTCGATCAGCCCACGGGAAGGCATTTCAACCTTCCAAACCACAAACCCTCTGATGCCAACTTCGAAATTATCGAAGTACTGTCAAGCCACCCGGATGATCCTAAATCACTCAGCCTCAGAAACAAACTGGAGCAAGTCTGGATCACCACATTACAAACTGTGCGTCCTAAAGGCATTAATCTCCAATTAACACGATAATGTTCCTGCCCCCCCCCTTTTTGTCGTAGTATGTCACTTTACTTCAGGAACATTGTGGTGCTAATTGTAGGATCAAACGCAATATAGAGAAAAACAGTAAAAACGTTCAGAGCCTAAATCTGTCTCAACGTACCCTTTCTGGGATGTGTAGTACTCACTACACACTGAAATATGTCAAATCAGACATAGTTCAAGCATTATGACACTTTTACACTGGAGAAAACAAGGCTCCAGACTAAGCAAATCTCCAAATTTGAGAGACCCAAACCACACCCGTTTCCAAGAAAACAAACTACAAAACGTGTAGTAGAACGTACCAAAAACTTTGGACACAGAGAAACAATCAAATACTCAACAAAATCAATGTTGGGACAGAATATCTTTGATTATATAAGGATTTTCTTTGATTTGGGATAATTTCTCTAACAACCGGAAGTCATTTTTTGGCCTTAGTTACACAAACAAGGCCCTTAGTTACCACAATAGATCGAGCTACGTCACCAAAAACAGTGGATGACGCAGTCAAAATCTGCGCAAACATGCGTAATTTGTCATCAAAAAATGCGTAAAACGTGTCAAAAACGTAATAAAAGATATCACGTGATACAATCCCAAGGGTATAAATTCATGAAGTTTCAATACGAAATTTCATACGTTCTGATGAGTTGCAACTGCAACGAAACTAGTCAACGGAAATTACCTACTCTGCCGGAGTTTCTACAAGAAGCAAACATTCTTTTCGACTGTTAGTACACTAAAATACCCAAAAATAACAATAGGGCAATCACGGAATGAATGGAATCTATTGTTCTCCCTACCCAACAAAGGACCTTTCGTGCGCTCGGACGGACAGATATACGACGGACGACGGACATCCAGCGATCCTAAAAGCTCACCTTGGCACTACGTGCCAGGTGAGCTAAAAATTCATCTAGTAGCTTCGGAGGAGATGTCGTTTAAAGAAATTGTTGACGACGAACGGACGGACGAACAAGGACTGCGGACACAGAACTATCAAAATAGCTCACCTTGGCACTACGTGCCAGGTGAGCTAAAAACAACAGACTAGAGGGTTGGTTTTGTCTGTAAGACAAATATGATGCCCCTATTGGATTAACAAGAGGTCCATGCGGGCCTAAATATCGCTCACCTGGAAAAACCAACACAAGGGTCACATAACCCCTGGTATGGGATCACTTTTCACCCCAGAGACATAATTTTCATTGAAATAAGAGGGCCAGAATGGCCCTTGATCACTCACCTGACAATGGTGACACTAGGATGGGTCAAGTGATTTCAGAAAAGAAGATTTGTAAAGGGTGACCCCCAGGGCGGGGCCTATATTGACCCCAGGGGCAAAATTTGAACAACTAAGATAGAGGACCTGTAAACGATGATATGTGCAAAATATCTTAACTCAGTGTACTATGGTTTCAGACAAGAAGATTTTTGAAGTTTTCATTGAAAAAATCTGTTTTTAGCTCCGGTGACCCAGATATGCAACAGACCAGAACCAATTCATCCATATATGTGAAGGACCTCTAAAAGTTACATCATGCCAAATATCAAAGCTCTGGTCATATTGGTTCCAGAGAAAAAGATGTTTGAACATTTCACTATATAACTCTATGTAAAACTGTGATCCCCGGGGCTGGGCCAATTTTGACCCCAGGGACAAAAATTGAACAACTTTGATAGAGGATCTGTTGACGATGCTATGTGCAAAATATCTAAGCTATGTGTACTATGGTTTCAGACAAGAAGATTTTTTAAGTTCTCATGGAAAAAAAATCTATTTTTAGCTTCGGTGACCCAGATATGCAACGGACCGGAACCGATTCAACAACATAAGTCAAATACCTATAGAAGTAATACCATGCTAAATATCAAAGCTCTGGACATATTGGTTTCAGAGAAATTGTTGACGCACAACGCACGACGACGGACGCCTGACATTGACTGACCACAAAAGCTCACCTTGAGCACTTTGTGCTCAGGTGAGCTAAAAATCTATTTTTAGCTCCTGTGACCTAGATATGCAACGGACCAGAACCATATTTACAATATTAGTTAAGGGCTTCTACAAGTGTCATCATGCCAAATATCAAAGCTCTGAACATATTAGTTTCAGAGGTAAAGATGTTTGAAGATTTCACTACATAACTCTATGTAAAATTACAACCCCCAGGGCGTGGTCATTTTTTACCCAAGGGATATAATTTGAACAATCTTGATAGAGGACCTGAAGACAATGCTTTGTGCCACATATCTAAGCTCAGGGTACTGTGCTTTCAGACAAGAAGATTTTTTAAGTTTTCATTGAAAAAATCTATTTTTAGCTCGTGTGACCTAGATATGCAACGGACCGGAAATATTTGAACAACTTTTAAAGAGGACCATATAAGGATCATTCAGGCCAAGTTTGGTAAAAATCTATCCAGTAGTTTCGGAGGAGATGTCGTTTAAAGAAATTGTTGACGACGAACAAACGGACGGACGAACGACGACGGACATAGGACTAAAAATGAGCTAAAAATGACTAATTTCAATGACTAATTTTTACATGTGGGGAAGCCTTCCAGCTGGCTTGCGGAAGGTGGGTGGTTCTACCCAGTGGCCAATTTGTGCCTGAAACTGGGGTCTTCCTCCACCTATAATTAGCTGGACGTCGCGATATGACTGAAATACTGTTGAAAGCGACGTAAAATCAAAACAAATCAAATCAAACAAATCAAAATCAAAATAGCTCACCTTGGCACTACGTGCCAGGTGAGCTAAAAACAACAGACTAGAGGGTTGGTTTTGTCTGTAAGACAAATATGATGCCCCTATTGGGATAAAATGACTAATTTCAACTGGCTGTAATTTTGTAAGATTGTCTTTTCAAACAGGCTAAAAGAAAACTAGACCACTCATAAAGATGCATTCTGCTTTGCTTTCAGCCTGCTTTAACCTATAGTTTGTTCGTTAATAAGAAATATTTTAAATAGTACATGTTTATGACTAATAAAGTGGACCTATTTTTTCAGTGGAGGAATAAATCAACAAGAGGCCCAGTGGGCCACATTTCGCTCACCTGAGACATTGTACTATAGAAGCTGACTGGAAGACAACATTTTGATCATAATTTGATCTTGGTAGAGGACTACAATGCGAAGCTACATGTCAGATATGGACATAATTTGAACACACTTGGTAGAGAACCAAAAGGCAAAGCTATATGTCAACTATTAAGGATCTGGGCATTACAGTTTCAGAGAAGAAGAATTTTAAAGGTTTTCCTATATAAGTCTATGTAAAACTGATAAGCCCAAGGGCGGGTCTAAATTTAATCCAGGGTTCATAATTCGAACAATCTTGGTAGAGGACCATATGGCAAAGCTACATGTCAAATATAAATGATCTGGCCCTTACTGTTTCAGAAAAGAAGATTTTTAAAGGTTTTCTTATGAAGAACTAATAAGCCCAAGGGCGGGGGCCATTTTTGCCCGGGGTTCAAACTTTGAACAATCTTGGTAGAGGACCACAAGGCAAAGCTTTATGTCAATTATTAAAGATCTTTTTAAAGGTTTTCCTATATAAGTCTATGTAAAAGTGATAAGCCCCCGTGCGGGGGCCAATTTTGACCCGCAGGTCATCATTTGAACAATCTTGGTAGAGGACTATAAGGCAAAGCTACATGTCAAATATAAATGATCTGGGCCTTACAGTTTCAGGAGAAGATTTTTAAAGTTTTCTTATATAAGTCTATGTAAAACTGATAAGCCCCGGAGCAGGGCCAATTTTGACCTTGGGGTCATCATTTGAACAATCTTGGTAGAGGACTATAAGGCAAAGCTACATGTCAAATATAAATGATCTGGCCCTTACAGTTTCAGGAGAAGATTTTTAAAGGTTTTCCTATGAAAAACTAATAAGCCCAAGGGCGGGGCCATTTTTGGCCTGAGGGTCATAATTTGAACAATCTTGGTAGAGGACCACAAGGCAAAGCTATATGTCAAATATTAAAGATCTGGGCCTTACAGTTGCAGAGAAGAAGATTTTTTAAAGGGTTTCCTATATAAGTCTATGTAATACTGATAAGCCCCGGGGCGTGGCCAATTTTGACCCGGGGGTCATAATTTGAACAATCTTGGTAGAGGACCATAAGGCAAAGCTACATGTCAAATATTAATGATCTAGGCCATACAGTTTCAGAGAAGAACATTTTAAAAGTTTTCCGAAGAAAAACTGATAAGCCCCAGGGCGGGGCCATTTTTGGCCCCAGGGTCAAAATTTGAACAATCTTGGTAGAAGATCATTAGGTAACTAGAGCTTGTTTTTGAGAAAAACACATGTCTCCCCCCGGTACCCCGCCCCAGCACCCATAAGAGGAATAAATACACCCCCTGGCAACCTCCACCCTGGCACCTATAAGAGGAATACATTCATATGTCAAAATACTGACATTGTAAATTGTAAGCAATTTATTTTCAGATTAAAATTGTGTGTATACTTACTGTGTGACATGCATATTCTCGAGTTTTGGCATTTTTAAGGAAGGAGTAGGAGTCAAATATCACATGTCCTTATTAGTATCCTTATTTTTGCAGCCCATATGCCTATCTACATGACCATCCTCACATATAGCTGGTTCATATGTAAAAGTTTGAATGAAAACTCTTACATAGTATAGGAGGAGTTAGCTGCACAATACTTTTTCGCTATATAATCTATATAAGGAAAAACTCCAAAGGGCCATAACTTCTGTCAAAATTGTTGGAGTCAAAATTCCAAACCACATGACCATCCTCACATATAGCTGGTACATGTGTAAAAGTTTGAAGTAAATCCCTCAAATAGTGTAGGAGGAGTTAGCTGCACAAGAATTTTTCGCTATTATACTCTATATAAGGAAAAACTACAAAGGGCCATAACTTCTGTCAAAATTGTTGCAGCCAAAACTCCAAACCACATGACCATCCTCACATATAGCTGGTACATGTGTAAAAGTTTGAAGTAAACCCCTCAAATAGTGTAGTAGGAGGAGTTGGCTGCACAAGAATTTTTCGCTATATACTCTATATAAGGAAAAACTACAAAGGGCCATAACTTCTGTTAAAATTGTTGCAGCCAAAATTCCAAACATGACCATCCTCACATATAGCTGGTTCATTTGTCAAAGTTTGAAGTAAATCCCTCATATAGTGTAGGAGGAGTTAGCTGCACAAGAATTTTAACAGACAGACAGACAGACAGACAGACGGACGGATGGACGGACAGACAGAAAGCACAACACCAATATGTCACCCTCCCCTACAGGGGGAGACATAATGATACATACCAAATATCAAAGGTCTGGGCCTAGCAGTTTCTGAGAAGAAGATTTTTTTAAGATTTTCTTATGCATTAAAAGTTGTCTATACGGTCATGTTAGAAAAACTGGCCCCTAAGCAAGGGGAATAAATCTAGCCCAAAACTTTGAACAACATTTCGTTCCCCTTTGTCACTGATGCTTCTGACAAAGTTTGGTCAGTGGTTTCAGAGGAGATGTTGTTTGAAAATGTGGACGTACGATGGACACCGGACGACGGACGGAATGGGATCACAATAGCTCATGCTGAGCCTTCGGCTCAGGTAAGCTAAAAACATAAACAGGTGTATCTTTATAATGGGCTAATGGATTTAACATGAAATAAAATACATTTCCCACTGTTACTAGTGCTCACCATATACTGACAAATATTGACTAACGGGATAGCCATCAAACAAGAACTGACCTGTTAGAAGTGCTCACTTTATATTGACTAATGGGATAGCCATCAAACAAGAACTGATCTGTTACTAGTGCTCACCTTATATTGACTAATGGGATAGCCATCAAACAAGAACTGATCTGTTACTAGTGCTCACCTTATACAAGGGGTGTTTCATAATTAATGCAACTAGATGAATAACTTACTTTTTTCATTAGCAAAATGAGAAATTATTATTTTTTAAAGATTGAGATTTAAAACAGCTGAGCCTTTTAATTTGAATGAAATCTTATTTATATAAAAATTCAGACATAAACTGATATATTTCAAAAACAAAGTATGGACATTTTACTTTTAAACAAGAGCCGCATGCGGCCCTAAATTGCTCTCCTGAGAAACTATTGTGTTATACTCGATGCATAATGAAGTTTGTCATTGCATGTATGTGGACTGTTGCATGAAACTGTAACAACTCGGAATTAGGTTTTCCTGTAGAAGTATTATAAAACTGATAAGCCCCGGGGCGGGGCCATTTTTGACCCTGGGGTCATGATTTGAACAATCTAGGTAGAGGACCATAAGACAAAGCTAGATGCCAAATATAAAAGGTATGGGCCTTACGGTTTCAGAGAAGAAGATTTTTAAAAGTTTTACTACATAAGTCTTTGTAAAACTTATAAGCCCCGGGGCGAGGCCATTTTTGATCCAGTGGTCATGATTTGAACAATCTTGGTAGAAGACCATAAGGCAAAGCTAGATGCCAAATATAAAAGGTCTGGGCCTTACGGTTTCAGAGAAGAAGATTTTTAAAGGTTTTCCTATATAAGTCCTATATAAAAAAGTTTTCCTATATAAGTCCTATGTAAAACTGATAAGCCCCGGGGCTGGGCCATTTTTTACCCTGGGGTCATGATTTGAACAATCTTGGTAGAGGACCATAAGATAAAGCTAGATGCCAAATATAAATTGTCTGGGCCTTACGGTTTCAGAGAAGAAGATTTTTAAAGGTTTTCCTGTATAAGTCTATGTAAAACTGATAAGCTCCGGGGCGGGGCCATTTTTGACCCTGGGGTCATGATTTGAACAATCTTAGTAGAGGTCCATAAGGCAAAGCTAGATGCTAAATATAAAAGGTCTAGGCCATACAGTTTTAGAGAAGAAGAGTTTTAAAGGATTTCCTATGAAAAACTGATAAGCCCCGGGGCAGGCCATTTTTGACCCGGGGGTCATTATTTGAACAATCTTGCTAAAGATTTACAACATGATGCTACATGTGAAATTTGGTTATCCTAGGTCTTATAGTTATTGACAAGAAGATGTTTAAAGTTTTGACTTTAGTTGTCAATATTACGTAAATACGGAAAATGACCACGCCCTCTGGCGGCCATGTTTTTGACGGATCAAAATTCTTTGAACAATTTTGAAAGTATATTAATTGAGAAACATTTTGGTGCAAACCAAATTGAAATCGGACCAGCAGTCGTTTTTGAGAAGAAGATTTTTTTAGATATTGTGCATGGTTGCCATGGTAACAAGACCGATTGCCCCACCCACTTTTTTTTGAAGCTCACAACTACAGTATGTATCTGACCAAGTTTGGTTAAAATTGGGCCATTGGTTGCAGAGAAGAAGTTATTTGAAACAAATTGTGAACAGACGACACCGACACGGACACCAACACCGACGTACGACAGACGGCAACCGATCACAATAGCTCACCTTGAGCACTTTGTGCTCAGGTGAGCTAAAAAGTTATTAGGTCAAAAAGTAATGTCTGAAAAGTACTATTTTCTAGTGCCCTTGAGAAGGGGTCATTTAGATAAGTATTGTGATTTATCCCGTAATGTGATCTTATCGTGCATTATACCATCGTGTAGGTGAGAAATTGCCCTTTCAAACGATATATCACACATGCATATGACAATTATTATCTAGAAGTTATTAATGGAGTTGCATTAATTATGAAACACCCCTCGTATTGACTAATGGGATAGCCATCAAACATGGACTGATCTGTTACTTAAGTGCTCACCTTATTCTGACTAATGGGATAGCCATCAAACACGGACTGATCTGTTACTATTGCTCACCTTATTCTGACTAATGGGATAGCCTTCAAACAAGAACTGATCTGTTACTAGTGCTCACCTTATTCTGACTAATGGGATAGCCATCAAACAAGGACTGATCTGTTAATAGTGCTCACATTATACTGACTAATGGGATAGCCATCAAACAAGGACTGGTCTGTTACTAGTGCTCGCTTTATATTGACTAATGGGATAGCCATCAAACAAGAACTGATCTGTTAATAGTGCTCATATATACTGACTAATGGGATAGCCATCAAACAAGGACTAATCTGTTACTAGTGCTGACTTTATATTGACTAATGGCCAGCAATGGGATAGCCATCAAACAAGAACTGATCTGTTACTATTGCTCACCTTATTCTGACTAATGGGATAGCCATCAAACAAGAACTGATCTGTTACTAGTGCTCACCTTATATTGACTAATTGGATAGCCATCAAACAAGAACTGATCTGTTACTATTGCTCACCTTATTCTGACTAATGGGATAGCCATCAAACAAGAACTGATCTGTTACTAGTGCTCACCTATACTGACTAATGGGATAGCCATCAAACAAGGACTGATCTGTTACTAGTGCTCACCTTATACTGACTAATGGGATAGCCATCAAACAAGAACTGATCTGTTACTAGTGCTCACCTTATACTGACTAATGGGATAGCCATCAAACAAGGACTGATCTGTTACTAGTGTTCACCTTATACTGACTAATTGGATAGCCATCAAACAAGAACTGATCTGTTACTAGTGCTCACCTTATACTGACTAATGGGATAGCCATCAAACAAGGACTGATCTGTTACTAGTGCTCACCTTATACTGACTAATGGGATAGCCATCAAACAAGAACTGATATGTTACTAGTGCTCACCTTATACTGACTAATGGGATAGCCATCAAACAAGAACTGATCACAGCCACACACTTTGAGAACATACGTATGACAGAAACCTTCTATACATCTCTCTGCCTCTTCCTTACTCCGACCCATGATGCGACTTCGCCGTCGAATTGTCTCAGCTATCACATCATTTGGCTTTGCTGTGTGAGGTAATTTCACTGTGTACTTATTTCGACTTTTGTCCTGTTGGACTACCCAGACACAAACATAAATATGGCGAGCTGGAAAAATGAAAAAGTAAGAAATTAAAACGCAGCATAGTTTTCGAAAGAATAACCAACTTGAAGATACGAATTGTGTTTGTAGTTTAGAACCATATTTTCCTTTTTTTATATAATAAAAAAAGATAGTGATGGCTAACATGATTGGTTAAACAAGAGGATCATGACCCTCATTAAGCTCACCTGAGGACATTGTACCTAAACTGACTGGGCAAGACAAGATTTTGATAAAAGCTATAGAACAATAAACCTTGAAATGTAGCTGAAGGCCTGATGATGCTTTAAGTTGGTCAAATGACCTAAAGTTTGGCAAGGTGGTCATTCTGAGTAAGATTCATCAAGCTTTTGTTTTAATATGAACTCAAGTGTGTTCAAAAGCTTTGCCTATGATTTGACCTAATGACCTATTTTTTGAACTGACATAATTCATATTCAAACATAACCTAGATTTTTTCTAGGTGATTATTCTGAGCAAGTTTCTGAATTTGGGGCTAAAAGCATGGCCTTAAAGTATTCAGAAGCCATTTCTGTGATTTGACCTACTGACCTACTTTTTAGTCTGACATAACCTTTGTCCATACTTGAGCTAGATTTAGTCAAGGTGATTATTCTCAGCTAGTTTCATGAAATTGTGGCCAAAAATGTGGATAGTAGAGTACTCTGAACCTTTCCTATGTTCATATTACTACATTGGCTAGATTTTGTCAAGGTGATCATTATCGACACGTTTTAAGAATGTATAGCTTAATATATGTCTCCTAGACTGTTTACATGCTTTTTATATGTTTTGATCTATTGACCTACTTTTCAATTTTGCATTTAACCTATATTAACACATTGCCTAGAATTTGCCAAGTTGGTCATTCTAAGCAAGTTTCAAGAAGATTGTGCTAAAACTATGGGCCCTAGAGGGGCCAAAAGCTTTTCTGCATTTAGAACTACTGACCTACTTAATGACCTAATATGACCTACTTTTTATCATGGAACTGACAAAAGTTCATAAAGATATATCCAACAAGAGCGTGTCCCAGTTACACGAATGCCCCCGATGATACAGGGAGGGGAATCCAGACTATCAAACGTAAAAGTTAGAGAGCTGAAACTGTAGTGGAGCGCCATTTTGAGGACTTCAAGGGCCATTACTCCAAAGGGCCTAGCATAAATTGGTGCCGCTGGTTATCCAAATTGGTCTCCATTTTATGTCAACAAACATTTTCAGAAAGTTTGGTGATAATCAGATGAAAAGCAATGTGTTTGTGAAACACAAATGCCCCCAGCCAGCATCATGTTCTGTAATGTAATGCTTATTTGCAAAAGTAGGTAAAAAGTCATGGTCGTAGGGTAAATGAAACATTGGCATGGTTGGAGAAGTCTTAACACAAGAAACCTATAAAGTATGGAAGCTCTAGGCCTACTGGTTCGAATGTTATAGGCGTATAAAGATTTATACAAATAAAGGTCAAAGGTCAAGGTCACAAGGGCAAAAACGTAGGTATGGTTGGAAAGGTCTCGACACCAGAAATATATAAACAAAATATGAAAGCCGTAGGCCTACTGGTGCAAATGTTATAGCCATTTAAAGATTTCAACAAAAGTAGGTCAAATGTCAAGGTCACAAGGTCAAAAAGTTTTGTTTGGTTAGAAAGGGAAAACACATGTCAAGTATAAAAGGCCAAGGTGCAAAAATGCAAAAGTTATATCCAAGGTTAAGGTTTTTCGTTAAAGTTTGATTAAATAGGTCAAAGATCGAGGTCAAGGTCACATGGTCAAATATGTTGGTAACTTGGTATGGTTGGAAAGGTCTTGACACAAGAAATATACATACAAAATAGTAAAGCCCTGGGCCAACTGGTGCAAATGTTATAGCCATTTAAAGATTTTTACAAAAGTAGGTCAAATGTCAAGGTCACAAGGTCAAAAAGTTTTGTATGGTTGGAAAGGTCTTGCCATGAAGAATACACATGCCAAGTATAAAAGGACCAGGTTCAAAAATGCAAAAGTTATAGCCAATGTTAATGTTTTTGGTTAAAGTTTGATTAAATAGGTCAAAGGTCAAGGTCAAGGTCACATGGTCAAAGATATTGGTATGGTAGGAAAGGTCTTGACACAAAACATATACATACAAAATATTAAAGCCCTATGCTAACTGGTGCAAATGTTATAGCAATTTAAAGATTTTTACAAAAGAAGGTCAAATGTCAAGGTCAAGGTCAAAAAGTTTAGTATGGTTGGAAAGGTCTTGCCATGAGGAATACACATGCCAAGTATAAAATGCCCAGGTGCAAAAATGCAAAAGTTATAGCCAAGGTTAAGGTTTTTGGTTAAAGTTTGATTAAATAGGTCAAAAGTCAAGGTCAAGGTCGCATGGTCAAAGATGTTGGTATGGTTGGAAAGGTCTTGACACAAGAAATATACATATAAAATATGAAAGCCCTGGGCCTACTGGTGCAAATGTTATAGCCATTTAAAAAAAATTACAAAAGTAGGTCAAATTTCAAGGACAAGGTCACAAGGTCAAAAAGTGTTATATGGTTGGAAAGGTCTTGCCATGAGGAATACACATGCCAAGTATTAAAGGCCCAGGTTTAAAAATGCAAAAGTTATAGCCAAGGTTAAGGTTTTTGGTTAAAGTTTGATTAAATAGGTCAAAGGTCAAGGTCAAGGTCACATGGTCAAAGATGTTGGTATGGTTGGAAAGGTCTTGACAAAAGAAATATACATACAAAATATGAAAGTCCTGGGCCTACTGGTGCAAATGTTATAGCCATTTAAAGATTTTTACAAAAGTAGGTCAAATGTCAAGGTCAAGGTCACAAGGTCAAAAAGGTTTGTATGGATGGAAAGGTCTTGATACAGGGAAGACACATGCCAAGTATAAAAGGTCCAGGTACAAAAATGCAAGAGTTATAGCCAAGGTTAAGGTGTTTGGCACAGACAGACGGACGTTCTCACAGTTGGACATTTGTTGGGTATATTTTTTGTTTAAAAGTACCCAACAGTACACTAAAATACCCAACAATAACAATAGGGCAATCACGGAATGAATGGAATCTATTGTTCTCCCTACCCAACAAAGGACCTTTCGTGCGCTCGGACGGACGGACGGACGGACGGACGGACGTGCCACCGAAATGGGTTAGAGGGCCTTTTCTTTTGTTATTTTCTTTTGTTTGAATAACGGGCCATGGCCCCTTATTCTATTGTTACGGAATGAACTCTATTGTCTTCTTTTGTTATGTTTACCGTTATCTGGCCAGAAAAGGCCCTCTAACCCATTTCGGTTGTGCGGACAAACCAACAGACATGACAAAAACTATATGCCCCCGAATCGTAGATTCTGGGGGCATAAAAATTAAACTTCTATAGGTTTTTAACTTTAATTTGATATTATCAAACACAGAAAAGGACCATGCTCTCTGGCTGCTTGGTTTTTTGAGTGATTAAAATTCTTTAAACAAGTTTGAAAGTCTATCAATTGATGAACATTTTGGTGAAACCCAAAATGATATCGGACCAGTAGTTTTGGAGAAGATCTAGATCACAAACTTTTCCATTTCGTACCTTACTGATGCTTCTCATGAAGTTTGGTTAAATTTAGGCCAATGGATTCAGAGGAGATGTTGTGTAACCCTTTCCCCCATAGGAGCGACATTTAGCGTATTTAATTTATTCCTCCACTGAAGAAAATAGTTCCAGTTTATACCCTCATGAACAATAACCACTACAAATTTTTTATTTAGCCTTGCAGATTTTAGCTTAAAGCAGGCTAAAATTAAAGCAGAATGTGCCTTGAGGCAAATTCTGCTTTACTTTCAACCTGCTTTAATTTGTCACCTGTCTTCAACACTAAAACAGGCTATGAGGTAATGGGTTAAAAATGTTGCCGGATGACGGATACTGGACAGTGGGCAATCCAAATAGCTCACCTTGAGCCTTTGGCTCAGGTGAGCTAATAAGCACATGCTGTTTATAAGGTCTATAAGAATTACCCACTTGGTAAATCCGGTAGTGAAATTGCCATGACTATGAATAGCAGCAAGGCCAGTGAACACAAGACAAGTGAACTGACTCCTGTCCATATGACAAACACTTCATAGTTCTATCATGGTGTTGCATACAGATAAAAATGTCTGAAATAATACTGTTATTCAAGAAAACTACATGTTCCCAATTAATATTTCCAGTTTGCTTGCATTCAAATAGTCCTGAACTTGAAAGAGTAACATCTATCTAATAGCAGGTTGTATAAGAGAGTGAGAATGAGTGAGTACTTGAAGTTTTAAAATCACTTCAGGAAAACATTGACATACATGTATTATTGACGGGCACCTCATACATTACAGAAGTAAAACTGTCTCCAATATATCAGTTACTACATGCAAGAGAATGTGATACTTTGAATTATGCTATGAGTAAACCGCCATGTATACCTTAAGCATTTATCAGAACAGTATGAATCAGAGAGAACACATAACATGACATAAAGAATAATTATAGTAAATACAGCCCAATAGTGTTACCAATTATTTACTTACAATTTTTCTGCAGCTTTTTCTCTAAGTGTGGTGGCAATTTAGCCGAGGATTCAACATCAGGCGGGTACGTATAAAGAGCAAGGCTGTGCTTGCCATTCAGATTCCTGTCCTTCACTGCCTTTTCACACACTGCAAGAATATTGCGCCTAAATGTCATCACTTCTAGGTCCTTCATTTCATTGAATTCATTCACAGGAATCCCAACTGTCGTACCTGAAACAGGACAAAGAATTCTACAGGAATATTGTTGGCAAAGTAAAATATTTGGAAATTTCGTTTGAAAAGCATGAATAAAGTTATCAAACAGTCTGGATTCCAACCAGATGCTGAGTAGCTCAGGATTCAAACTACATAGAAATACCAAAGTCAAAGAGTCAATGTGTATTAACATTGACCAACTATTATTACTCTTCCTCAATGGTCAAAAGTGCAACTGTGTTTATGATATATGACAGCTTAGAGCTTGATGAAAGTAAATCAGAAAGCACCTATTGGAGTTTTCTGTTTTCCCTTCATCTTGCTTTAAACAGCCATCTCTAGTCAACACCAGCAAATAAAATAACCATTTGTGGTTGAGTAGATAGAGATGTCCTAAGGAAAGGATGAATCAATTACTATGCAATCAATAAAAACCAAGTTTCACATCAGGGCAGTATTAACAAGAGCCGCATGCGGCCCTAAATCGCTCACCTGGTACCCATGTTACGGTCTGGGGTAATGGTGAAGTTTTTCACTATATGCCATCATCATGCCATGTTTGAGCTAGGAAGATTATTTGAAGATAACTGGCAAAGGGTCACCCATGAATCATTATTTGTGTAAAAATAATCTTAAATCAGTCCAATAGTTTCAGAGAAAAATATTTTTAAAGATTTTCTATACAGAATTATAAGGAAAACTTGCCCCACCCACTGGCAGCCATGTTTTTTAAGATAACAAAATTATTTTAAGAGATCTGATAGAGAGTCATAATTGGATCATTTGTGTAAAATTAATTTCAATTTGGACCAGTAGTTTCCCAGAAGAAGATTTTTATTAAAGTTTTTTTTTGTATTACCATAAGGAGAATATGCCCCACCCACTGGCGGCCATGGTTTTTTAGATATCACAATTATTTTAAGAAATCTGGTAGAGGGTCACCCATGGATCATTTGTGTTAAGTTTCTTTCAAATCGGACCAGCGGTTTCAGACAAGAAGATTTTTAAAGTTTTCACTATTTGGCCATATAAAGAAATCTGCCCCACCCACTAGCGGCCATGTTTTTTAAGATAGGAAAATTATTTTAAGAATCTGATAGAGGGTCACCAATGGCACATTTGGGTAAAATTATTTTCAATTCGGACCAATAGTTTTTGACAAGAAGATTTTTTAAGTTTTTTCAATTGGTTGCCATGGCAACCACAATTTCAATTGGATGACCTATATTTGAAGAAATCTGAGAGAGTACCCTACGAGAAACAATCCTATGAAGTTTTGAAGAAATTGGCCCAGTGGTTTCCAAGAAGAAGATCGTTAAAGAAAAAGTTTGAGGACTGACGGACCGACGGACGGACGTTCTCACAGTTGGACATTTGTTGGGTACTTTTTTTGTTTAAAAGTACCCAACAGTACACAAAAATACCCAACAATAACAATAGGGCAATCACGGAATGAATGGAATCTATTGTTCTCCCTACCCAACAAAGGACCTTTAGTGCGCTCGGACATTCTTACAGGAGGATACTTATGTGGCTATTTTCTATTGTTTTCTTTTGCGTGGCTAGCCACACAACAGATAATTTCTTTTTGTTCTAACTTGGAAAAAAATGATCTGGAGGCTAACCCTACCCCTAACCCTATGTCCCACAACTGGCCAGGTTAATGTCACAAGAAATGGCCAGGTTAATGTCACAAGAGACGGCCAGGTTAATGTTTTTCAATTATGGGGCTAAGAATTTTAGCCACATAAGTACCCTCTCGTAAGCACGGACTTACGGACCGACAGACGGACGGATGACGACAGACAAGGGACACTCAGGGCGATCACAATAGCTCACCTTGGCACTTCCTGCCAGGTGAGCTAAAACTGCAGGGTTACAGATAAGATCGGTTTTGGGGTATCACCCGATTAAAACTGTGGAATAAGCAATTGTTTTTCACAACAAGGAGTAACAAAGAGCAAAGAAATGTAGCAACAAGAGCACCGCAAGCCGGGCACATTATACGCCTGTCAAATCGATCTTAGAATGTGGTCATACTAAAACCCTACCAAAGTAAAGTGGAAACAAGAGGCCCATGCGGGCCTAAATATCGCTCACCTGGAAAAACCAACACAAAGGTCACATAACCCCTGGTATGGGATCACTTTTCACCCAAGAGACATAATTTTCATTGAAAAAATCTATTTTTAGCTCCTGTGACCTAGATATGCAACGGAACGGTACCATATTTACAATATTGGTTAAGGGCTTCTACAAGTGTCATCATGCAAAATATCAAAGCTCTGACCATATTAGTTTCAGAGGTAAAGATGTTTGAAGATTTCACTACATAACTCTATGTAAAATTACGACCCCCAAGACGTGGTCATTTTTTACCCCAGGGACATAATTTGAACAATCTTGATAGAGGACCTGAAGACGATGCTTTGTGCCAAATATCTAAGCTCAGGGTAATGTGGTTTCAGACAAGAAGATTTTTTAAGTTTTCATTGAAAAAATCTATTTATAGCTCCTGTGACCTAGATATGCAACTGACCAGAACCATATTTACAATATTCGTTAAGGGCTTCTAGAAGAATCATCATGCCAAATATCAAAGCTCTGGCCATATTAGTTTCAGAGAAAAAGATATTTAAAGATTTCATTATATAACTCTATGTAAATTTACGACCCCCCGGGCGTGGTAAATTTTTACCCCAGGGACCTAATTTGAACAATCTTGATAGAGGACCTGAAGACGATGCTTTGTGCCAAATATCTAAGCTCAGGGTACTGTGGTTTCAGACAAGAAGATTGTTTAAGATTTCAATGAAAAAATCTATTTTTAGCTCCTGTGACCTAGATATGCAACTGACCAGAACCATATTTACAATATTGGTTAAGGGCTTCTGGAAGAATCATCATGCCAAATATCAAAGCTCTGGCCATATTGGTTTCAGAGAAAAAGATATTTAAAGATTTCACTATATAAATCTATGTAAATTTATGACCCCCGGGGCGGGGTCATTTTTTACCCCAGGGACATAACTTGAACAATCTTGATAGAGGACCTGAAGACGATGCTTTGTGCCAAATATCTAAGCTCAGGGTACTGTGGTTTCAGACAAGAAGATTTTTTAAGTTTTCATTGAAAAAATCCATTTTTAGCTCCTGTGACCTAGATATGCAACGGACCGGAAATATTTGAACAACTTTGAAAGAGGACCATATACGGATCATTCAGGCCAAGTTTGGTAAAAATCTATCCAGTAGTTTCGGAGGAGATGTCGTTTAAAGAAATTGTTGACGACGAACGAACGAACGGACGAACGACGACGGACAGAGGACGATCAAAATAGCTTCAAAAGGGGAAGAATCTTGAAAGTTAGGGGTCATATGCTGACCAAGTTTCAAAAGTATTGGAATAAATTTGTTTGACTACGAGAGCAGACAAACTAAAAAATGCCTGTTTTTTACGATAAAAGGGGCATAACTCTTGAATGTCTGGGGCAATCTTGCTGGTTATCAAATTTGACCCAGACATTATGGTCATACACATGCTGACAAAGTTTCAAAAGGATTTTAATAAATTTGTTTGAGTTAGAGAGTGGACAAACTAAAAAATGCCCGTTTTTTACCAAATAACGGGCATAACTCTTGAATGTCTAGTGCAATCTTGCTGGTTATGGAACATAACCAAGGCATTATAGTAAGACACATGCTGACCAAGTTTCAAAAGGATTGGAATAAATTTGTTTGAGTTAGAGAGCAGACAAACTAAAAAATGCCTGTTTTTTACGATAAAAGGGGCATAACTCTTGAATTTTTGGGGCAATCTTGCTGGTTATCAAACATAACTAAGACATTAGGTTAATACACATGCTGACCAAGTTTCAAAAGGATTGGAATAAATTTGTTTGAGTTAGAGAGCGGACAAACTAAAATATGCCCGTTTTTGACGAAAAAATGGGCATAACTCTTGAATGTCTGGGGCAATCTTGCTGGTTATCAAACTTGACCAAGATATTATGGTCATACACATGCTGACCAAATTTCAAAAGGATTTGACCAAATTGGTTTGAGTTAGAGAGCGGACGTGAAAAAGTTAATGGACAGACCGACGGACATACTTACGGGAGGAATCAATACTTATGTGGCTATTTTCTATTGTTTTCTTTTGCGTGGCTAGCCACACAACCTACAATTTCTTTTTGCTCTTACTTGAAAAATAATGATCTGGAGGCTAACCCTACCCCTAACCGTATGTCCCACAACTGGCCAGGTTAATGTCACAAGAAATGGCCAGGTTAATGTCACAAGAGACGGCCAGGTTAATGTTTTTCAATTATGGGGCTAAGAATTTTAGCCATGTAAGTACCCTCTCGTAAGCACGGACGGACGGACAGCGCCACAACATAATACGTCCCGTCTGAAGACGGGCGTATAAAAAGCAAAGCAATTTTGGAAACCTAATCAGAATATGAATAATACCCAATTACAAAAACTCCCAATACCCTATAAAAATTGCAAAAACCCAATTCTGTAAAATATCAAGGAGTAAATACCCAATTGCATCAAAACTTTATCTGTAACCCTGAAAATGTATTTTTACTCCTTTACTATTTATTCCTATACTGAAGAAAATGGTTCTAATCCATACACTCATGAATATCTATCATAAGATATAGTTTCTATATCCTAGCAGATGGTAACTTAAAGATACAAGAGCCCCATGGGGCATATTCGCTCACCTCAGAATAATTGGGAAAATGGAGATATTGATTTATGTCCAAGACTGACATAGATATGCAACAGACCGGAACAATCTGAACAAAATATGTAAAGTATATTTAAAAGTGTCACCATACAGAATATAAAAGCTCTGGCCATATTAGTTTCAGAGAAGAAGATGTTTGAAAATTTCACTATATAACTCTATGTAAAACAGTGACCCCCGGCGCGGGGCCAATTTTGACCCTAGGGGCATAATTTGAACAAACTTAATAGAGGACCCTTAGGCGATGATATTAGCTATATATCTAAGCTCTGGCCCTTGTAGTTTTAGACAAGAAGATATTTTAAGTTTTCACTGAAAAAATCTATTTTTAGCTCCTGTGACCTAGTTATGCAACGGACCAGAACCATTTGTACAATTTCGGTATAGGACATCTAGAAGTGTCACTATGCCAAATATCAAAGCTCTGGCCATATTAGTTTCAGAGAAGAAGACGTATGAAAATTTCACTATATAACTCTATGTAAAACCGTGACCCCCGGAGCGGGGCCGGGCCAATTTTGACCCCAGGGGCATAATTTGAGCAAACTTGATAGAGGACCTGTAGGCGATTCTATGTGCCAAATATCTAAGCTTTGGCCCTTATAGTTTCAGAAAAGAAGATTTTTTAAGTTTTCATTGAAAAAATCTATTTTTAGCTCCTGTGACCTAGTTATGCAACCGACCACAACCATTTGAACAATTTTGGTAAAGGACATCTAGAAGTGTCTCCATGCCAAATATCAAAGCTCTGGCCACATTGGTTTCAGAGAAGAAGACGTTTGAAAATTTCACTATATAACTCTATGTAAAACTGTGACCCCCGGGGCGGGGCCAATTTTGACCCCTGGGGCATAATTTGAACAAACTTGATAGAGGACCTGTAGATGATGCTATGTGCCAAATATCTAAGCTCTGGCCCTTCCAGTTTTTGACAAGAAGATTTTTTAAGATTTCCTTATTTTTTCAATTTGGTTGCCATGGCAACCAGAGTTCTGCATTGTTTTTAATTCTTTGAACAAATTTGGAAGAGCTTGACCCAAGGAACATTTCTGTAAAGTTTGGTTGAATTCTGTCAAGGGGTATAGGAGGAGATGTCATTTGAAGCAATTGTTAACGACGACGCACATACGCACGCCGGACGACGCCGGACACAGGGCCATCCCAATAGCTCACCTTGAGCCTTTGGCTCAGGTGAGCTAAAAAGCAAAATGTGTTTCACAGTGCATTCTGCTTTACTTTCAACCTGCTTTAAGTGGTCTTTTATCTAGTTAGGGCTGGCAAAAAGCCTGTCAATTTGAGTATTGACCAGGCCGGCGGTTAAAACAGGTTTTAAATAACCAGTCAATTATAACTGGTCAATACTGGTAGATTGAAGTGGTTGGTTAGGTTGATTGAATCACTATATTTGTCCTATTACTAAACTGGTTTTAAAGCTTTCCCCCTAAATCATATTCATGAGGCTATTAAGACTATATATCAGCGAACACGATAAACTAGCTTTTAACAACTAGTGTCAAGTGACACTAATTATTTGAGATCCTGTTTTTGTTTGATGAATCATAAGTCAAAAGACATTATTGCTGGTCAAGTGAATTAAGCCAGATTGGTTGGATTGACTGGCCTATATTCCACCATAGAAAGGTCTGTTCTTTTCAACTAAACAGTCTTTATTGTTATGCTTTATAATTAGATTATTTGTTCTTATTTTGGTTTACTGGAATATAAATACATGTATGCTAAATTTCCCCCTTAAAATTGAACTAAACACCTTAAGTTCCAACTGACTACTAAAAATGTCAATTGACCACTCAATATCTCAATCGACCAGTATTGACCACCTAGGATCAGTTTTGGAGTTCATGTATATTCATCCAACTATCAACCAAAAGGCTATACTCATAATCAATCAACCACTAAATCAACTGTTCACTTAAAACTCAACTGTCCATTAAAAAATTCAATTGACCACTCAAAATTTTAATCGACCAGTATTCATCAATTTGGGAATACAACAAATAAATAACCATTAAGGCCATATATACCCGTAGTCAGTAAACGTTTGAATGTTAAAGATTCATTGATTTCTATTAAGTACAATCATGGGAAATTCATAAGTATTTGCAACTTTGCAACACCTGTCAATTGCTGTCAAAACAGATTATTACTTGATCATGAGATTGCCCCATGTCACTGCAGTGGGAGTGGCATAGATCTAATTGTGACCAATCAAATTTCCTTGATACAGGGTGATAGGGGTATTATACACTGACACTTTTATAAACATTGGTTTATCTAGCTTATCCAGCTATCACTAGGAAATATTATTTAACTCAATCAATTGTCCATTTAAAACTCAACTGACCATCATTATAAACTTCCAATTCTCAATAGATCACTCAATATTTCAATCGATCAACATTGACCACTTTGAGAGTAAATCCACCAAATTTTCAACTAAATTATCAATCAACAACTAAATAGTTTAACTCAATCAACTGTTCACTTAAAACTCAACTGATCTCAATTATTTTATTAATTTCCAAAATGACCATTAATAAAATTCAATTGACCACTCGATATTTCAATCCACCAGTATTGGCCACTTTGGGATTATATTCCACCAAATTCTAAACCAAAGGGTTATACCAATAATCAAGCAGCCTCTGAATAGTTTAACTGTTCACTTCAATTTCAACTGACTACTGTAATTTCCAAATGACCACTAAAAAGAAACACTAAAAAAATTCAATTGACTATAGGTAAATTTTGTTTGCTGAACCGTGACTGAGCTTTTCTATTTATAGAAGTTGCAACCATTCTAAGTTATAGGTAAGTCAAGATTGCAGCATTCAGCTATTATGTATATATTAGAGAACTTGCATTCTGTATGTTACCGTGGCCGAGATAGTAGCGAAGTGTCTGAATGAAAACGTAAGGTTATGAGTTCGATACCCGGCAGAGGCTTTTTTATTTTTTTTTATTTCTTTTAGTGATTTTTATGTATATATATATACACACAACGATTAACACAAGAAGCTCGTAGTAATCGTGCGGTATTTGTATATATATGCTTCTTACATGTCTGTAATACCACATTCTTCAAACTGAACATGCCGCGACGTACAAAACCACCGTATTCTAAAGATGCAAGGGAGCTGGTAGAAAATGTGTATGCATTCTGCAAGAAGGAGAAGAAGAAGGGATTGAACATTCCATTGGATCGAGCATTGGAAAGAGCTGCAGAGCTTACAGGCGTCTCCTCGGTGAAGAGATTCACAACACAGACAGAAGCTACACTAAAGCCACACCTTCAGCGCCAAGAAAAAATGCATGTTGACGACTTTGACGAAGTGGTTGTGCGTCGAACGATCAACGCCATGTACGTTCAACATAAGATACTTCCAACATTGGGAAACATACGTCACGCGCTGGAAGAAAACATTGGATTTACAGGCAGTAAATCATTCTTGAGAAAGAAACTTAGATCGATAGGATTCAACTATAGAAGATGTTCGATCAACCGCAAAGTATTGATGGAGAGACCGGACGTTGTAAATGCACCGTATCCAGTTCCTCAGGCAGATTCATCAACTGCGAGAAGCAGGGCACCCAATTGTATATACAGACGAGACTTTTGTCCACAGCACTCATACAGTCCCAAAATGCTGGCAAGACGACAACATAGAACTAAAAGTTCCATTTTCCAAAGGTAGATTTAACCCATTTATGTAAAGAAATTCATTTTTCCTACATAATAACACATTGAAAGGAGTGTATTTAAAGTAAGAAACAAATTTCTTTTAATACTTATATACAGTGTACGATTGAAAAATAGATGAAAACGACTCAAGAAATAGCAACAATTTAAACAATGTGCTCGGACTCCAGTATAGTATTTAGGTTTCTACAGATGCTTAAAGCTAAACTTATCCAAATCAAAATATAATATACTTGATATTATTTCTAAAACAACTTATTTTTCTTTCAGGAGAGCGGATGATTGTTGTTCATGCAGGGTGTAGTAATGGGTTCATCCCTGGGGCAGAGCTTGTATTCAAGGCCAAGTCGGCGACGGGCGACTATCATAACGAGATGAACAATTCAAACTTTATGAAGTGGCTCCAGGAATTGCTCATACCGAACTTACCTCCAAAATCAGTTCTCGTGCTGGACAATGCTGCCTATCACAACGTACAAGTTGACCACTGCCCTACTACGGCAACAAGGAAAGCAGAAATACAAGAATGGCTGACAAGAAACAACATTGGCTATGCACCGCATATGCTGAAGGCAGAGCTTCTTAACATTTGTAAGCAGCATAAACAGCACACGTAAAACTGACAGAATGCCGTTACTGGGACATCGACATCGCTGTTGACAACTGTGTTGACCCGCTTGTCATCAACTTGGCCTCAGATTCTGAGACAGATGGTTCCAGCACAGATACCACCAGTGAAGGGGGAGACTGATTGTTATTGTACATTTATATATGAATTGAAATTTTGATGATTAATAAATTATAAATATGCATGAAATAAATGTGAAAAAAGATAAAAAAAATTTAAACAAGAGCCCCATGGGGCATATTTCGCTCACCTGAGAAAATAGCTGAAAAAATGGCGATAATAATTTAGGTCCAGGACTGACCTAGATATGCAACAGAGCAGAACAATTTGAACAAATTATGTAAAGTTTATTTAAAAGTGTCACCATACCGAATATAAAAGCTCTGGCCATATTAGTGTCAGAGAAGAAGATGTTTGAAATTTTCTCTATATAACTCGAAGTAAAACTGTGACCCCAGGGGCGGGGCCAATTTTGACCCCAGGTGCATAATTTGAACAAACTTGATAGAGGACCTGTAGGCGATGGTATGTGCCAAATATCTAAGCTCTGGCCCTTGTAGTTTCAGACAAGAAGATTTTTTAAGTTTTCAATGAAAAAAATCTATTTTTAGCTCCTGTGACCTAGTTATGCAACCGACCAGAACCATTTGAACAATTTTCGTATAGGACATCTAGAAGTGTCACCATACCAAATATCAAAGCTCTGGCCATATGTGTTTCAGAGAAGAAGACGTTTGAAAATTTCACTATATAACTCTATGTAAAACTGTGACCCCCGGGGCGGGGCCAATTTCGACCCCAGGGGCATAATTTGAACAAACTAGATAGAGGACCTGTAGGCGATGCTATGTGCCAAATATGTAAGCTCTGGCCCTTCCAGTTTTTGACAAGAAGATTTTTTAAGATTTCCTTATTTTTTCACTTTGCACTTTGGTTGCCATGGCAACCAGAGTTCTGCATTGTTTTTAATTCTTTGAACAAATTTGATAGAGCTTGACCCAAGGAACATTTCTGTAAAGTTTGGTTGAATTCTGTCAAGCGGTATAGGAGAAGATGTCATTTGAAGCAATTGTTAACGACGACGCACGACGCACGACTAACGACGGACGACGCCGGACACAGGGCCATCCCAATAGCTCACCTTGAGCCTTTGGCTCAGGTGAGCTAAAAAAATGGTCAAAGACAAGTTTGTAAATACGAATACATGTATCCAGAAAAAAAATTGTTTGATGAACAATTAAACAAGGGCCACTATGGCCCTAAATCGCTCACCTGGTACACCATGGCAAACTTGACCTATAGTGACCTAGATTATGACTGGACATGTATACCCACAATCAACCTCTAGAGTGTAAACAAGATTTTCCAATGATTTGACCTAGTGACCTAGTTTTTGAACGGACATGACCCATATTCAACCTTGACCTAGATATCAATGCGACAAACATTCTGACCAAATTTCACCAAGATCCAATGAGATTTGTAGCCTCTAGAGTGTTAACAAGGTTTTTCTATGATTTGACCTAGTGACCTAGTTTTTGACCAGACATGACCCATATTCGAACTTGACCTAGATATCAATAAAACAAACATTCTGACCAAGTTTCATCAAGATCCAATGAGATTTTTAGCCTCTAGAGTGTTCACAAGGTTTTTCTATGATTTGACCTTGTGACCTAGTTTTTGATCGGACATGGCCCACATTCAAACTTGACCTAGATATCAATAAGGCAAACATTCTGACCAAGTTTCATTAAGATCCATTGAGACTTGTAGCCTCTAGAGTGTTAACAAGATTTTTCTATGATTTGACATAGTGACCTAGTTTTCGACCGGACTTGACCCACATTCGAACTTGACCTAGATATCAATGAGGCAAACATTCTGACCAAGTTTCATAAAGATCCATTGAGATTTGTAGTCTCTAGAGTGTTTACAAGGTTTTTCTATGATTTGACCTAGTGACCTAGTTTTTGACCGGACATGACCCACTTTCGAACTTGACCTAGATTTCATCAAGACAAACATTGTCATGAAGTTTCATGAAGATAAGATGAAATTTGTAGGTGCTAGAGTGTTAACGAACAATTGTGGACGGACGGACGGACGTGCCACCGAAATGGGTTAGAGGGCCTTTTCTTTTGTTATTTTCTTTTGTTTGAATAACGGGCCACGGCCCCTTATTCTATTGTTACGGAATGAACTCTATTGTCTTCTTTTGTTATGTTTACCGTTATCTGGCCAGAAAAGGCCCTCTAACCCATTTCGGTTGTGCGGACGTTCTCACAGTTGGACATTTGGTGGGTATATTTTTTGTTTAAAAGTACCCAACAGTACACTAAAATACCCAACAATAACAATAGGGCAATCACGGAATGAATGGAATCTATTGTTCTCCCTACCCAACAAAGGACCTTTCGTGCGCTCGGACGGACAGACGACGGACGACGGACATTCAGCGATCCTAAAAGCTCACCTTGGCACTTCGTGCCAGGTGAGCTAAAAAACCAAAACAACCCTGTTGGGAATCGAACCCACAGCTTTTCAACTTTTTACAAGTAGCCCTGTACGCTACTAATTACTCTAACTCGGTTATTGATTTAAATACCACACATAAAGCACAATGTCCTTTTTAAACGATAAAAGGTAGGTAACTCCTGAACAAATACATCGTTTATAACGCGTTTTACCTCTACTGGTGGACTCGTCCTAAAGGTCACAGCTCACGGGTCAAAATTTACCTATACCAAATATTTACAGGCTGTTAGTTAATCTTATTGTTAAGAAACTTATGTTATTATGTCGGTAAATAGCTTTTAGCTAATGTTATATATGTTGTGAAAACACCCGACTAAAAATAAAGTTTCTTGTATCTTGTATCTTCTTGACCAGTATTGATCACTTTTGGAGTATTGACCGGATGGTTATACCTGGTTAAAACTGCCCTGGTTTCGACTGCCCAACCCTGCTTATCTTCCACATTAGAAACACGCTAAGGGAAATGGGTTAATTCCTAATATTTTCACACAATAATTAGACTACTCATTAAAACCTTCTTTTTCTTGGCGACATTAACCCTTTACTCCATAACTATGCCTTTAAAATTACTTTCTACACTGAGGAAAATAGTTATATTTATAAAATAAACAATGTGCAACATGAGAAATATTTTCTATATTCTAGCAGGTGGTAGCCTAAAGCAGACTGAAAGTAAAGCAGAATACTCTGCAACCCTTTACCCCATAACTAAATTAATGTTTTTATTTTTGAAGGTGACCACTTAAAGCAGGTTGAAAGTAAAGCAGACTGTGACTGCTTTACTTTCAGTCTGCTTTAAGCTACCATGATCTGCTAGAATATAAAAATATTTTCTTATGATATATGATTTTTCAATGGAAGAACACGTAAAAATCTGTATCTATGGAGTAAATGGTTAAAGTGCCTGCAGCATTACATTCAACCTGCTTCAAAATGTAACCTGTCTGCATAACAAAGAAACAGGCTATGAGCTGAAATGTATTCAAGTAAGTATTGTCGAATTTCTTTTATGAGTTCGTTTTTCTTACGTTTTTTACTTTAAACTTACCTATCAGAGAATTAAGCATTTTCTCTTCTCGATTCCCTTTTGGTTCTACAACTTTCAAAATTGGTTGAAAAAGTCTTAAGTCACACAACCGTCTTGTCTCATCATAGAATTCCTCCCGTTCACCATCTTGTGTAATTCCAACAAATATGTAAGATGAAGGATCTAACAACTTGTGGAACAGTGGCTGTTTTCTAGCTTCCAGCCATAGCTCTGTTTTGATTTGTTCCATGGTAGCATCACGATTACAACACAGTTCAATCAGCAAGCCTGTGGGCATCAAGCAGTCCACCTTAACCTGCATGGGCATGAGGTGATGGCCCCATAATTCCCCCGAACTGGGTGGCATTTTCGATTCACACCGGTCTCACACTGTTAATTTTCGTCTGGATTATTCTGTACAATATAAAGAAGAAATTGTGAGTTTTAGAATTATTAAAGCAAAGTACATTGTACATTTTAAGTAGATGACATAAAGTCCAATTCATTAAAGCAGTGAGCTGTCAATATCGCTGTTGGCCAGTTCCTATCTTCAATGATATATTTGTATCGGAGAAAAACTCCATAAAATGAACATTAGTTTATTTAAATTCTTACATGTTTCGACCTGTGGCCTTCTTCAGAGTTAAAAGTAAACAAAAAAATCTTTAATGAGTAATTCCTACATTTAGCAAACATTTATATATTGATATATTAATTGTCTTATTGAAAGAAGCCAGCTTATCGCATGGCAGAGTATTATATGAGCCGTTCTCTGACAAAACCGGTCTTATTGACATCGCCGAAATGACGTCGATTTTTTGACGTCATTCATAAAGATCACACATGTTTTCCGCATGGAGTATTGTTTACAATCGTGGTTATAACAATGGTATAGCCAGTTGTTCTGACAGCTAGAATTATAAATTCTGTTTAACAGTGAATCGTGAAATTCTTATGGATTAACAATGGATTAACAATGGATAGTGATTTGGAGGTGAGTTGATTTCTTTTCTCCATTTAATCGAATGTGTAGCTAGACCTAGAAATGCAAGCGGTAGCAGATTTTTTAAATGGCAGACTGTCAAGCGCGTACATGTATGTTTCTGGTGGATTTAGTTCATTATTGTAATGGCCTTAAAAACATATATATTCAGACAAGACATTTTTAAAATTATGATCTTATTCCCGCTATATCCAACTATTCGTAAAGGTCATTAGATCTACGTGTATACCCCACCCGGCAAGTAAGGTGTTTTTCTTTTTCGATTTAGTCAGACTATTGATGAATTGGCGAATAATTAGTACATGAAAATGTAATTAATAAACATGTTTTGTGATGGTTCTATTTATTACTGACAAAAAAAGAAAAAGTAACAGCGTACCGACCCATTTTCGCGATAATCCAGTTTATCAGTAATAAGATTATAATTTAAACCGCGGTAGACGTCAAACTGAAGAAGACGAACGTGTAAACATCGATGAGAGAGTTCGGCAGTATGTGGATGAGGTGAGAATCCAAGAAACTGAAAATGACAGTTCAAGTGACAGTGAAAATGAAAATGAGATTCAGCGCAGAAACATTCTTAGTAACCCGCTGCAATCGGACGATCCTGATATTGCAAGAATAAGAAACTTTCATGCTACAGGCTGCGGGTGTAAGTCTCGCTGTGTGTCGAAGTTCAGTGAACAGGCTATGTTTTCATACTGGATATGAGAGAAATGAGCAAGGATGAGAAAGAACTATATATCATGGGGTCACTGAACGAAAATGACAGAGAAATAACAAAACTGTAAGAAGACATATTTGCTAGTTTATGACATAGGAAAACACACATTACAGAAACTCAAGGCACATGTGCAGTCACAGGGAATAACGCCACGTCAACATGGTAACATCGGTAAAAAACCTGTTCATGCATTGCAGTTTATTGACATTAAGCGAACGGTTCAGTTCATTTCGAATTACGGAGATGAGTACGGTTTACCCCAACCAGCTGCACCGCGTGGTAGAGATAATGTCCCACCAGTGTATCTGTCCTCAGACATGACAAGGAAAAAGCTGCATGATTTGTATGTAGCTTAGTTGCACAAGTGATGGGCATGCATTGCATTCAATTAAGTACTCAACTTTTTGCAGTATTTGGAACCAATGTTAACCTCACATTAAAATCGCAAAACCGAAAGATGACGTGTGTGCTTCTTGTGAAAGGCTACGGAAACGCATTATGGATTCTGTTACAGAAGAGGAGAAGTTAGAGACAACCATGTTAATGCAGCAGCACATTATCATACATTATCATGCACAGGAAGAGCGCCATTTCTACAACGACTGCATTAAAACTGCAAAAGAAACCAGCCAATCGGAGGAGAATAGATTTATGCATTACACTTTTGACTATAGTCAAAATGTCACTATTCCGCATCACTCAAACCAAATGGGGCCTCTGTATTTTTTGTCGCTGAGAAAAGTTCAGCTTTTTGGCTTCAGAGTTGACGGTGAACCTAAACAGCTGAATTTTTTAATTGATGAAAATCAAACAATAGGACAAGATGGGACATTAACGCACGGACCAGACGCAGTGATTTCCATGATTGACTGGGCTTTCCAACATCATGGTTTTGGTGAATCAGAATGCACAATACACGCGGACAATTGCGGTGCTCAAAATAACAAGGGCCACTATGGCCCTAAATCGCTCACCTGGTAACCATGTAACCATGTACACCGTGTGACCTAGTTTTTGACCGGACATGACCCACATTCGAACTTGACCTAGATTTCATTGAGGCAAACATTTTGATGAAGTTTCATGAAGATCCAATGAAATTTGTAGTCTCTAGAGTGTTAACAAGGTTTTTCGATAATTTGACCTAGTGACCTAGTTTTTGACCGGACATGACCCACATTCGAACTTGACCTAGATTTCATTGAGGCAAACATTTTGATGAAGTTTCATGAAGATCCAATGAAATTTGTAGTCTCTAGAGTGTTAACAAGGTTTTTCGAAGATTTGACCTAGTGACCTAATTTTTGACCCGACATGACCCACATTTGAACTTGGCCAAGATTTCATTGAGGCAATCATATTGATGAAGTTTCATGAAGATCCAATGAAATTTGTAGCCTCTAGAGTGTTAACAAGGTTTTTCGACAATTTGACCTAGTGACCTAGTTTTTGACCGGACATGACCCACATTCGAACTTGACCTAGATTTCATTGAGGCAATTACATTGATGAAGTTTCATGAAGATCCAATGAAATTTGTAGTCTCTAGAGTGTTAACAAGGTTTTTCGAAGATTTGACCTAGTGACCTAGTTTTTGACCGGACATGACCCACATTCGAACTTGGCCTAGATTTTATTAAGGCAATCATATTGATGAAGTTTCATGAAGATCCAATGAAATTTGTAGCCTCTAGAGTGTTCACATGGTTTTTCGATAATTTGACCTAGTGACCTAGTTTTTGACCGGACATGACCCACATTCGAACTTGACCTAGATTTCATTTAGGCAAACATTGTGACCAAGTTTCATCAAGATCCAATGTGATTTGAACCTGCTAGAGTGTTAACAACAATTGTGAACGGACGGACGGACGGACGGACAGACAGACGACGGACGACGGACATCCAGCGATCCTAAAAGCTCACCTTGGCACTACGTGCCAGGTGAGCTAAAAACCAATATGTACTTGGTTATTTGATCTTGTGTGTACTAACAGGTCAACATGAGAAGATAACATACAGCATGCAAATCCCTGGGCATGCTCGCTGTTTGATAGACGGTGGATTTGGCATGGTTAAAAAATTGTATCGGCGATCAGATTGTGACAATCTTAACCAGCTTGAAACGATTGTTAACAATTCTTCCAGGACCAACATGGCAGTACTGTACCCAGCTTGGCTGCCGTGGTGGTCATGGAAAACGTTTTACGGACAGTATTTTAAGCCACTGAAAGGTATTAGGAAATACCAACATTTCTCATTCAACACAGCCGAACCTGGAATTGTAACTGTTAAGGAATCATTCAGTTCTGATGAAACCAAATTCAATATTTTAAAAACACACAACGCTCAACTGACTGCTACGGACAGACCAAGTACATGTATATAGCAACCTGGAGGTCTTAATGAAACCAGGGCAACGTATTTGTACAGGGCGGTTCGTCCATACGTTCGACCTACGTTTCAAGATGACACTTGCCCTCGCCCACGTTGATTTGTTAATGTTATAGACATTTACCCATTCACCTCCAAGGGACTTACACATATTTAAGCTGATTTTTCTATATATACGAGAATCGGTCAGATCTTTTTTTAACAATTTCGGCAAGGTTAACAATATTAATTTCACCTGTTTACCATAAATTAAACATTACTAGATAACAATGGCCTAATATAACAAATAGTGCAGACCCTAATCAACCAAGTTCTAAAGGGGCTGGCTGATCTAGTTCTGCACTGTTTGCATATGCTCTAGTCTCAATTTCTCAAAAACGGATTACGTTGTTGAAAGGGACAATAAGACAATATTTTATTTAAATCTGTCCCAAGTTTGCTCATTGTATGAATTAACCCTGTAACTTTGAAACAAGTGTGTAAACAGTGTAAATCCAGATAAGCCGCAGCATCTCCAACACGGTGTGTTACCAGGGTCTGCACTGTCTGCATTAATAGTAGACTGGTTAATGTTCATTCTGACAAGTGAAAGACAGTTTAAGCCCTGATCCGATACTCTGTTGAAAATACGGCGTCTCATTTGAGTCTGCACTTTTTGAAGTGTCCGAAGTGAATGAAATTATACACAGCTGAACTCAGTAGTATTTCAATATTTAATATCAACATTATTCAAACTGTACCTTGCACAGATTGAAGACATGCACTTAACATTTCAACAAGAGGCCCATGCGGGCCTAAATATCGCTCACCTGGAAAAACCAACACAAGGGTCACATAACCCCTGGTATGGGATCACTTTTCACCCAAGAGACATAATTTTCATTGAAAAAATCTATTTTTAGCTCCTGTGACCTAGATAATTATGCAACGGACCGGAACCATATTTACAATATTGGTTAAGGGCTTCTACAAGTGTCAGCATGCCAAATATCAAAGCTCTGACCATATTAGTTTCAGAGGTAAAGATGTTTGAAGATTTCACTACATAACTCTATGTAAAATTACGACCCCCAGGGCGTGGTCATTTTTTACCCCAGGGACATAATTTGAACAATCTTGATAGAGGACCTGGAGATGATGCTTTGTGCCAAATATCTAAGCTCAAGGTACTGTGGTTTCAGACAAGAAGATTTTTTAAGATTTCATTGAAAAAATCTATTTTTAGCTCATGTGACCTAGATATGCAACTGACCAGAACCATATTAAAAATATTGGTTAAGGGCTTCTAGAAAAATCATCATGCCAAATATCAAAGCTCTGGCCATATTAGTTTCAGAGAAAAAGATGTTTAAAGATTTCACTATATAACTCTATATAAATTTACGACCCCTGGGGCGGGGTCATTTTTTACCCCAGGGACATACTTTGAACAATCTTGATAGAGGACCTAAAGACGATGCTTTGTGCCAAATATCTAAGCTCAGGGTACTGTGGTTTCAGACAAGAAGATTTTTTAAGTTTTCATTGAAAAAATCTATTTTTAGCTCCTGTGACCTAGATATGCAACGGACCGGAAATGTTTGAACAACTTTGAAAGAGGACCATATAAGGATCATTCAGAGCAAGTTTGGTAAAAATCTATTCAGTAGTTTCGGAGGAGATGTCGTTTAAAGAAATTGTTGACGACGAACGCACGAACGCACGAACGGACGAACGGAAGGACGACGGACGACGGACAGAGGACAATCAAAATAGCTCACCTTGGCACTACGTGCCAGGTGAGCTAAAAAGGTATGACGAATTCTTTATTAAATGTTTATAGATTGTTCGTGTATTTAACAGAGTGATTTTATAACTGCTATTATTTAGACATTAATACCTACTTTCTGATAATCAGAATTTTTTTTCAACATTTATGAAATTGAAGTGCAACACATGTATTTATATTTTAAGTTGTTTTCAAAACGATGTAGCAAATAATACCTTTTGATCAGTGGGTACAGGAGATAAAACGCTATTATTTCCCAACAGACCCATTAATACTTTAAGTACTGAGGTCCAGTGCAAACAGTTTGGAGTCAGATAAGACGCAGAGTAACGCTGTCTCTTATCAGGCTCCAAACTGCTTGAAACTGAAGTTTAATCAAATCGGCATTATTTTCAAGAAGCTGTCACGGTTTAATTGCACAACGCTTGTGTTACGTTTCTTTTAAACGGGAAATAAAACGTTTTCGCTACTGTAAATGACGTAAAATATTGACAACGTCAAAATGACGTTTTAGACTAGCGGGATTTCAGGGAAAGGGCTCTGTATACAAGTTGAACGGCATTTTTGGGTAAAAGCTGGGAACCGGGCTTTTTAACATAATTCAAGTATGCTGAATCCGATTATCCCGGTTCCCAAGCAAAAATTTGAGTTTTTGACTATCTAATTTGCATAAACAAAATGGCCGCCAAATTATCAGTTTTGACGATTCTTGTAACATGCTCTTAATAACTCTTTAATACAGCGCTACAAAGAGATACGAAAAGTGTCCATAGTTATCGGTTTATGACAGAAAATGTGATAAAGATATTTTGAAAGTACTTGGTGGCATACACTGGTCTCAATTATGCAAATTAGCGTCCGCCATTACGGAAAAAGCAATTCCTGTAATTTTCACCCTAACTAATAAATAAATTGTATAAATGAAGCACCCATTGATATGTATTGAGGGTCAAGCACTGTGTTTAGTTGAAACTAAGGTGATTTTATGCATGTTAACCACTACTGTACTATTGTATCATCAGTGTACGTGCATGCTCAGTTCCCTGCTGTAACCACAACGATTCGCATGACAAGTAGAAGGCACAATGGCAGCAATTCATTTTAAATTCTCAAGAAAACGTTTAATCTGGTACCATAAAATGTTGTACTTAAATCAGGTTCATACAAAGTGTCTGATCACCATTCTGTTGCTAGGAACGTTGCGCATCGTATTCCAGATTTGCCGCATTCGCAACGGTTTGTCATACATTTCTTCTGACATGAACATGAAATCATCTCCATACAACTTTCTGGAATTGGGAAAAGAGACATTAGAATAGGCTGAAATTCTATTCATGAATCACAACGCTTTAAAGATTCTCCAAGACTAAGTTTTGGTATGATTTGCAATGTAGGATGTAGTGTCGCATCCAGTCAAAGCATAAAATGGTATCAGAGCTGTTGCTGAACCTCTTGATAGCTTATTGAAAACCGTATCAATGGGTATGTATCGCCGTTGCTTGGCAGTTCCAGTCATCATCCAAAGGTGTGCACAACGTGCATGGTTGAAATGAGACACCAAAAGCACAAGAACATCAGTGTCCCTCGACGAGACTACAACTGTATTGAACTGACTGTGAACATCATGTAACACCAACCTAGTTTTTTCAGCTTCTTCATGGGTGAGTCAAATCAGTGCTGGTATTTGACGACCGAATCTCGACTTCTTCTCTGAAACCCCCAATAACTACAATCTCTTTATCTTAAGGTACCTTTGCGAATTCAAATCTTCTGACAAGAAATGTGCAAGATCAACTTTGTTCAAAGGGAAGGACAGAAATATTGTCCAGTTATTTCGGAGAGGCACATTACGTCCTTCAACAAGGCGTCTTATTGGTATTGCTGTTTGTGTACGCCTTGTCCTGGTAGCTCCTTTAATTGATTATTCTCTATATATGTCAAACACAATATCTATCCGTTGATAGTTACACCCCGCCTTCAGTACTGCTCTTACGAAAGTGTCGGCCAAATCACCAAATGTTATAGCATTGTGAGGCTTTCCAAGAGCAACCACCAACGCTTGTCCATCAATAATAAGGCATGATGATGGTTTGTAAATCTCAATATCACTAGGGCATGACACATCTTCAGTCAGCTTATCTACCAGTACATATTTGGTTCCTGTGCAGAGTGAACCATTCATTTCAGCAAGTGACACAGGGACTGGCAGAAGCTCATGCTTTAGAATAGCTAGCAGGCCTACTGGACGTCCCGCTTCGTAAGCTGTAACAAGGCGTCGGAGTAGATTTCTGTCTGCTTTCATGATAGCCTGTGTGTCCGTGTCTTTAGTATCTTTGGCCACTTCATACAGCAATGAAAACGTTTTGGCATTGCTTCTGTATAGAGGTGCATGGATTGGGACAGCTGGCTTTTCACCTTGTTCCGATAAAAACATCCTCTCATCAACGAATTTGTTCAGCTTGCCCTGCCCGAGTTGTTTTGCACAAAGTAACAAGGTTTGGATTCCCTGTATAGCTAGATCTTTTGTGGCCAAATTTTAAAATGAAGTTTGTGAAGCAGATGCAAATACTTTGAATCTCTGGAAAGTTGAGACCAATGCCATTTCTTGATCATTGTCCCGCTTTCGTCGCGACTTGTTTGCTTTATTGTGAATATATCTACTACCAGGAGAGTTGTTGTACACAACATGGGTTTGAGCTGCAATGTGTGGTCTCAAATGTTATGCCAGTGCACATCCTCAAAGTGCTGATGTTGTTCAAATGTTGACCTCGACCTTTCTTTTCAGTACCATTTATCCATTCCATAGCTTGGTCGGAATCTACCTGGTTGAACTTTTGGACGGAACGTTGCCACTTTGAAACTCTGATAACACAGGCCCTGGCAGCTGGTTCATCTCAGCTAGATACACTTGACCCCTACTTGCATAGATCAGATAATCATACCGCATAAAGTATGGCAACATCTGGGTGGCTGATTGTTTATGAACGTCCCAGTTACCATCTCTCTGAGCACGGGTGAATTGCAGCAATACTGAAACCATGTTCATGTACGTCCACCAGAAGTTGAAGTTCACACTATCTTATTTGCTAGCAATGAATCCATTCAGAAGATCGTGAAGCTGTTCTTGATGAAGGTACACTATCAGTTCGGCAAGTTTTTCAGGGATGTCATCAGAAGCCATTGCTATAATTCTCACAACATGCTTTGTCCGTTTCAGTAGCAAATAAGAGAAATGGTGCCAACAACAGCTTCCATAGAGACTGAAAGATGAGTGTGAGATATCATGACCTAGTTGTATGACTTTCCTGAGAAAACAAGTTGCACTGCACCCTCTCCCAGAAGTTCATGCACTCTCTAGCCATCATTCAGCCAAACCAGATCCTGCCATATGATTTCCAATAGCCTTCTGGAAGTTCATTGCAATGTGAAGTCCACCATATTGCACCAGGTATTATTTCCTATCTAAATGCAGGCGAAACGTAAACGCTAAAAAGGAAATGTAGAAAGTTGCGTTTTAAAAGAAAAAAAGTATCAATTGTATGTTCGCAAACACCCCTGTTGTTCACGGTAGAGACCCGGGCCTGCCCTGGATGTGCCGGTAAAGCTCCGGCGTTGCCCCGGCCTCCCCCAGCATTCCCTAGATTAAGCCGGTTCTGGTAATCTGTCTCAGTGACTCCCGGTGACCCCCGGTTGTATAAAACATTTTAAAGCATCTGGGGCTGTTAGCCGGTAGCATCCGGTTGAAGCCAGTCGATCCTGGATCGTCCCCGATAAGGTTGTACTCCCGGTGAGTGCCGGGGACCAAAACCTGGACAGTGAGAACGGGGCTTAATGCAACTCTAATAATGCACGCCGACATGTTTGTTATAAGTTCTCTGATTGCTTTTACAATTAAAGTGTCTGATATATTCTAATATTCAAATGGATGGATGGATAGGTTTTACGGCACTGCGACACAAAATATGTCATGAATGGATGAGTTGGGTTTTACGGTACTGAGACACAAAGCAGGTCATATATCACCCATGAATGATGAGGGATGATGGAATTCATGAAGACGATTTTGGCTAATCTTATTCGCTGCCAAGCAGCGCTTGGGATCAAAACCACCGACCTGCCTTCCTTTTAGTTCTTGGCAGAGGGGATACTCTCGGTCTGATAAACACAACCAATTCCCTATGGCAATAAAGCCCCAGAACCACAACACGGTAGAACTCTGGGGGCAAATATTCTTAACAAATATAATTCACAACACAGTATACATACACCTCATTTCTACTAATACATTTCTTTGACTAGTTTTAATACACAGTATACATACACCTAATTTCTACGACTAGTTTTAATACTACTTTATATGAATTTTAACCTTTTGTCCAAATTTAGGCGCTAATTTACATATTCATTACTATTGAAACTCTCGGATTTAATCGGAAATGGCTGAACCACACATAGACACCTTATTTGTCAATTTCGATAGTAAAATACAAGGTATGGTAAAGAAAATGGTAAAAGAATAGTGTACAGTAAGCAGTTTTGGTGGCCATTTTGTTTAGATGGTCAAAAACTCAAAATTTCGCTTTGGAACCGAGTAAATCTGACTCAGCATACCCGAATTATGCTAAAAAGCCCTGTTCCCAACTTTTACCCAAAAATGCCGTTCGATTTCACATTTTCCATAAAGCCCAACTTTTTGTCGCAATTTAGACGCTAATTTGCATATTCCTGAATATTGTTACTCTCGGATTTAATCGGAAATGGCTGAATTATATCTTATGACCATGGAACCACACATAGACACCTTATTTGTCAATTTCGATAGTAAAGTACAAGGCATGGTAAAGAAAATGGTAAAAGTAGAGTGTACAATAAGCCGTTTTGGCGGCCATTTTGTTTATGCAAATTAGATGGTCAAAAACTCAAAATTTCGCTTGGGAACCGGGATAATCCGACTCGGCATACCTGAATTATGCTAAAAAGTCTGGTTCCCAACTTTTACCCAAAAATGCCGTTCGATTTCACATTTTCCATAAATCCCACCTGACTATTTTTGACGTCGTGAAAATTTTTCTCACGAATATACGGTGTTATTAAAAGTTTAATATCTTAACAACCGCTTTGAATTTTATTCTAAAATTTTGAAATACCCTCCAAAAAATTGTGTAGATTATAAAAAGCCCAAAAAACAGAAATCGAAAAGTTTGTCATTAAGACCGGTTTTGTCAGAGAACGACTCATATATATACCGGTATATATAAATGTGAAAAACAGGTGGTTTCTACTTTACTTCAAATGGTCATACATAAACCCTTTCCCTCATAGCATGTTTCTAGTACTGAAGACAGTTGACCACTTAAAGGGACTCGCAACCGGATGGTGTACTTGTCAAAATAAAATAAAATACTCAAATAAAAGCAAATTTGTGGCAGTATTTGGCTTCTGACATTAAAAAAATATGATCAGTCCAAAAAAGGCTCAAGAATCGTCACCGAATCTTAGTTTTTTTTAGATATTGTCCATCGTTTTTCTATAGCGTTAGCTAACGGTATAGTTGTTGTTGTTGCTTCTCTACACGGGCTCAAACACAAACCCGAGCCGAATTAAGTACCATCAATCGCTACCAGTGAAGTACATTAATTCGCTACTTAATATATAGAGAGCGCTGGTAGCCGAGGGGATAAAGGCGTTTCCTCATTTTTCATGTTTGTCTCCACATGGAGGGTTACGGGTTCGAATCCCACCAGAGCTTCTTCTTTTTTCTTTTTTTTTTAATGCATTTTTTAATAGAATTTATTATCCTAAACTAAATCTTACCCATTTATATAAACATTTGACATATATTTACAAATTACTATTTTTAATGCTAAATTCGGTTGCGAGCCCCTTTAAAACAGGTACTCAGAGTACTCTATTACGCTCTTTTATACAGGTGACAGCTTAAAGCAAGATGAAAGTAAAGCAGAAAACAGAGGCTTTCTACTTTACTTTCATCTTACTTGTTTATACACAACAAAGTGGCTTATTTGTAACACCATGTACACTAAGCTAGATCTAGATAAGGGGCCTATATTCCAAATGCAGTAAAACTTCTCTATTAATTACTACCAGCTAAGATTGTTTAAACTATCAGGTGCTTATGAAAGGTGACTACTTGAATCAAGGTGACAGTAAAACAGAAAGGATTTTACTTTCAACTTGCTATAAAGGGACTCTCAACCAAATGGTGTATTTGCAAAATAAAAGAAAATACTCAAATAAAATAAAATGTGTAGCATTATAGTGCAACTGGCAATAAAAAAATATGATCTGTCAAAAACATCCTCAAGAAAAGACATCAAATCTTAGTTATTTCGATACATGTATTTTCAATCGCTTTTCCTCCTCCTTGATCTGTAGACTATAATAGACGGAGCGAATCTCCGTTTTCGACTCAATTGAAACCGTTTGCGAATGCACAAGCATATAAACCGAAACGAATACACTAAACAACATTTATAAGTGTGCAAGTATTATATTTTAACTATCTTATTATTACATAAAACCGACTCCAGGAGTGTTATAAAGCCATTCAATAAACTACAGTCGAAAACCGTTACCTCGATATTCGATACGTCGATACTCCGCTTATGTCGATATTTTTCGCTGGTCCCGGTGAATTCCTTCTTTATCTATATAGTAAATCCCTCATTTGCTCGATATTGTTACCTCGATATTATCGGTTACGTCGATGTAAATTTTCAGAACCAGAGAAATTTTCTCACCCTTACGTCGATATCTGCATCACCGCGACCGGTCATCGCACATTCGCCAAACATTGGATGGAGGTGCGAAAATGGCCCTCGGCCACCGTGACTGATTGTAGCACCAAATGTGTGAACATGTACGAAATTGCACCAATCTGCACGGAAGATAATCCCATCTTAATTGCACTGGATCAATATTATTAATGATTTCCCGAATAACTTTGGTTACGAAGTTTGCGTAAAATTCTGTCAAACCTGGGTCAATTATGGCCGCGCTGTTTAAATCAGACTACAGAATTCTTTGTAGTGCAGACTGAAGGTGCCGTACGGCGAATAAGTGTAGTGAGATCAAACAAAAGTTACATTTCATTTCTGATTTTTTTTATCCACGCCGCTTCTGTTTGAAACGCCGAAAGAATTCGCCGGCGTTTCGAAGTCGGACACACCCTTTTGAAAATTAAACATGTAAACAACTTACGCTTCCAGAGCGTCACCGGAAGTGTAAACAGTTCACTGTGTTGGTGCGATGAAATGTGTAGACCTAATCTTATGTTATAAAAATTGTGTTAGCACCAATGCGCTGGATGTTTATGCTGATGGAATCAGGTAGATCCACCAAATGTATTAAAATACGAAAATTGTTTACTCGCTCCCGCATATCATATCTAATAGACGCGTAGATTCTCTACTTTTAAAAATACTGACCACCTTCATCAATTTGAAAATTATGAGTTGAAGATTTTGTCAGATTCTACTTGCCTACGCATTTATCATATAACTGTCAATAAACATAGGATCGAGTATAACGTTAAAACTTCGATATGACGCTACAGATCTGAAATGAGAAACTCCCATTAGCTCGAACTTCGGATACGTCGATATTTTTTCACGGTCCGTTCAACTTCGAGGTAACGGTATTCGACTGTATAGTGAAATATCAATATTTGGGCTCCGGCCCTACCTGTTCGTCCACGAGCGCTGCATGGCGCTTGGCGACAAATGACGTCATTTGCCATGGCGTTACTGTAAACAACGTCAAGTTTTGGCGGAAAATATATATGGCGGAGAGACAAAAGACTACGGATTCAGTTGACTTAAAAGGGTTTTAAAATGTTTATGTGATAAATAGGATCTAACATTCGTGCTCATTATTTATCATTCTTAATAAACTTGTTGACTAAAATAAATATAACGCTCGCAAAGGCTCGCGTCATATTGGTTTAGTCAACTCGTTTATTAACAAGAGGGCCAGAATGGCCCTTGATCGCTCACCTGTCCACGGCGACACTAGGATGGGTCACTTGATTTCAGAAAAGAAGATTTGTAAAAGGTGACCCCAAGGGCGGGGCAAAATTTGAACAACTTTGATAGAGGACCTGTAGATGATGTTATGTGCAAAATATCTAAACTCAGTGTACTATGGTTTCAGACAAGAAGATTTTTGAAGTTTTCATTAGAAAAATCTATTTTTAGCTCCGGTGACCAAGATATGCAACAGACCAGAACCAATTCATCAATATATGTGAAGGACCTCTAGAAGTTACACCATGCCAAGTATCAAAGCTCTGGCCATATTGGTTTCTGAGTAAAAGATGTTTGAACATTTCACTATGTAACTCTATGTAAAACGGTGACCCCCAGGGTGGGGCCAATTTTGACCCCAGGGGTAAAATTTGAACAATTTTGATAGAGGACCTGTAGACGATGCTATGTGCAAAATATCTAAACTCAGCGTACTATGGTTTCAGACAAGAAGATTTTTGAAGGTTTTTTTGAAAAAAAATCTATTTTTAGCTCCTGTGACCCAGATATGCAACAGACCGAAACCAATTCAACAATATATGTGAAGGACCTCTAGAAATTATACCATGCCAAATATCAAAGCTCTGGTCATATTGGTTTCAGAGAAAAAGATGTTTGAACATTTCACTATATAACTCTATGTAAAACTGTGACCCCCGGGGCGGGGCCAATTTTGACCCCAGGGACAAAATTTGAACAACTTTGATAGAGGACCTGTAGACGATGCTATGTTCAAAATATCTAAGCTTAGTGTACTATGGTTTCAGACAAGAAGATTTTTTAAGTTCTCATTGAAAAAATCTATTTTTAGCTCTTGTGACCTAGATATACAACAGACCGGAACCAATTCAACAATATATGTCAAATACCTCTAGAAGTTATACCATGCCAAATATCAAAGCTCTGGGCCCGTATTCTGAAACACTCTTAGATAATTTTTACTCTAAGTAAATCAATATTCTCTTAGTTTTCGGCAATTTGCTCTAAGTATTTGATGATATACTCTTAGAAAGTGAAAAAAACTAAGAAAATTCTAAACTCGACAGATTTCACTAAGTATAACGATATACTCTTAGAAAATCAATATGGTCTTACTGTTTTCGGCCATTTCAACTAAGTGTTTGGGGATTCCCTCTTAGAAAGATGAAAAAAACTAAGAAAATTCTCAACTCGCCAAATTTACTATAGAATTTTCTCAAAACTTTAGAAAACTGTGACCCTCTCTTAACTTTTTAGAATTTTCTAGGATTAGAACACGAACGTTTATTAAGCAGTAATAACAGGTAGAATAGATAATTTATTGAATAAAAATCGTTTATAGACCTATAGATATGTTTAGCGGATGTTTTTGAGCCGACGTTTGTGTTTGAGTGGCTTCGTGAAATTGGGTCAAAGTCTGGGTGGGGTAACGTCATTACAAAGGACTGGGATTACTGTTTAAGACATTATTACATACGATCTTCATCGCGAAAACGTGGAAAAGATCGATATCTATTCAAATTCTGTATTTTTAGTAATAAATGACCACTGTATGTACCAAAACTAGCGTAAATACATAATTAGGTTCACAATTATAATTAACTAACAAGCCAAATTTCAACGAAGTCGCCGTAGCCCAATCGATAGCGAGTCGTACTTGCATGTCGGGGGTAGCCGGTTCGAGCCACACAGGGTACTATCTTTTTTTCTTAACAACCCCTTCTTTTTTTTTTAAAAAGAAAATCATCATTATTTCCATAGATTCGTTTCTTTAAATACAAATAACTGCTTAATTCTTTCAATGCCAAACTTTCGTAATAGTTTACTTCTTCACCGTTTCATTGTCGTCTGCTTCAATTTTGTTGTCTGCAATATCGTTTCAAAGTAAATTGTAAGGCAGTATGACTGAAAAGAATTCAATACGAGTGCCAAATAGTTTGGATCCTGATCAGACGCCGCGTTACGCGGCGTCTGATTAAGGTCCAAATTGATTGCAAACGTGCTTTTAGGCGCCATTGAGAGTGAAAGGGTTAAAGCATGCTAAAATTGAAGTAAAAGTCTCCAATTAGAAATTTTCCTTTTTATTGTCAGCCTGCTAGTTCTAGAAATTACTTTCATGTTCTACTAATTTCTTGATATTTGAAAAGCATTAAGAAAAGTGTCCTGCAGATTGATATTTAACAATTGTCATGCAGAATTGTCATCTGCTGCAAACATATCATCTGCATAAAACAACATAATCAATTTGATACTTTCAAAACTTAAAAACAGTAAAATATGACTGGCAAACAAGTTTGGATCATATCAGACGCCGCATAACGCGGCGTCTGATCTGGATCTTTACTGTATACAAACTGTTAACAAATTTTATCCAAGTCGCGCTTAGCATAATAAGAGGGTTTCTTTTAAAGCAGGCTGCCAATAAGAAGGAAACCTCTAATTGGAGACTTTTACATCAATTCTAGCATGCTTTAACCCTTTCACTCTGGCGCCTAAATGCGCGTTTGCAAACAGATTGGATCTATTATCAGGATCCAAACTATTTGGCACTCGTATTGAATTCTTTTCAATCATACAATTAACTTTAAAAAGATACTGCAGACAACAGAATTGAAGCAGACGACAATGAAACTGTGAGAATTAGACTCACTCTCGCCTAAAGGAACGTTTGCAAACATTTTGCACCTTGATCAGACGCCGCGTTTCGCGAAACGCGGCGTCTGATCAGGATCCAAACTGTTTGACACTCGTATTGAATTATTTTCAGTTATACTTCCTTACATTTAAGGCTTTGAACGATATTGCAGGCAACAAAATTGAAGCAGACGACAAGAACATTTAAAGGAGTAAACTATCACAAAAGTTTGGCAGTGGAAGGATAAAGCAGTTATTTGTATTTAAAGAAATGAATCTATGGAACTAGTGATGATAATTAAAAAAAAAAAAAAAGGGTGTTGTTAAGAAAAAAAAGATCGTACCCTGTGTGGCTCGAACCGGCTACCCCCGTCATGCCAGGCAGAGTCGATCGCTATCGATTGAGCTACGGCGACTTCGTTGGAATTTGGCTTGTTAGTTAATTATAATTGTGAACCTAATTATGTATTTACGCTTATGTATAAACACTTTTTATTCAATTAATTATCTATTCTACTTATTCTTGGACAATGCTTGCTGCTTTATAAATGGGAGAAGAAAACAAACCCGAAAACTACACCGCAAATAAACAGTCACACATGTTAGTATGCGAGAAGAGTGACGTCATTTTAGTCGGGAAAGTCCCTGACAACGGCCATAATTTATCCTTAGTTTTTTTTTCGCTAAGAAAATAATTTAGTATTTTCTTAGAGTAAAAGTTAGCGAAAAATAATCTTAGTTGAAAATGTTAGAGTTTAGAAATTTCTAATTAAAATACTTAGAATGTTTCAGAATACGGCCCCTGGTCAAATTGGTTTCAGAGAAAAAGATGTTTGAACTTTTCACTATATAACTCTATGTAAAACGGTGACCCCCGGGACGGGGTCAATTTTGACCCCAGGGGCAAAATTTGAACAACTTTGATAGAGGACCTGTAGATGATGATATGTGCCATATATCTAAGCTCTGGCCCTTGTAGTTTTAGACAAGAAGATTTTTTAAGATTTCCTCATTTTTTCACTTTGGTTGCCATGGCAACCAGAGTTCTGCATTGTTTCAAATTCTTTGAACAACTTTGAAAGAGCTTGACCCAAGGAACATTCCTGTGAAGTTTGGTTGCAATCCAGCCAGTGGTTTTGGAGAAGAAGATGTTTGAAGAAATTGTTGACGCACAACGCACGACGACGGACGCCGGACAAAGACCGACCACAAAAGCTCACCTTGAGCACTTTGTGCTCAGGTGAGCTAAAAATGATAATTACTGAGCACTTGTGTAAGATCCTCTATTTAACACATCGACCAAATTTAGTCAAATTTTCAGAATTTGTGCAGAAGCGACCATGTCCCACACTGATTTATATTTTATTAGATATCAACTAGAGCTATCACTAAAGGTGATTGATACCCCCACTCCAAACTGACCTGTCACAAACAGCACACTGACATGCAGAAAGAATAATACATGCATATTAAGGAACTAAATTTCAAGATGAAAAGGGGCATAATTCTGTCAACTTTCATGCAAGAGTTGTCACACTTGAAGAAAAGTCTCACAATACAACACTAATAATGTGTACCACGTTTGAATTTAAAGAGGCTCGCAACCGGATTTAGCATTAAAAATAGTAATTTGTAAATATATGTCAAATGCTGATATAAATGGGTAAGATTTAGTTTAGGATAATAAATTCTGTTAAAAAAATGCATTTAAAAAAAACAACAAGACTGCACGTTCAATAAACGCTTATGCCCCCGGTGGCATCCTTGACAATATATTCAGAATTTTTTCTAAGTCCAAATTAGGTCAAGGTCAAACTGAGCTTGGGTATTATTGGTGAGTTGGTAATGGTCCAAGGCAATAACTGTGTAAGTATCAAAGCATTGTAGTAAACAGTGTTGATGCTAGACGAAACGGTACAATCTAGTTAACCAAGAAATAGCCTATTTAAAATATTCTAAGTCCAAATTAGGTCAAGGTCAAGGTCAAAATCAAAGTTTGGTGATATTGGTGGATAGGGAATGGTCAAAGGCAACAACTGTATAAGTATCAAAGCATTGTATTCAGATGTATTGATGCTAGATGAAACGGTAAAATCTAGTTAACCAAGAAATAGCCTATTTAAAATATTCTAAGTCCAAATTAGGTCAAGGTCAAGGTCAAAATCAAAGTTTGGTGATATTGGTGGATAGGGAATGGTCCAAGGCAACAACTGTATAAGTATCCAAGCATTTGGGTAAGCGGTGTTGATGCTAGACGAAACGGTAAATTCTACTTAACCTTGTTACGGACACACGGACGGATGGACTGTCGATGCCGGGGGCATAAAAAAAGAAGAAGCTCTGGTGGGATTCGAACCCGTGACCCTCCATGCGGAGACAAACATGAACAAGAGGGCCATGGCCCTAAATTCGCTCACCTGAGGACATTGAAGTTTGTACCTAAGTTGACTGGGCAAGACAACATTTTAATATAACTATAAATGGAGTTATCTTCCAGACAAGAAAACATGACAAAAGTGAATTTTGTTGCCAAGCTTATGACCCTTATCCATGACACATCCTCTTATCAAGCTATTTCCATTTCCAATAAATGATAATTATTTCACTAGCGTCAGCAGAACTGGAATTATTTTCCTGACAATAAAATATGACAAAGGGGAAAAACTAAATATTGCTGCCCTTGTGCATGGCATTTTCTCTCATCAGTTTCTTTCCATACATAAAATTTCATTACAATAGCATCAGTAGAACTGAAGTTGTCTTCTTGACAAGAAAATATCACAAAGGGAAATAACTCAAAAAACAATGATGTCAGAGTTATGGCCTTTGCAAATGGCACTTCCTCTCATCAGGCTCTTTCCAAATAGGCAATTTCATTTTACCCATTACCCCATAGCATGTTTCTAGTTTTGAAAATAGGTGGCCACCTAAAGCAGGTTGAAAGTAAAGCAGAATGTGTCTTAATGCACACTTTGCTTTACTTTCGCATCTTACATTTTCATGACTGTTTAAAGTGGAATTATTTTCTTAAGTAGAGGAATAAATCAAAGGCCTAAAAATGCACATTTATGGGGTAATGGGTTAACAAACGTCAGTATATGGGGGGATAGGGTTGAATCCTGGACAAGCAAAATTGACAAGACATACAGATAACTCTGACAAAACCAATATTAAACATATGTATAAATATGGCATAAGACATAATTACATAACTGTCAGTGGATCACTTCCAGATCCTGTTTCTCTAAGTATGAAGCAGACTGAACCATATCTAAACTTTAGCAGATAACATGTTCAGCTGATCATGACCAGTTCTGTGATACTCCAAAACTGTTGCATAATATTTGACCTCAGTGGGTAGAGCTCTGGGGCTTACCCTTACCAGACTGAAATGATGTCTGCTTAAAACCTACTGTATGTGAAAAGTGTACAAAAAAACAATTTAGAAAATGTTAAGTTGGTAAATGAGTGGCAAATAGGTTGGATCCAGATTAGATGTAGCATTATGATTATGTTGCATCTGATCTGGATCCAAAATGTTTGCAAATATTAGCTATTTGCCCTTAGTATATTAAGAGTAACTCAGGTAAAATACAGTTCTGCTTCATCAAAAATACTGTGAAACCTGCCTAGAGCAGCACTTAGACTGCGCAGGGTGGCGTCAAGTGTGACCCTAGGGATTTCATTTTAACAAACTATAGAGGGATCGACCAGGAGATTCTACTGTAAAAATATCAAAGCTTAGGGCCTAGTAGTTTTGGGCAAGAAGATTTTTTAAAGTTTTTTGCTTTTTTGCTTTTTCAAGCTGAATTTATGCTTTTTCTCTTTCATTTGAACAACTTCTGTAGAGAAGCATCCAAGGAACATCATGAGCAGTTTGAATCCGCTCTACAATCCGCGGGTTCAGAGGATATGTCGTTTGAACGGACAGACGGACGGACGTTCTTAGGAGACGGTTGTTGTGGGGTTTTTTGCTATATAAACCCTAACCCTAAAACTAACCCCACATGCGTGATTTTGAACCCCACAATACTCTCTTTCAACCCCACAATCACTAACTGGCCAGGTTACTACGGACGGTGAGCGGTAACAATAGCTCACCTTGAGCCTTTGGCTCAGGTGAGCTAAAAATGAGGCAGCGCCTTTACCACCTTGGCTACCAGCGCTCTCTATATATGGTTGCGAATTAACGTACTTCACTGGTAGCGATCGATAATACTTTATTCGGCTCGGGTTTATGTCTGAGCCCGTGTAGAGAAGCAACAACAACAACTATACCGTCAGCTGACGCTATAGAAAAACGATGGAAAATATCTAAAACAAGAGTTGTCAGAGAGACAACAAAGCTCGCCATCGGCACATTTAGAAACTTAAAAGCACACTCAAGGTCACTGAGGTCAAGCTTTTTAGCCGCTTGGAAAGGTCTTGTCAATATACACATGAAAATTAAATATGAAGTTACACCTCAAGGGACATAGGAAAAGTAAGCGTTTTTGAAACCTAAACACATATTTCGAATCCTTAAACCCTGGATCTAAGTTCAAGGTCAAGGTCACAGGGGTCCAAATTTTTCTGTGCATGGAAAGGTCTGGTCCATTACACACACATACCAACGATGAAAGCAATACCTCAAGGGACATATACACAAACATACCACCTATGAAAGCAATATTTCAAGGGAAAAAGAAGTTAAAGGCATTTGTCAAAACCTAAACACAGATTTCGAAACCTAAACGCGGGCCTTAAGATCAAGGTCAATGTCACAGGGGTCCAAATTTTTCTGTGCATGGAAAGGTCTTGTCCATATACACACACATACCAACTATGAAAGCAATACCTCAAGAGACATAGAAGTTATAGGCATTTTTCGAAACCTAAACACAGATTTCGAAACCTAAACGCGGACCCTAAGTTCATGGTAAAGGTCACTGGGATCCAAATTTTTCTGTGCATGGAAAGGTCTGGTCCATATACACACACATACCAACTATGAAAGCAATACCTCAAGGGACATTGAAGTAATAGGCATTTTTCAAAACCTAAACACAGATTTCAAAACCAAAACGCGGGCCCTAAGTTCACGGTCAAGGTCACAGGGTTCCAAATTTTTCTGTGCATGGTAAGGTCTGGTCCATATACACACACATACCAACTATGAAAGCAATACCTCAAGGGACATAGAAGTTATAGGCATTTTTCGAAAACTTAACACAGATTTCGAAACCTAAACGTGGGCCTTAAGTTCAAGGTCAAGGTCACAGGGGTCTAAATTTTTCTGAGCATGGAAAGGTCTTGTCTATATACACACACATACCGACTATGAAAACAATACCTTAAAATATACCTTAAGGGATATAGAAGTTAAAGGCATTTTTCAAAACCTAAACGCAGATTTCGAAACCTAAACGCAGGCCCTAAGTTCAAGGTCAAGGTCACAGGGGTCATAAAATTTCTGTGCATGGGAAGGTCTTGTCCATATACACACACATATCAACTATGAAAGGAATAACTCAAGGGACATAGAAGTTATAGACATTTTCTTAAATTGTTACGCCGTTCACGACGACGCGGACGACAACGCCAACGACAACAACGACGACGACTACACCGGGGGTATTGCAATAGCTCGTCATGTACTATGTACAGGAGAGCATAAAACTAAGATGCAATTTTCGCATTGACAGACACCGGCTTAAATTCAACCCATGGCTATGTCTCCTTGTGAGATAAAAAACTTGATTTTTTTCTGTTTTTCATTACAGTAACCCTAAGTTATTTCATTACTTACAGCCACATGCACAATCATTTTGCACGCTACATCAAATTCCGCGGTCATTTTTATGTTTTAATTTGTTTGGACACCAGACCGTGAAGATGTCCCGCTTTTTATAAATTGAGTAGCGAGTTATATTTGCAGTATTGTTTTTCATATTTGGTTAAAATCTCGTTGAAAACAAACCAGGAATAAACAAATAAATGACATTTTTATACTTGCACACTTATAAGTGTCCTTTATTGTAATGTATGCTCCATGACTTATATAGTGAAGTAGTTTAAATTCAAAAATTACTGTAAAATGAATAGCCCACTTAAGGACAATCGGCTAAGTGGTGTATCTTAACTTTCATTTTTTCGTCCACGCATGCTGGTTCCTAATTTACAATGACCATTGTAGATTAACCCCCCCCCCACTCCCCCATTAATTTTTTTTCAAAACATTATTCTTTAAATAATTATAATAATATAATAATTATTATCACAAATGAAAATATATGGATACATGATGCATCAGTTACTGTTTTTAACATTGAAATTCAAAGTTTAATGTGTGAAGATTTCCGAGGGGGGGTAGGGTTAACACTATAATAAATAAGTCTTTTGGAACACTGGACCTCTAGAACTTGCCAATTTAGTCATGCAACTGTCAAAGATCTGGCCATATCTAGTTTCAGAGATGTACCCTAAGAAGATTTCAATACAATACTGTATTATAGACTTGTATACTGTAAACCTCGCTTATAATGAACACCTCGGGAACTCAAAAAAGTGTTCGCTATAGCCGAAGTTTGTTATAACCGTATAGCGAACTAGTATGCTATAGACGAGGTAAGTATAAGGAACTGATCGGACTTATAATGAACACCAGACATGTACATGTACTTGTGTACATGTGTAAACCTATGTGTTTAAATGAAACATTATAAATATGGCAAACAAGAATATTTATGTTTTAACGAAATAGTATTTCGGTAATTTGCAAGTTTGTTTACCTTCAACATGATAGCTCGTGTAAAGGTAGTCTTATTTTCAATGTTTATCAGACAAAACTTTGAGGACTGGTCGCCATGCCTCAGTTTCATGCCAGACTATTCATTCACTTTCGGAAAAACCCGAACTTGCAGGTGACTGAAATACCGAAAACGAGGCTCTAATATTTCCGCATCACGGGGCAAAAAATAACTAATACATGTAAATGTATTACACTTGACATTTAACAATATTTTTAATCAATCAATCAACCACTTTACTTGTTGGAACAAACACAGAGATCATATGTAGACTTATTCAACCCGTTCATCGCTTAATGTTGACTTTGTAAATGGTTTGGATCCATATCAGACGCTGTGCAATGCGGTGTGTGGTTAGGATTAAAACTGTTTGACACTCATATCTTAAGTCATTCCAACATAGTAATTGTCTGTTAATATCGCTCACACCTATACACAAAGTACGAAGACGATCGCTGACAAACATTTTACATGTGAGGTAATTATCGATCGATAATCACTCGGCGACATACAGTTGAAACACTTGAAATTGATGGTACGCTATAACCGATATTTTAATGAAATTTGATGAATCGGGACCGAAAAATGGTGTACGCTATAGCCGAGTTTTCGTTATAACCAAGTACGCTATAACCGTATTATTTTATATAGAACAAAGAAGGGTAGGATTCGGGGATTTTAAAACTGTTCCTTATAACTGAGTGAATGTTATAACCGAGGTTTACTGTACTCCAAAAATAAAAGATCAAGAGTGCAAATAAATATTAGATATGTATGTGCACCACACAGTTAGATCATGAGGAATACAGGACTTTCAAAACAGCTCACCAGGATCATCCAGCCACTTATTAATGAGTTCAAGCTGAGAAAGGCGACCTTTCATCTGGACCTAAATTATTTGACACTTTGACATTATTTTGAAACAATCTAAGCCTAATCAAAGAATTGATTTGTAGAGGAGAGCTAAAATGCAATGATGTAGTATAATGTACAGTGGATAATCCATTATATCATCTCAAAACATGAAAGTTCATCAGGGTTCAAATGAGTGGTTAATTATGTGCATCTTTCTAGCCTCCCCACATCTACCTATTAACCTAATCACCTCCATCCAACCCTAACTCAATAACAGATTTGTAAACAAGCCTTAGAGACCCAACAGAGATATTCACACTTATCTCACAAAATGATATCAGCTAGCTGCTTCAAAAACAATTTTCCACAATAAAATCAAAGTTTTTTTGTTTTTAATGTATTGATTAAGGCAGAAACATGTACGTGTAATTTGACTGTAATTTATTTGGATCCTAAGACACCCACTTCCTCTGCTTCTGACCAGGATCCAAATTATTTTCATACGAGAGCCTAGTGTATTATGCCCTACAGGAAAGAAGGATAACTTATGTTGTAAACACAAACAACTAGAAATCCAATAACAACAGAGTACTTCCTTATTGAGGTCATCAGTTTTTAAAATGTCATCTGCTTTTAATTTTATGTTTTTCTCAGTCTGTTGTCTAATTTGTTGAGTTTCTGCAATGTGTTTGACCCAGATCTGATTTAATTTATTCCTCCACTGAAGAAATCAATTTCATTTTATACAGTAATCAATATGCAACATAAATTTGTTTTATTGCAGCTGGTAACTAAAATAAAAGCAGGCCAAAAGTATTAAGCACTGCCTTACCTACCAGAGCATAATGATTATTTGCAAACAGTTTGGATCCTGATCGTGCACAGCAGAAACCCGGCTAATTATGCAGATTGGGACACAATAAGGATTTGGTGACTATAAGTATTTGTAGTCATCAACAGTTTTTTACTCAATCTGTGCAGAAATTTATGTTTGATACTACAGACTGGTTGTAGCTTAACCCATAAACCCCTAGTCACTAGTGACATGTGCATATAACACTACAGCCTGTTACAAACTGTAGTGTATACCTGTGAGTGCACTTGCTCTTAGTATAATGCTAACAGTGTAGACCTAGATCAGAGGGCTCCTACACATCAGAGGGCTCCTACACAAGTCATTAGATCAGGGTCTGTATCATATGTCATTTTGTAACTGTGATGATATTGTTAAAACTACAAACTAGTGTTATAATTGTAAAATGCATAATTGCATGTCCATAAAATTTGAAGTATCAGGGGTCATTAAGTTAAAGTTTGAGTTTTACCAAAAACCACAAAGTGATGTATTTCTTGTTTACATAACATAAAATCATGTATTTTTCAAAAGTGTCCTCTGCAGAGGTTTTGAAAAGTATTCAATCATTTTATATTACGTGTATTGGGTAAAAGGGTTGACTTAACTCTTTACCTAATGGTTTTTCCCCAGCAACAACTGAAACATTTGGCTATGGGGTAATGAGCTAAATAATATCTCTGACTGACTGTAAACGGGTTTTACTAAACGGGCCACTATTGATAATTACTGTAAAGCACATCACAGTTTGGTCCTGTCCTACACTTTTTCAGCTGTGCAGCAGCTCATCTTTCTATGGCTGTTTTCAAAGCTCTAACTGTATATATATGTTGCGAAGAAAAGTTGTTTTGAACTCATTCTTGAGTGGCCAAAGTGTCCCAAATATAGGACTAACATTGACAACAGCCATATGTTTAGTAAAGAAATTGATGGCCGTTAATGGCCATTGATTGCGAGTTGGCTACCAGTCTGAAATAAAGTGGAGATAACATGTTATTCTTCCGTTTAAATGCAAACACATAATTGCAATAAATATAGAACAAGAGCCCCATGGGGCATATTTCGCTCACCTGAGAAAATGGCTGAAAAAATGGCGATAATAATTTAGGTCCAGGACTGACCTAGATATGCAACAGACCCGAACAATTTGAACAAATTATGTAAAGTATATTTAAAAGTGTCACCATACCGAATATAAAAGCTCTGGCCATATTAGTGTCAGAGAAGAAGACGTTTCAAATTTTCTCTATATAACTCTATGTAAAACTGTGACCCCAGGTGCATAATTTGAACAAACTTGATAGAGGACCTGTAGGCGATGGTATGTGCCAAATATCTAAGCTCTGGCCCTTGTAGTTTCAGAAAAGAAGATTTTTTAAGTTTTCAATGAAAAAAAATCTATTTTTAGCTCCTGTGACCTAGTTATGCAACTGACCAGAACCATTTTAACAATTTTCGTAAAGGACATCTAGAAGTAACACTATGCCAAATATCAATGCTCTGGCCACATTAGTTTCAGAGAAGAAGACGTTTGAAAATTTCACTATATAACTCTATGTAAATCTGTGACCCCCGGGGCGGGCCAATTTTGACCCCAGGGGCATAATTTGAACAAACTTGATAGAGGACCAGTAGATAATGCTATGTGCCAAATATGTAAGCTCTGGCCCTTCCAGTTTTTGACAAGAAGATTTTTTAAGATTTCCTTATTTTTTCACTTTGGTTGCCATGGCAACCAGAGTTCTGCGTTGTTTTTAATTCTTTGAACAAATTTGAAAGAGCTTGACCCAAGGAACATTTCTGTAAAGTTTGGTTGAATTCTGTCAAGCCGTATAGGAGGAGATGTCATTTGAAGCAATTGTTAACGACGACGGACGACTAACGACGCACGACGACGGACACAGGGCCATCCCAATAGCTCACCTTGAGCCTTTGGCTCAGGTGAGCTAACAAGAGGGTCTTGAAGGCCCCGATATCGCTCACCTGTTGTAATGTAGCCTGATAGCTAAATACCTTCGAGTTTCACCCGTTTTTATCTGTTTTTATCTAAATCCATTCAAATTTGTAGTATAGAAATACGTGTACACGTCAACAATATTGGAATACAACCTATTCTAGTAAAGTAGAATACATAAAGGAAAAAGATAACTAGAGCCTAAACAATACTAAAATGAAGCCTCCCTTTAACAACTCCATCCGAACAACGCACACAGTATTTGTCTCCCATTGGGGGTTGTTGTACAGAGGGAGCACTGTTATAAATATAGCTTCTAATTTTCATGCATCCAACTCATATCATAACTTAGTCGAGGGACTGTCGTTTTTTGCTCAGTCTGTGTGTCTGTTTGTCTCTGTCTACAACTTCAATCTTGGTCACAACTTTTGAACTACATGTGATAGAGACTTCATATTTAGCATGTGTACTGAACGCAGAAGGGTCTGGAGCTTTGTACAACATGGGTTATGTCCAGCAAAGGTAAATGTGATTTAAAGGTCAAATAAACAAGGGCCACTATGGCCCTAAATCGCTCACCTGGTACACCATGGCAAACTTGACCTATAGTGACCTAGATTATGACGGGACATGACCCCCAATCAAGAGTGTAAACAAGATTTTTCTATGATTTGACCTAGTGACCTAGTTTTTGACCAGATATGACCCCAAATTCGAAATTGACCTAGATTTCATAAAGACAAACATTCTGACCAAGTTTCATTAAGATCCATTGAGATTTGTAGCCTCTAGAGTGTTAACAAGGTTTTTCTATGATTTGACCTAGTGACCTAGTTTTTGACCGGACATGACCCACATTCGAACTTGACCTAGATATCAATGAGACAAACATTCTGACCAAGTTTCATTAAGATCCATTGAGATTTGTAGCTTCTAGAGTGTTAACAAGGTTTTTCTATGATTTGACCTAGTGACCTAGTTTTTGACCGGACATGACCCACATTCGAACTTGACCTAGATATCAATTAGGCAAACATTCTGACCAAGTTTCATTAAGATCCATTGAGATTTGTAGCCTCTAGAGTGTTAACGAGGTTTTTCTATGATTTGACCTAGTGACCTAGTTTTTGACCGGACATGACCCACATTCTAACTTGACCTAGATATCAATAAGGCAAACATTCTGACCAAGTTTCATTAAGATCCATTGAGATTTGTAGCTTCTAGAGTGTTAACAAGGTTTTTCTATGATTTGACCTAGTGACCTAGTTTTTGACCAGACATGACCCACATTCGAACTTGACCTAGATATCAATGAGGCAAACATTCTGACCAAGTTTCATTAAGATCCATTGAGATTTGTAGCCTCTAGAGTGTTAACGAGGTTTTTCTATGATTTGACCTAGTGACCTAGTTTTTGACCGGACATGACCCACATTCGAACTTGACCTAGATATCAATGAGGCAAACATTTTGACTAAATTTCATAAAGATCCATTGAGATTTGTAGCCTCTATAGTGTAAACAAGGTTTTTCTATGATTTGACCTAGTTTTTGACCGTACATGACCCACATTCGAACTTGACCTAGATATCAATAAGACAAACATTCTGACCAAGTTTCATCAAGATCCAATGAGATTTGTAGCCTGAAGAGTGTTAACAAGGTTTTTCTATGATTTGACCTAGTGACCTAGTTTTTGACCGGACATGACCCACATTCGAACTTGACCTAGATATCAATAAGACAAACATTCTGACCAAGTTTCATCAAGATCAAATGAGATTTGTAGCCTCAAGAGTGTCACAAGGTTTTTCTATGATTTGACCTAGTGACCTAGTTTTTGACCGGACATGACCCACATTCAAACTTGACCTAGATTTCATCAAGACAAACATTGTCATAAACTTTCATGAAGATCCAATGAAATTTGTGGCCGCTAGAGTGTTGACACGAGCAATTGTGGACGGACGACGGACATCCAGCGATCCTAAAAGCTCACCTTGGCACTTCGTGCCAGGTAAGCTAAAAAGTGTGCACACTTTTACTAGGGGTTCCATGGACAATTTTTCCCGTAAAAAAATCCTAAATGCTCTCTGGTACGTTCTGAGGTGTTTCGCAATGCACAAAAGGTAAAATACTTACATTAATCTGTGTAAAGATCTAGGTATTTTCACTAATGTTGGCAAAATTATCAGAGTGACCCCTCCCCACACACTTTCCTGTACTGACAAAAGCACAAACTTTTGAACCACAACTTTAAATCCCAATACCGACAGTTCCGATCATAAACAAAGCGTTGAGGCCAAAATAATGCTGGGTCTGCTGAAGTAATGTGTTGATATTGATAGGATTTTCACCGATCAAGACACACAGGTACCATTTTTTTTTGTAGAGTACTCAGTAGGTAAGTGTTAAAAATCATATGTCTCGTCAATTTAAAAATATCTCCTACTTTTGAGGGCTGGTGAGACAGTTGTCCCGACATTTTATCAACCTTAGCAGAACACTGAAGCTTTCTAATCCGCACGACTAGTATAGGAAAGACCGTCGTGTGATTAAGCTTTCTAATCCGCACGACCATCGTGCGGATTAGAAAGCTTATCTGCACGACCGCCGTGTGAATAAGAAACGTTATTGGCACGACCGTCGTGCCGATATCCTTGACCCATTTTGTCATCAGTTTTCACGAATTTACGATAATGCTCAGCATATCTTAAAAGGAATTAGGGATGATGTGAACCACCTTCAATGTGAACCACCTTCAATGTGAACCACCGCCGATGTGAACCCATTTACTAGACGATGTGAACCACCCCAAAAGACGATGTGAACCTACTTTTTTTTGGAAATATCAGATTTATTCGTAACAATTGGAAACTAGATGTATGTATACTTTTATACAAAAGAACATACAATGAAACATAACTAATACACAATATATGGATCTAGTTCGGAGCCAAATCCAACGCCATGAATTTTTACCATACAGTTTTGGAAATAAATAAATAACAAGAATCTACAAAAAATTACGTATTGTGTGCGTGTCCGAGTTATGGCGAAATTATAAGAAACCTAATCATACGTCGAGTTACCCGGCGTCTGATCTGGCACCAAACTGTTTGCAAAATCTTTAAAAGTGAGTGGCAACTAGTTTAAAACCTAATCATACGTCGAGTTACCCGGCGTCTGATCTGGCACCGAACTGTTTGTAGTGGAATTATTGGATGATTGATTAACTTTGTTTTTGCACATGTCACTTTTCCCACGCTTTTATTTCATAGACACAGCATTTCAAGAAGACATATTCATTAGGATTAATAAATACATGTAGTTAGTGAGTGGCAACTAGTTTAAAATCCAATCACGGGAACACTCTTCACTTTTGAAGGGGTATTGTGTAATTCAAGGGAAAATAAGAAGACTTGGGTCGTTTTATTTTGAAAATAAATATTGGTTCACATCGTCCTGAAAATCGGTTCACATCGTCTAGGTTCACATCGGTGGTGGTTCACATCGTCCATATACCTCTTTAAAGAATTGAAACATATCCTTTTAAAATCAATTAGAAAGAAAATATTGAAGAATCATTTATGAATAACAATCCATTTTCATTCATGATAAAATATGGTTTAAATATTATAATTAAGCATGTTTGCCATGTTTGTTCATCGGTGATTATACCAAACATATCGTATCGTCATGTAAAAGCCTTCTTAGGATTCTACGATGTATTTTCGTTATAAATTTTAATACAGATGTTTTATTAGACCATGATCTCACGCGTAGTACAAAATTTGAGGCGATAGCTTATAAATTGTTAGTTTAGTGAGGTTGTGAAAATGAGTGAGAAAACGTACCGTACAGTACTGTATTTTCCGTTTTTCCTACGAAAGTTTGGTGTTAATAGAAATGTTTTTAATGTCATCTTTTCGTTATAAATTTAATACAGATGTTTTAATAGACCATGATCTCACGCGTAGTACAAAATTTGAGGCTATAGCTTATAAATTGTTAGTTTAGTGAGGTTTTGAAAATGAGAGAAAAACGTATTTTTTCGTTTAACTACGAAGTTTGGTGTTAATAGAAATGCTTTTAATGTCATCTTTTCGTTATAAATTTTAATACAGATGTTTTATTAGACCATGATCTCCCTCCTTGTACAAAATTTGAGGCGATAGCTCATAAATTGTCAGTTTAGTGAGGTTTTGAAAATGAGAGAAAAATCGGTCGAAAATTGAGGGTTTTATGAAAGGTTTTGTAACGGGGCGTGATATATTTATGCGCCAGCGCTTGCTCCCTTTTATCGGCAAATTCATTTGGCAGAGACAGTGTATAGCCAGAGATACACGGCTCCCTTATTTTCCTTCTTTCCCCATATAACAGGTGTCCGTTGAGAGGCAGTGACGTATGTCGATGCGGTCACGTGACCAGCACAGGTAATGACAGCGTCGCGATAATGGGAAAAAAATACACATATCGACCAGTTGACTTATAAATATTGACTTAATTTCGTTTTTATACGATATTTTGTGATTCTAATCGAGTGAAACCAAAATATGAGTTGTGGATTAAACCGAAAAAGTGTATTCATGGATCAACGGAAGATATGTTGCTGGTAAGTTAAAAAAAAATGAAGATCGATTCAATATTGTCTTGCCGTAAATGCTTAAAACTTCAGTATGAACATTCAAACATGAATAAGAATGGATTATCCATGTAGTTCAAACTAAGATACAGTTATGGCGAAATGTTCATGTCAATCAGTCAACGCATTTTGCTATAAATTAAATTTTAATGAAGCCACCCTCTGGTGCTTCGATGGAAGATCGATGCAATATCGTCTTGCCGTAAACGCTTAACCCATTAAGCCATATTGACTCATTGCGCAATAGCCTCATACTAACTCATTTTGACACACTTTAATCAACTACCCTGTATTGGGATGAGCATTGATATTAGTTTATTGCTTATGGGTTAAACTTCAGTTTGAACATTCAAACATGAATAAGAATGGGTTGTCCATGTAGCCCATATTAAGATACCGTTATGGCGAAATTTTCATGTCAATTTGTCCACGAATTTTGCTATAAATTAAATTTTAATGAGGCCACCCACTGGTGCTTCGATTGAAGATCGATGCAATATCGTCTTGCCGTAAACGCTTAAACATCAGTTTGAACATTCAAACAATAATAAGAATGGGTTGTCCATGTAGCTTTTATTAGGATACAGTTATGGCGAAATGTTCATGTCAATCTGTCCACGCATTTTGCTATAAATTAAATTATAATGAGGCCACCCATGGGTCCATTCACACCTTCGTGCAAACTGCCGTCACATTCAATCGGCATTTCCAAACATTAATTAACATGTGTGCGATGCGCGGAGGGGTCAATTGATGCTCAGACTTTATTCTTATTATTCTTTTGTGTTAAACTTCGAAATAGAGGCTTCTTTAAAGAACGTTTGTATTGTAAAATAACTGTAGACCGTATTAACGAAGCAACTGGATAAGTAATTCCAAATATCGACTTTTTTTCCGATCGTCTCTAACGCTTATATAACTCGCGAGGACCTGTTCTCGCGAAATCTCGCTCAATGGTCTCGTATGTATAAATCATTGGAGCCGTGTATCTCTGGCTATACACTGTCTCTGCATTTGGTAACCACTCTTTAACTCGCCATAAAACATATCAATTTAAAAAATAAAATCTGTTATTTTTACAAGTGAAAGATAAATATCTTAGCCTTCTTTTAAGACCATTATAATGATAATCGTGTGAAAATTAAGGATTTTATGTAACTTAAACTAACAGTAGGTAACCATTCAATACGACAAAAAACGCGATAGCCCGCTTTCGGCGTATCGGTGTAGTTGAATTATCGATCGATTGAGCGTTATCGCGCATACAGGTAATCAACGACAGCATTTTCGGGAAAATGCAGATTTGAGTATAAGTTTCTTCTCCATCTGTGATTTCTCCATGCAGATACAGACAGATCAGTTTTCTCGGAATTATGATAGATCTAGCAGGAAGAAATGCCTTTAAAAAAAGCCAAAATAAACAAGGTTTTCCATAAATACCAGAGTTGAAAAACCATTACATAAAAACGAAATTGTTTTATTCACTCTGTATCATGTGTGCATGGACAATGAACAAAAATACACTCATTTTGGTCATTTAAATACAAGTTTTACATCTACCATGAATAAAACATGAACTCTGATTTATAGATTAGGAGTGTAGAGCGTCTTAATAACGAGCGAAGTGAGCTTCGATGGTTACGTATACAATAAATTTCAAGTTAAAATTCACATTTTTAGACCTGTATGTACATTGAATAGATTTTTCTTCGTAGGTTTTTTGTACTTCCGCCGGATCTACTTGCTACATTATTTTTCACAGACTGGTCGACCCTGCTCGTGTTTTATTAATGAACATGTTGAACAAAAAAAGTTTCGTTAAAAATTTTGCTTCCGGTTACCCATACGTTGACCCGGAAGTTATTGTCTATCACTTGCGACCTCTCAGCTATTTTTCACAGACTAGTCGATCCTGCTCGCGTTTTATTTATGAACATGTTGAACAAAAAAAGTTTTGTTAAAAAATTTGCTTCCGGTGACCCATACGTTGACCCGGATGTTATTGTCTAACACGCGCGACTATTCTGACTGACCTCTCAGCTCTGGACGAGTCTATTTGAGATTTTTGTAAGTGCACATTTCCGGTTATCTCCAAAGAAAACATAATTTAACACGAGAATCACACATCAAATTTAAATAAAAAAACTTCGCTCGTTAATACCATCCTACTGAAATTATCAACACAGTCAAAACTGTTTTATTGAGTTTCCCCCCTTTGTTTATCAGTTGTGATGTTTATGACGTCACTTCCTAAGATTAGAAAAGAACCATGTCACACACATTCGACCGGTTTCGGCTAGATAACCCATTAAGGCGTATTTATTGGGTAATGGGTTAATAAACGAAATGATTTAATAACCTGAGGGCCCTGATATCGCTCAACTGTTGTACTGAAGCTTGAAAGCTTTACCTTTCTGTTTCATCCGTTTTAATCTAAATCCATTCAAATTTATAGTAGGCTATACCATGTAAAACTTTTTGGAATACAACCTCATAATTCTAGTATAGTAGAGTACATCAAGGGCAGATAACTAGAGCCTAAACAATACTGAAATGAAGCCTTTTTAGCATTTCAGAGTATATCAAGGGCAGATAACTATTGCCACAATGATAAGATTTCAACAATAATTGAACTCCTTTGAGAACTTATAGCTATATACTTTGTGTGCAAGTATAATCAAAATCCATTGAAAACTGTAGTTGCAAGAGTGTAAACGCTGTAAGATATGGCATTTTCAGCAATTCAAGGGCAGACAACTCTTGACCTATAGGTCTTAATTCAACCATAATCACACATACTAAACTCTTTTGGTCATATACAATCTGGCCAAGTTTGAAAAAGTCTGGATAAAAATTGTGGCCTCTAGAGTGTAAACACTGTTAAATATGGCATTTTAAGCAATTCAAAGGTAGATAATCCTCAACCTATTGGTCGGATTTCAACCATAATTTAACTCATCTAACCTCTTATGGTCATATACAATCTGAGCAAGTTTGAGATAGATTATATAAAAAGTGTGGCCTCTAGAGTGTAAACACCGTTAAATATGGCATTTTCAGCAATTCAAAGGTAGGTTACTCTCAACCTATGGGTCCGATTTCAACCATATTCAAACTCATATGAACTCTTATGGTCATATCCAATCTGAGCAAGTTTAAGATAGATTGGGTAAAAATTGTGGCCTCTAGAATGTATACACCCTTAAAATTGGCTTTTTCAGCAATTCAAAGGTAGATATAACTCTCGACCCATTTGTCTGGTTTCAAGCATAATCACACTTATCTGAACTCTTATAGTCATATACAATCTGAGCAAGTTTGAATAAAAAGTGTGGCCGCTACAGGGTTCCCACAGGCTTGAAATTTTGAGGGTGCATGTACCCTCTAGGGCTAAATTTTGGGGGTGCAGACAAATTTCAGAGGGTGCATATATGAAACATTTTTTCTGTTTCTTCTATTACAAAGTTAGTTGCGATACCGTAACTGTATTGCGGATTTAGACCGTGGTCTAGAGGTACAGCTATTACAAAGTAGCAATCCGTTATTCAAACAATGGATACACACCAGGAATGATCTTTGGAAATTTGTGGTTCCGTCGCTAAATTTTTATTTCATTTGTTTCGATGTGTACTGTACATATCTCTCACATTTCTTAACCAGGCCGTCAATTGAGACATAGGTGACATATATGCAGACTACACGAATGCGTAGACCTATGCTTAGACTGTGTCTCATTAAATCAGGCATTTTCCCCAACATTGTTAATAGACGAGATAAAATACATCTGATAACCTGTCCAGTTTTTCGACTGTGTTGTCGGATTTCGCATAAAAAATGGCGTCGCTGTTTGAAATCGAAAGTGACAAGAAATAGACATATATGACCGGCTTTTTTTTAAAAAATCATTTGCCAGCATTTTTCAAACACGTCTCCCTCTAAATAAGTATAGAATTCTTATAAAAACAAAAAATGGTAGAAAAAATAGCGACTTTATTACGCACAGAGACGGGAATTCCCACACTCTATTTTAAACCGCTAAATCATCGGATTCGCGATGCGGGTGAACCAGGCGCTTTACGTATTAAGAATGATAAGAATTGTCAAGCGCCTGGCGGACAATAGAAGGAAAATGAAAACAAATCCAAATTGACTTGTCCACGGGGGGCTAACTAGGTATTACGATGAAATGTTTGTCTACGACAACCTATATGGGTATTATAAGAGATTTGTATAGCTACGAAGTCAGTGTATATAGTGAGAAATGTTTGTCTACGACAACAAAATTGCCTTCGTAGCAATACAAATTTGTTATAATACCCATATAGGTTGTTGTAGACAAACATTTCATCGTAATACCTAGTTGGCCCCCCGTGTTGTCGGACTTTGACGTTTAACTTGTATTTTGTAGTTTGTTAATAAAAATGGTCTTCTTACATCCGATTTCGGCATTATCTGCAACATAAGTCTGTACGTGCATGCACGTTCAGGGCATTGATTTTATGCGTGATTTTTTAAAATTATATGTGAATCACATCTGTACGTGAATGGGAACTCTGCCGCTAGAGTGTAGACACTGTTAAATATGGCATTTTCAGCAATTCAAAGATAGAAAACTCTAGATCTGATCTATTGGTCTGATTTCAAGCATAATCGAACTCATACAAAATCTTATGGTCATATACAATCTGGCCAAGTTTGAGAAAGATTGGAGACATATTATGGCTTCTAGAGTTTAAACTTTCTTTACTGTTGAATAGTGTTGTAGCGATGATCGATTTAATCATTATAATCGATCATCGATCGAAAATGACCATAATCGAACATAATCGATCATGATTAGCCGTAATCGATTATGTTCGATTATTTATGATAAATTTATGAAGAAGCATAGTGCATATAAAAGACAGGTTGTAGCTTAATGCAGGTTGGAAGTAATGCAGAACGCTTCTATGGGAGTGTTCTGCATTACTTCCAACCCACATTAAAAAATAATCTGCCTTTCATGTGTTCACTATACATGTATGTATCCTCAAAGTATGGTTAAGTAAGCTTTGACTGTACTGTTAATCTGAAATTGTTTTACTTACTTGCACCAAATATATAAATGAAACAGTTGATTCCCAACCAAGAGATTATTCAAACAATGTTTACCCAGATGAACTGCCGCAGCAATAGTAATTACAGGTAGTAAAAGAAATGGTATACAATTAGTACAAAGCAAGCTCAATTAATTTGCAAATAAAAATAGGACATTAAATTAACTGTTTTATCAAATTGCTGCTTTGATTTTTATTTTGCTTCATATGGGTGCATTGTTTGCAAAATTATGTAGATATATAACATACAAATGCAAACATGAGTATCACATATATTCAGCTTTTCAGAGTACATATATAATAGTTTATGTTAAAACGATTATGGTTACCAATAATCGTTTAGAATCGATTATGGTTTTCGGACCGATTATACAACACTACTGTTGAACTTGGGTGGATTTGGGTGACTTTGGGTGAATTGATGAATGAGGATAAGTGTATCGTAAATTAAATTTAGTTGGCACTAATATTATTACTTCCATATAGCTGACTGGCATTCAGATAACGAAAACTATTACAGAAAATGACTTTTTTCATGGATATTGGACGGTGGGTTTTAATAGTGGATAGTGTAATGTAGTGAAGTAGACCCGTAGTCAGCTAGTAACGGTCAGTGTTTTAGGCCATACCATTAAGACTGTGCCCTAGTGTGTGTAAACCCCAGGGAGTAGTCACATGTACAGTTGAACCTATGGAAGCAAGATGGACACACCGATGTAGAGTGTAGACAAACTATCGCAGACCAGGAGATTTCCTGCAGGTGTAAGTCCTGTATTTACTACAATGGCGCGCGGAGCAGGGAACTCAAAGTAGCTGTTGATCTTTTTTTTTGCGCATGAAACTTGGGTAATTGTACTTTTAATCGCCGAGAAGGGTTCTCGCGGGTTGAAGTCGGTTTTCCAAGCGGATTGTATTTGCACTTTTGTTCGGCAATTTAGACTTCGGGTCACGGGGCTGAAATGGGATTTCGCCGTGTAGGGAAGATAAATTATCGGTCATAAGTGCGTATGTACTGCACTTTTGTTTCAGTGGGACTGAAAAATCGTGTCTATTTGCACTTCTGTCGGGATTCATTTTGCCGCCGGAAGTGCGTCACACATTCAGTGTGCGGTGAACTGAGGCATAACAAAGAAAAGTAACTCAGTTACACGCCTTTTAAAGTATTTATAACAAAGGCATAGGTTCAAAAAGGGGTGAAATTGGCCCTATGTCCACCAAATTTTCACAGATGATAGATATGTATGTGGTATAAGAAAAAACAACTTTATTTTCTCCATATTCACTTCCATGTAGTCATAGCAACCAAATACAATGTACTTATAATAACATAAAAATGGCTTATTTTTTCAAAATTTTATCATATCAATAGGAAAACATAGTATTTGAGCATAATTGATGTAATTATAATCAAACAATGATGATACTATTTAAAAAATGGTAAAATTGATAGAAAAATATGTATGTTGCTATAGCAACTAGCTATCAGAAAATCTCAAAATGGTGTTTTTTCCCATATTTTGGAACATTTTTACTGATTTTGGCAAAGGCGCCACTCCTCGACCAAAAATATAGATATAACAAATTAATTGTTTGGAAATAAGAATAACAAATAACAAAAATTAAATTTGGTCGAAGGGTGGCGCCATAGAAAAAATCGTCTTTCTAACTTTTATTTTGTTAGTTTTTCACATGAAAAACACAAAATCATGGTCAATAAATGCTTTATTTCTAAAAGAACTCGGTCTTCTATTAACAAAAAATAATTTGTATATGACAATAAAATGTCTTCTTGTATCACCAGCGTGTTTTAAATGTTAAAACTCTGATGTTTAAAAATTAGATTTTTGTAGGGCTGAAATGTATAGTTTCTGAACCTGTGCCTTTTAGGCACTTTCTATTCAGAAATCGGAAGTTATTTAGTATTCTTTTTAGAAATTGCAAATTTGCCCAGTTTGTGAATTTTGGTGAAACCCATAGGTGTTTGGTGTTTTAACCAAATCCACAGACTGAGATTTAAAAAAAAGATTTTTTTTTTTTTGCTAGTGTTTAAATTTAAGTATTCTAGGCTCTATAGAGAAATATTTAAAGCGACTCGCAACCAGATGGTGCATTAAAAATAGTAATTTGTAAATATGTGTCAAACGCTTATACAAAATTTATATATCATTTAATGATAAAGAATTAGTTTAGGATAAGAAATTCTGTTTAAAAAAAATGTATTTCAATAAAAAAAAATATTGGTCTCTGGTGGATTCGAACCCGGGGCCCGGCATTGGCGGACAGAAGGCAAAATAGGGGAAACCGCTTAGACCAATGGACCACGGAACTATCCGTTTATCTCGGATCGATTTAACGTATTTCAATGTGTACCGATCGAAAGAGCATACAACTTCGTAATTCGGCTCGTGTTTATGTCTGAGCCCGTGTAGAGAAGCAACAACAACAACTATACCGTCTACTAGTCGGTATAGAAAAACGATGGAAAATATCTAAAAATCTAAGATTCGGTGACGATTCTTGAGACTTTTTTTGGACTGATCATATTTTTTTAATGTCAGAAGCCAAATAATGCCACAAATTTGCTTTTATTTGAGTATTTTATTTTATTTTGACAAGTACACCATCCGGTTGCGAGTCCCTTTAAGGGTCTAAAGATAAATAAATAAATACAAACCATTAGATCTTTTGAAAATTGACATTTTTGTTCTCTGAAGTCTATTTGTAATAGTTAATTTCTAATTTCACTCAAATAAAAAATCAACAACAAACACCCAGCATAATCTACCAATTCTTGGTGATTAAAATTTGAAAACATAATCTACCTTTTCAATTCTGGGTGATTAAAATTTTAAAATATAATCTACCTTCTCACTGGTGATTATTTTTCAGAGTGAATTTAAATTAATAAAAAGATCATATTGAATCTACTCGTGGGTTGTGGCCCTGTGGGTGTTCAATATTGATTGTAATTTTAGGCATATGATTGGGCTGAGCCATCAGAAATTTCTAAGATGGCAAAAGTTCATATCAATGAATGTTCTTACCGAGATCTTCTGTCCCTACCAGGGGTGGGACGGAGAACCGCCGAGAGAATAATGGAAATGAGGTCGTATGGTGATATCGCACCAGATGATATCAGAAATTTGCCATACATGCAAAATCCAGAGGAAGTGATACAGTGCATCGACTTCCAAAAATATGCCCCACCAGGGTACGGGGATTACACAGGGGGGTATCAGGCCTATGCTAGTCCATACAATCCAGGACCAATGAGAACGCCATATCCACAACAGCCCCGGCTGTACTTTTTCCAAGGTTCAGTGTAAAATTTCCATGGAATATGAATAATTTACGTGGAATTTACATGGAATTCTAAAAGTTCCATGGTTATTCGTAACAATTTCCAAGGTTTTTGTTTAGTCACCAAAATTTCCAAGGTTTATGCATGCTTATGAACAAAAAAACCACGCAAATATCAAGAAAAAACCTTGGAAACTCTTAAAACCTTGGCAAAAGCTCGGAAAAATTGGACTTTGGCAAAAACAAACACGGAACAATCTCGGAAATAAGAACTTAACCATTTTTTAGCACGGAAAATCCTTGTAAAATAATAACTTAAACAATTTGCACCTCGTAAAAATTGTACTTAGACATTTTCCAGCACGGAAAAACCTTGGAAGTACAACTTAGTGAATTATAAACATGGAGATATCTTCTTGACAAAAAGTGTGACAGACAGAATATAAGTAATATTTGCTACAATTGTAAGTTTCACAAAACAGTGAATATTATACACACCCAGGACACCAGCTCACAACAATCAGAGGTCAGAGATTTAAGTTGTCTGTTTATCTATACTTTGAAATGTGAATGTGGCAAAAATTAAAGACTCCAAACCAGTTCAGACTCCTGACAAAAGATTCATGGTAAGTTACAGAACTTACATAAATACAATTTTATCATGATCATAATATATTTTGGATATTTACATGATACAAACAAAAGCATGTGGTACCCCACCCACTAGTAGTTAACTATTCCTCGCATACTTTTCCATGGTATTTTGTCGAAACCACGTAAAATGGTTCTAACATTTCCGTGGTTTTTAGGAAAAAACCACGTAAATAACAGAGTAACTATTTTACAAGGATTCCTCGTAAACTTTTCTGAGGATTTTTGTTTCCGTGGTTTTTAGGAGAAAACCTTGGAATTAAACATTTTACAAGGATTCCTCGTAAACTTTTCCGAGGTATTTTGTCAAACCATGTAAAAACCAAGGTCTTGTATTTTCTAAGGTTTTCTCGTCTTTTTTTCCAAGGTTTTTGTAATATGACCGTCCGAATACTCCGAGGTTTTTTCCATGTTTTTTTTTTCATAAAACCTAGGAAAAAGTACAGCCGGGCCTGTTTCATTTTACCCTACACCATCTCGGGACTTTGGCGGTGTCCAATATGGATCTGGTCCACTAACCGATCCGATGACTCCTAGCCGAGGGTATGACTATTACCCCAGACAGTTACAATCGAACCCATATGAAGGTCAATTATATGGGCAACAGCAAAATGCTCACTACCCACAACACCGGTTCACAAATGCACCTGGTCTGGGTGGAAGTCAAATGGGAGCTAACCAAAGGAGCGTAGATCAAGAAAGACCTCCAAAAACTGTGAACCTTCCTAAATCCATCTCGTATAATGGTGAATCTAAATGGAGGGCATTCTACAGCAAGTTTTCGACTTTTGCTGATGAACAAAACTGGTCTGCCAAACAGAGGAAAAATCAACTCTGCTTTTGCTTAGAGGGCAAGGCGAGTGAGTACTACTCTATGGTAACTGAGAAAGAACCCAGCATCGAGTATTTTGATCTAGCCACCAAGTTGGAACATAGATTTGGAGTTCAAGAACTTCCAGAAACTACCCAGATGCAGTTCCAATGCCTTAGACAAAGGCCAGAGGAGGGTGTACTAGAGTGGGCGGACCGGGTCATGACAGATTCAAGGACCTGTCTGATGATCACTTGCAGAAACAAGCTGTTCTCAAATTCTGTCAGGGCCTAGTCGATAAAGAGGCTGGCCAATTTGCAATCAACAACAAACCAGATAGAGTTGAGAAAGCACTGGATGAAGTGAAATGGTTCCAGAATACATACAAAGTCATGTATGGCCGTTCAGTCAAAAAGGACGCAAGGCAGGTGTACCAGGATGAGGCCGATGAATATGACATATATGCTGCGGGTATAGGTGCGCAATCTGAAACACCTAAGCCTTTCCAGAAAGTGTGTTTAAGTGATCCAGATAGAATGCAGGGTTTTGGTCAGAAAATCAAATTATTGGAAGAAAAGTTAGGATCATACCAGAAACAGGTTGATTTGGCAGATTCAAGATTGGACATACTTGACACCAAAATGGACATGGTTCTGAAATTGCTGGGGAACATGACTACTGAACAAAGAAGTAGATCGCCATTACCTGCACAAAGATATAATCAAAGTGAAGACATAGATTTAAACTTCAGAGGGTTGGAGGACGAAAGGGCCCCACTTCAACCCAGGAACAAGAGGGCCGAGAACTAGCAGCATCAGCGAAAGGAGAGCCGGTACTTGCAGCCAATTGCATCTACTCTCAAAGGAGACGTGATAGCTGTGAGTTTGAAGATCCGGTGAAGCAGACTCTGAGTGAAGGAGACGGAGGAGGAAGGCCGGTGCCGGCAGCAAATTGTACTCGCTCTCAAGGGGAGCACAATAGCTGTGGGCTAGAAGAACCGGTACAAGTTCCTGTGGTATTGACATCTGAGAGTCAGAATGCTCTAGCTTTCCAGCTGAGCAATCATGAACCGACAAAAATCAGAATGCTCTAGCTTTCCAGCTGAGCGATAATGAACCGAAAGATCAGAATGCTCTAGCTTTCCAGCTGAGCGATCATGAACCGAAAAATCAGAATGCTCTAGATAGCTTTCCAGCTGAGCGATAATGAACCGAAAGATCAGAATGCTCTAGCTTTCCAGCTGAGCGATCATGAACCGAAAAATCAGAATGCTCTAGCTTTCCATCTGAGCAACCATGAACTGAAAGATCAGAATGTTCTAGTTTCCCAGCTGAGCGACCATGGAGCCAAAGGAGAGGCAGAACCGATGGAAGAGCAGCTAGATCCTGAGCAAGGAACAAATCAATATCAGTTGAAACTAAAACCAGAAAAGTGTGAGTTGTTTCAGACCAAAGTCAAATTTCTTGGTGCCTGGGTGAGTGAGGATGGCTTCGAACTCGCACAAGAACACAAAGCTGCAGTTCTGAATTGGCATCCCCAGGCCAACACTAGACAAATAGAACAATTTCTTTGGCTGACAAATTACAATAGATCGTACATTATGGATTTTGCTAAACTGGTTATGCCCCTGTACAGGATAACTGGGAGGCAAAAGTTCAGATTGGGACCGGAAGAAGCAGCGACATTGACCTTCGAAAGTATCAAGAAAGCACTGACAACCGCACCAGTTCTAGCCATACCTAACAATACAGATACCTTTGTACTGGACACCAATGCATCTAATTACGCTATAGAGGCTGAGCTCGTGCAAGTACAGGATGGAAAAGAATGTGATAACTTTGCAATGGTAAAAAGACCAGGAACAAAACACGCCAATGCCGATACGCTTTCCCGTCCACAGGAAACGGACATGCATGACAAGTTAGACTTACAGGAACTGCACTACCAGGGATGATACTACATGCATTACCAAAGACCAAACAAGAACTGGTCGTACTTTGTTGAAGAAATTGATGATGCAGTACCACCACCAGTTCTTCAGAGTCAACCAGTGACTCAGCAAGTATATATTGAAGACTTTGAGAAGCTGCCATGGCCAGACGAACCAGCAGGCGGCTGCAGTTCCGATCCAGACTGTGACTTCTTTCATGTGTATGTTGTTGCAAAGGCAGATGGATCGTTTTTGATACAAGAAAATGTGCATGTGTACACAGTGGGGTCTGAAGGTCAACAAAGTCCAACCCTTTGTAAACCGGTGGACAAAGTGAGCATAATGGGAGACATTTCTTCCGTTTTTGCGCACCCCACTAGACAGTGTTAGACGCCCGTTTATAAATCCTAGTCCTTAAGACTGGATTCTAGGCCAGATACTGGAATTTCTGGAATCATTGACCTTTGCAGTGTTCTGCCAAGGTTGATAAAAAGTGGGGACAATTGTCTCACCAGCCCCCAAAAGTAGGAGACATTTTTCAAATTGACGAGACAAATGATTTTTAACACTAACCTACTCTACAAAAAAATGGTACCTGTGTCTCTTGATCGGTGAAAATCATATCAATATCAACACATTACTTCATCAGACCCTGCATTAATTCGGCCTCAACGCTTTGTTTATGATCGGAACTGTCGGCATTGGGATTAAAAGTTGTGTTTCAAAAGTTTGTATTTTTGTCAGTAAAGGAATTATTCTCTTGGTGTTTAATGCAAATTTTATAGGTTATCCCGTCTTGTTATATTCTACCCACGAATAGTCATGTAGCCAACTTTTCAGGAACTTCCGTTCGATCTTATTTTATGCCGATAACCAAGTTGAAGGAGTAATGGCGCTCTCGTTAGTACTCGTTCGCCTCGGTACTTTTAAGTGTCCTATTCCGCACATCTTGAATTTTGTCGCTTTAATATAAAGACGAACAACTCAAAATTTGCGAGCGCTGTTTCTTTCTAAGATGACGCGGTAGCCATGATTTAGCTCTTCAAACGGAGATTTGCGGGAAAAGACGTCATGTGCAAGCCGCATGATCGGAATTAACCAATCCAATCCAGTCTAGTTGCTGTTTGAGCATCGGTTATCATAAGTTTCTGTTTCACATTATAATTACACTGCTTTTACCGATTCGGCCCAACGAATTTCGCCGCGACAATTTTCGCACTGACGAAATTACGTGCGACATTTCTAATTTTTCCGCGAGAAAATCGCGGAATCGGCAGAACACTGCCTTTGTGATAGGCTAGTATATCCTAGTCGTAGTGATTGGATTGCTTGGCCTGAGACACAATTAATTCTAGACCTGTGAAAAAGATTTTTTTTTCAACAGAGTTTAAGGACAATTCAGTTGATATCAATGTTATGATAATCAGTGTGGAAAGAATTGATAAAAATCTAGCCCTTTGATGGCTGATTAACCAGTTCCGTCAGGAAAATAAAAGCTACAGAGCTATAGTATATGTGTCTCCTGAACATTTGATCGGAGACATTGACAGTTGCCTATTTGAGATACTTGACCTGTTCTTCAAAACGGGGGGGAATGTAGTGAAGTAGACCCGTAGTCAGCTAGTAACGGTCAGTGTTTTAGGCCATACCATTAAGACTGTGCCCTAGTGTGTGTAAACCCCAGGGAGTAGTCACATGTACAGTTGAACCGGTATATGGACGATGTGAACCACCGCCGATGTGAACCTAGACGATGTGAACCGGGTTTTTGGACGATGTGAACCGATTTTCAGGACGATGTGAACCACCCTATTGGACGATGTGAACCAACATTTTTTTCAAAATAAAACGACCCAAGTCTTCTTATTTTTCCTTGTATTAAACAATTCTCCTTTACAACTGAAGTGTTCCCATCAGAAATATTTACAAGCATGTTTTAATGATATTAAATCGGCAGAAGCTTTTGATGTTTATGAACGACGCATCGGGCGATGCTTGAAAAATTTGACAGTTTGCATAATCGTGATAATCCAATGTTCGTTTGATTGGATGGGTTTTTGTTTGAATAAAAATTGGTAATTGTATCATGATCTCTGATTGGTTTTATCACATGCTTAACTGTATATTTGAGTGTCTTAAAACGTTACCACGGTGTTATTGTCTACCAAATTTTACTTTTACCTATATTCACACATTTATTTATATCAATTCCAAATCCAACTGATGATATTATTAAACAAATAAATTCATTGCTTTTTGACTTCCTCTGGGAAGGACCAGCAAAAATAAAAAAGAATGTTATTATAAAAGAATACCAGGAGGGCGGATTAAAAATGATAAACCTATTAGCTTATATTCATAGTCTTAAAATAACATGGTTAAGAAGACTTATTATCTCCCCTGGTAAATGGAGCAAGATTGTTCCTGAATTATTTGATATGACTAATATGATAAAACTTGGTGATTCATATGTACAAAAACAGAGACAAAATGTGAAAAATCCTTTTTGGCAAAACGTTTTAGACGCTTATTTGGTTCTACTTAGAAAAAACAATCCTTCAAGTTGGGACCATTTTCTTTCTACACCAATATTTTTTAACAATAATATTAAGATAGGTGAACAACCTATATATTTCAAGAAATGGTGCCAAAAAGGAATTTTCCTAATCAATGACCTGATACAGGAAAATGGTAACTTTTATAGTGCAACAGACTTAAGAGAAATTGTTAATATTAAAACTAATTTTTTACAGTACTATGGAGTATTGAAGAGTTTAACTGAATTTGCAAACTTACATAATATTCAATTATCTAATCAGAAATTACAAGCTCCAATTATTCCTTATACATTCTCAGTTTTGATAAGAAGTAAAAGGGGCACAAAAGACATTTACAGTATTTTGAATAAAAATGATGATTCTGCAACAGCTAAACTGAAATGGGAAAAAAAAAATCAAATAGAAAATGAAACATGGAAACAAATACTCATGTCCCCCTTTAACTCTTCGACTAAAAGTAAAACCTCTTTACAATGGTTCCAATTTAGAATCAACCACAATATACTACCTACCAAAAAGTACTTGTTTACCATTAATGTAATTTTAAGTCCATTTTGCCAGTTTTGTCAGGTTGAAGAAGACCTTGTTCACATGCTCTGGTCTTGCCCAAGTACACAGGAATTTTTAAAACAAGTCAAAGAATATCTCCAATCAAAAGGCATAACCTGTATCTTTGAGGAGAAACATTTTATATTTAACATTAATGAGAATTACTCAGATCTTTCCTTCTTCATTCAGCTAAAACACTATATTTTTCTATCCAAATTCCACAATAAACCACTATCTGTCATTGCTTTTATGAACAAAACTAAAACACACTATCAACCAATAAAATACCAAAAGAATAATAGAACAGAAAATTTAACCAAATATTGGGACAAATATATGCATATTCTGGACAGTGATTAAATAGACAACAAACACAATAGCACCAAATATGTGTGATAAGGACTACTCATAAGAAAAACCCTGACAGTATACCTAAAAATGTAATATTTTGTTTAAAATTGCAAAAGCTACAATAACTCAAATAGTTTGACATGGTTTCGGCGGGGAGAGAAGTCCCGAGAGTAAAATCACTAAGAAAAAATATTTTTATACTTAAAAATATTCCATACCCCTTATTAATAGAGAGAAAGAGAGTGAGAGAAGAATGAATAGAGTAGAAATATAATCGTATTAATAGAAAATGTTTAAAGTTTCTTTAGAATTTCAATTATATGTCTATTTGTATTATACAGTGAAGCCTCTCTGTAAGCGACCACAAAACTTGGTTAATTACTAGGGTATGCAACAGGTGACTCCTTGGAGTGGGACAACAGTAGAACAGAGAGCCCCTGTAGGAGCTTTCTGTTTTGCTTTCTCCTTACTAAAGGCTGTCTTTTTACACAAATAATTGTCTCTTTTTAAATGGTCGTAACTGAGAGATTTTACTGTAATGCATGTTCTTCTTTCAAATGTTGTAAAGTATGTTGAGGGATGGCCCACCCCGACCCTCTGCATACTGATTGGACGGGGTGAATAAAAAAAAAATAAAAAAAAATAAAAATAATTTGGAAACTGATAAAGTGATTTTTGTGCCGTCTATCTGTGATATTAGAAAGTGATAAAGTGACTTATGTGGCGTTGCACAAGGATATGCAATTTGTGCAAAAGCTTGTGGTAAGGAAGTGAGGGAGCTGCAGCAGGCAATTGCCTGATTCACGCGACAGATGGCAGCACAGGACATGTAGTCGCTAAAATAGGGTAATAACATTAAAAAGTGTACATGTTTTCCAATTGTTACAAATAAATCTGATATTTCACTTATAAACTAAAACAAAAATAGGTTCACATCGTCTTTTGGGGTGGTTCACATCATCTGGTAAATCGGTTCACATCGGCGGTGGTTCACATCGTCCCTAATTCGTTGAACCTATGGAAGCAAGATGGACACACCGATGTAGAGTGTAGACAAACTATCGCGGACCAGGAGATTTCCTGCAGGTGTAAGTCCTGTATTTACTACAATAACATCCGGGTCAACTTATGGGTAACCGGAAGCAAAAATTTTAATGAAACTTTTTTTGTTCAACATGTTCATTAATAAAACGCGAGCAGGGTCGACCAGTCTGTGAAAAATAATGTAGCAAGTAGATCCGGCGGAAGTACAAAAAACCTACGAAGAAAAATCTATTCAATGTACATACAGATCTAACATACAGGTCTAAAAATGTGAATTTTAACTTGAAATTTATTGTATACGTAACTGTAGAAGCTCGCTTCGCTCGTTATTACGAGGCTTCTGATCAGGATCCAAACTGTTCAAAAAGTAAATAGTTCCATTTGATACAGTCCTACATCTGTACCATAAAATTATGGTAGTGACTAGGGGTACGTGACCGTACCTCTAATATTTGAAATTAGCGGTACGGATACGTACCCCTAGCGAGCCCTGTGAGGGTTGACTAGGGGTACGTGAGTCCATAACACTGTATAGCAACACTTTATTGTGTCTGCAGATACGTTAATAGCGATGCTAATGTTAATAATATCTCATTTCAACCTTCTATTCTGACTGTTTAACGCAGAAAAGCAAAAAAAAATTAATCCAAAAATTATTTCCAATCGGCATTTTTTTCACGGCAGCGAAAACTATACCTATGAATAAAGAACGTTCACACATTTTTACAAACATGTATAAATATTTAGAATAAATGCACTGTTTAATTGCGATCAGTTATCAAACGTGTTTTACGAGTTGATTTGTGTAGATCATTAACCAGCAAACTTGGGTACCGGCAAACTTACATGTTTCGATACTTGATTGGAGCCGAAGCTTCGATATTTTTTATTTTCTTAGATCTACCACTTTATATTCATGCTAAGTTAGGAAGACACATCAGCAGTAGTTTCTTACAAGCTTATTGTATTAATTAAGCTACCATTGAATCAAAATTTTAAGAAAAAAACTTAACATTGGTCACGGATTTTCAGATATCGGGCGTATCTGACGATAATTAACCCAATACATGTATGCGGAATACATCTATTCTCATCGCTGCCGGCGAGAACAAGTTGGGTGGGGAATATTTGTCGAAGTTTCTTTGTTTTTCTCCATTAAATATCCACAAGCTAAGGTAGAAATGAGAGATTATTATTATTAGCATCAATAAAACGTATCTGCAGGCAAATTAATATGTTGCTACATAGTTTAAATGACTCACGTACCCCTAGTCAACCCTCACAGGGCTCGCTAGGGGTACGTGACCGTACCGCTAATTTCAAATATTAGAGGTACGGTCACGTACCCCTAGTCACTACCTAAAATTATATTCTATATCCTAGCAGATTCTGACTTAAGGCAGGTTGGGAGTAAAGCAGAATGCGCCGTGCTTTGCTTTCAACTTGCTTTAAATAACCCTTCATTCTGTTTTCAAAACTAGAATTAGGCTATGGGGTAATGTGTTAATTTGTTAAAATGCTCCATTATTTGACAGCTTCGCTCGCGTGTAGGCTGTGCCTATTTCATATTATCTAAGACCTATAGTTGATTTCAATAAAAATGTTATTACCATGTGACTATGTCAATCAACACCAAACTCATCTGAAAACACTGCGACACTCCTTCTACAGCCCCCCAAAAATAACTTGTTTACCAGAAAAAAGTATCTTGAATGAAATCAACATTCAAGCTTCCGGTTTAGTTTATAATGGTATAGGGTAAAACCCGGACAGAACAACTCCCGACCGTTTTCGCTTCTATGCCACATTTAAATCAAAGCGCTGAAAGCGCTGGAAGACTGTCGGTGTGATAAAAGAACACCCAATATGTCTCTTTCTATATAGGGCGAAATTAAATTGCAGTTTTTAAGGTATGCTGCAGCTATGTTTAATGCAAGACAACAGTAAAGCTTGAGGAGTTTTCTACACCAATATTGTTCTTCATAAAGCAGTCTTTAAACCCTTTCTTTTACAGTCCTTCTTTTTTACAGCCTTTGAGTTGAGTTGAGTTAAGTTGAGTTGAGTTACTCTTGTTTATAATTATACCATTGTTGTCGGAAAATAGCTGTACAGCTAATGTTTACTGTTATATTGTATCCGACGTTAAATAAATATTCTTGTATCTTGTATCTTGTACCCGATGAGTAAAACCTGTACTTGTTGCAAACTGTCAAAACAACAATTTAATGTAATGTATGGAATGTCACAATGACATTGTCTGATCTACAATATGTCGAAAAGTTTGGATATTGATAAGACGCAGCTTTACGCGAGATCTTGCTTCTTTGAATTTTTTTAAAAATGTATTTAAATAAACTGACAATTGCCGCGAGTTTAGTATATCATAATGACACCCATTGCAAGCTTTACTGTCTGTAACTAATACTCGATAAGTATTTGATGTTCTTTGTATTAATTAAAAAACCAATTAAATGCAGAAGTGTTAGTTTGTGTTAAGAGAGATGGCTTTGTTATACAGGATGCAATTAATGGTTAATGTCTATACACAAGTGAGTTTTATGCACTGTATTTCATCATGAAATAGCATCGGAGTGTTAAATAGTTGATCCAGATCTCATCTAGATGCAAACATGTTGCAACAATAATCATGAATTCGCGGTATCGTGTATAAGGTTAATAATCGTCTTGATCCAAACTATTTTCCAACAATAATCATACTTCCAAATTGAGTTAGCCTTCTCCTTGGTCAAGTATGAAAGTGCCGTCTGCAAATTTCGTCTAAGTGGATTTTAATGTACATCATATCGACATAGAAAAGCACCCGAGCGTAAAGCAGTTGTTCCAGATCTCATCTCGATCCAAAATAGTTGCAAAAAAATGTTTTAACAAAAATAATCACTCTTGAAAATTGGGTTAATTTAAACATAATTTATTTCCATATGCATAATGAAATGGGGTCGGAGCACAAGTTCTGACAAAGTTAGATTCAACCCTCCCTCTCTGGATAAGCCCTCTAGCTGCTTTCTATGTAATTGTCCTCTGCAAACTTTGCAACAATTCCATGAGTAAATCATTTTTTATATATTTAAAAAATCGCACCCGATTGTTCAAACAGTACGTACATGTATAACGATCTGATCTGGATCAACCTACTTGCAGCAATACTCATGAATTCGCTTGCAGCGAGCAGTCATCTGGATCGAAACTGTAAAATCGCACCGAATGTCAAACAGTTCATATCACGATCTGATCTGGATCCAAATTATTTGCAGCAGTAATAATGAAATCGCCCGCAACGTGCAGAAGGTTAACATTCATCTGGATCCAAACTGTAAAATCGCACCGAGTGCCAAACACTTCATATCACGATCTGATCTGGATCCAAACTATTTGCAGCCATTATCATGAATTCGTGCGTAACGTGCATAAGGTAAATACTCACTATGATCTAGCTCCGAACTGTAAAATCGCACCGAGTGTCAAAAAGTTCGATTCACGATCTGATCTGGATCCAACGTATTTGCAGCAATAATCAAGAAATCGTCTGTAACGTACAGAAGGTTAACATTCATCTGGATCCCAACTGTAAAATCGCACGCGAGAGTCAAACAGTCCGTATCACGATCTGATCTGGATTCAAACTATTTGAATCATTGGCAATAATCACGAAATCGCCCGTAGCGTGCAGGCTGTTAATATTCATCTGAATCCAAAGTGTAAAATCGCACCCGAATGCCGAACAGTTCGTATTGCTAGCCAATTTATTAACCAATGTGTTACCTAAAACTTATGAGTATACATGTATAAACATTCTCCAGATTAGCCGAACAGCCGAAATGTGCTGAAATATGCCGCTATCTTATCATGTGCCGAGGTATCTTGTACCTACCGAAAGTCGATTCGGGTACCAGCGTGAAATAAACAGGTGTTGACCTCACATGACCTGGGTTTTGACCTGGGTTATATTTCACAACTTATTCGCTTTGCTAGGGCCTGTACCTCTGTTGAGGACTTCCACATTCGTAATAAAACTATTACTGAAAAGCTTCTTAAACAGGGGAACAGATTTCATAAACTTCGTAAAACATTTTCTAAATTCTTTTATAGAAATCTTCCTCTCATTAACAAGCAAGGTATTTCACATCCGGAGTTTTATGGTGATGTGATTTACAGACTTCGTAAGATTCTTGGACATATACATTTTCAAAACCTATTTGTGAAACGTATTAGATTTTTCCTCAAAAAAGATTATGATCCAACTATATTGCTGCGCACTTCACGTTTGGTTATCGATCAGTCTACAATTGATAACTATGCTTTCCTCTTTGGTTGTGCGACGACAGACAGGGCTTAGCACTACATGATGATGTATCTCTAAAGCCGTCCTTAACCGGGAGAGTTATGTCGGATTTTCGTGCTTTGTTTTTTTTTCCTCCCTCTCTGTCGTACCCTGGACCCTTCCATGTCTTACAGTTGCTCGTAACTACAGACTAGTCGCTTGAGTACAATTTGACCGTTGCCATAGTGGGTTATTTTTAACACGGGCTTGAATGTTTAATTCTTTCCCATGTTACTAATGATCTTGTCATAGAATTTTTGTTAAATGTTTTACATGTATTTACTTACTGTGCTGGCGGTCTTTTTGATTGTGAGGTTGTGGAACAGGGTTTATATTTTATGTACACTGTTCGTCTTTATAGGAGCATATAGGAGATAAGTGTGAGGTTGGGCGCCCCTAAACCCAGGTTTAACCCCCCAGTGGTTGTTAACAATTAATTAATTTATAGTTAATTATTGATTGCTACTGACCGTACCAAGGCGGGCTCCTATATTCACTTTGCTTTATGTTTGTCTTGCGTGTTGTTTTCTATTTAGTGTGTAGATGTAGGAATTGTATTGCGTGTGTGTGTGTGTGTTTGTTGTGGTATGACTGTGTGTGTGTGTTCTGCTTGAGAGGTGGGTGTATTGTTTGTGTTACGTTTCCTGCTTGAGTATTTCGTTTTTATTTGTCTTTGGTATTTTAACACGGGAAATAATGTGTAAGGCAACATTGTTATTTTGAAATCTCTATTTGTGTAATTAGGTTTATATTACAAAGAAGTTTGCAAACACTGCAAGAATTTTCTTAAAATATTGCATTAAAACTGTTTTATCGCGCGCACTATTTTACTCTATATAGGCTTACACCCACTGACTCACCAGAATTATGCGCGCCAGCTTGTAATAAGCCCAAGGGCGGATCAGCAACTTCAATACCTAATCAATTAAGATTGCTGCAAATCCCGTGCGTATTTTTGATATATTTTTCAGTAAATAACTTCCAAATTCGACTAAAAAATACAATCTGAGTAAAAGTCTAACTGTAAGTAGTGTTTCTACATGTATATCCTAACAACCATATTGCTCCAATCAATAGTGTCTGTGTGTGGATACGCATCTGGCGCATTAATCTGAGATAGTTAAATTTGCATGGCTTTGTACGAGTACAACCTCTGGAAATGGTATAGTAACATAAGCCGACAGTCTAAAAATCAAAGCGCTGTCAGCGCTGGAATTCTGTCGGTGTACTTAAAGAACACCAGCATTCAGCATTCAGCTGTACCATTCTGGTTTATTATACATCCTGAGATAATCCCATGCAAATTCCAATACTGATGAATGGCGACTTTGGCGCATAAATGTGGCGGTAGAGCTAAACAGCGAAAAGAAGGTTCATTCCGCAGGAGGAAGATTTTCCTACAAAATGAAGATTTTACTTCTCAATTTGTACATAGATCTATATGAACAAAAAAACATTATTTTGAATGAAATTATGTAATAAATTGCTATTTTATATGAATATGCAATGTCAAAATGATAAAATCAGGCGTTAAAAGGAATATCAAATTTTCCTTTTGTAGGAAAATCTTCCTTCTGCGGATGGAAGATTCCTTCCCTTAAATAAATATTTTCCTTTTTAAAGGGACTCACAACCGGATGGTGTACTTGTCAAAATAAAATAAAATACTCAAATAAAATCAAATTTGTGGCATTGTTTGGCTTCTGACATTAAAAAAATATGATCAGTCCAAAAAAAGTCTCAAGAATCGTCACCGAATCTTATTTTTTTTTTAGATATTTTCCATCGTATTTCTATAGCGTCAGCTGACGGCATAGTTGTTGTTGTTGCTTCTCTACACGGGCTAAGACATAAACCCGAGCCGAATAAAGTATTATCGATCGCTACCAGTGAAGTACGTTAATTCGCTACCATATATATAGAGAGCGCTGGTAGCCGAGGTGATAAAGGCGTTTCCTCATTGTTCATATAGTCAGCGCATGGAGGGTCACGGGTTCGAATCCCACCAGAGCTTCTCCTTTTTTCTTTTTTTTTTGAAATGCATTTTTTAACAGAATTTATTATCCTAAACTAAATGTTACACATTTATATAAGCATTTGACATATAATTACAAATTACTATTTTTAATGCTAAATCCGGTTGCGAGCCTCTTTAAGGTCGAGAGTATCAACGCTTTTAACACTGTATACATCATTAAAGCTGAAGATAGCACTATAAACAACAACAAAATCTCCATTTGGATTTTAAACATTTGCTTATAAATGAAGACAGCGATATTATTGGCTATCCTGGACTGTATCGTTTTGATATCGTGTATTCATATCATATAGCATCTAATAACATAATTTGATTTTTTTTTAAATTGTTCATATGTGTACACATTGAGAAAAAAATATTCCTTTTGTAGGAAAATCTTCCTTTCGCGGAAGGAACCTTACTTTTGCTGTTTAACTATACCCCCAGGGCTGCCATAAGTTGACATGAAAAATCCTAAGATTTCCTAGTTTTCATTTTTTTAGTGCAATTCTACAAATCGTACCTTTACCCAAACGCCTGTTTCAAATTTTGTTGACGCGTGACTACTTACAGCAGACTGGAAGTAAAGCAGAATGCGCCTTAAGGCCCATTCTGCTTTACTTTCAGCCTGTTTTAGGCTACCATTTACAAGACAAAAAATCCTAAGATTTAGGAAAAATCCGGAGAAATGGCAGTCCTGTACCCCAAATATGAAACTTGAACTCTGCATTCATTCTGAATCCAAACTGTTCGCAAAACCCCGAGTAGTGTAGGAGTTAGCTTCACAAGATTTTTAACAGACAGACAGACGAACAGAAACCACAACCTCAATATGTCTCTCCCTATATAGGGGAGATATAATTGAAGTTGTGCAATCCAGTTTGCAGCTACGTTTAATGCAAGGCAACGGTTAAGCATAAAGTCTTAGGAGTTTTCTGCACCAGTGTTGTTCTGCATTTTGCAGACCCATAATTCACTGCCTTGTCATTGATTGATTTAAAACAAAATTCAGTTTATATGCTCATACATAGGGTTACAACAGTTTTTGACAATATATATATGGTGAGAAAAATATGCAGCCGAACCGGGACTCGAACATGGCAAACCTGCTATCCCAACCGAGTTACCAGACTGCTTACACATATCTCCCCCCATTTCACTATAATCCTAAACTAGCTACACACACCATATACAAAAAACTTCCTCCCGAAGTCTTATATCAAGAAGACTAGACCGCATTTCAAAAAAGCTTAATGGTGAGGGCAAATTGGGGAAATGATTGGTATTCTAGTGTATCAACCTAATTCAAGGGTGCTGAGTCCAAATATATCGGATACAAAGCTGGAATTTGAATTTTAAGGGGCCAAAAAGGGGAAACAAAATGGCCGCCATAATAATTATGACGGCCATTTTGTTTTCCCTTTTTTGCCCCTTTGTCAACTTGGATGGAAAAAGCCCATTCATGGCGGCCATTTTGTTTCCCATTTTTGGCCATTAAAAAGTCAAAATCCAGCTTGGTATCCACTATTTTTCGATTCAACAACCTTAAATTAGGTTAAAACACTAGGATACCAAGCATTACCCCAATTTGCCTTTACAACTTTTTAGGAGCACAATTTTTCCAAATTCAGTCTAGACCAGTTTCTTTGTATTATTTTTGTACACTTAGTACTTTGTTACATATAAATCGTGTGGATTGTTTATTTCGTGCGTCAAATGTTACAGGGTGAAAAAGTTGTGAATCAACTAGGTCTCAAACCTATAGTCGGATTTTGACCCGTGAGCTGTGATCTTTAGGACGAGTCCACCCATACAGGTAAAACGCGTCACAAACCATGAATTCGTTTAGGAGTTACCTACCTTTCATGGTATACTAAGGATATTGTGCATTTTGTATTGAAATTAAATCAATAATCGAGTTAGAGTTATAGGTAACGTGTACGGATTCTTTCAATAGGGTAAAAGGATGTGGGTTCGATTCCCAGTAGGTTTTTATTTCTTTTAAAATTATCATTAGTTTTATGTTTTATTGCATTAATTTTCAAATAATTACTTATTTGAATTGTTCAACATAATATTATATGCAAAATGTGTCATGGGCAACCTAAACTTTGTGAACTACATGTACATGTATTTTAATGTATGTAAAATGTTACCCGGTGTGGCTAGTCTCTCACTTCTAGAAAACAATTGCATTAATTCATTTATCACTAAAATTTTAATGAGCAACTCCAGTTTCCAATTAAGCCAAATGTATGACAATTGTAAAACGACAACAGTGTTGCCCTGATCAGAGTGCTCGTTACGGAGCCTTCTGATCTGGGTATTCACTGTTTTCACGGGACAAGTGAAATTTCTACAAGCTCCCTTGTCATGGAATTTTAGACTATTGACGCGGTGGTTTTGTCTGTCGTAGCATCTTTAGTTTGAACAATATGGTTATATTGAAATTTAATAAGAAATTGAATAATATATATTATCTAAAATCTGAACAATTACTATAGGTTCCTTGTTGTTATCGTCATGTGTAGTATAAGAATACCTTTCCCAACCAACAAAAAAGAAAGGATTCACTGGGTATCGAACTCACGACCTTACTTAGTAAAACACGTCTCTACTATCTCGAGCACGATTACATATAGGTTTAAAATCTTATTTTAAATATCAAGTTTAGGTTTGAACCCTAACTTACCCATAACATGGAATGGTTGCAACTTCTATAAATAGAAAAGCTCAGTCACGGTTTAGCACACTAAATCCATCTATAGTGACATTGGCTTACTATGGCAGCACTCTAAACACTGGACTATCAAGCCAACCAGTGAAGTATATCAATAAGTTTCACCATAATCTCAACCCAGCTACATATCATAGAGATATTTACAGTGGAAAAAAATGTTATTCTTTCCAATAAACGTGTTTACTCTAAACTATCATTCCATTGCATACAATTCATTGAGCCAATTCAGACGCTGAGTAACCCGACGTGTAATCAGACTTTATACTGTTTGCAATTCAGATTTAGATGAATAGCCAGGATTGTCTGAAAGATGTCATTCAATGCGTTCCGTGTGAATTTTTTGCATTTAAACGGAAAAAATAACGTTTACTCCACTAAGAGTGAAAACCTATCAGCAAATATTTCCTTAATTCCTTTCAAATTGAAAATTCATTCAAGGAAGAAAAAACCTAACAAAACAATCCCATTTAAGGTAGCTCGCGGGTGAAAAAGGTGTAATAAAACTTTGCTTGAAGAATGATAATAGCCTAAAAAACATTGTGTGAAATTATAGGCAAAATTTATTGTTTGTTTTGTCTTTAAGGTCTCTTTTTCTGTCAAAAACCTGGAATTTTGATGATATTATTTTTCTCAGAAAAAAAGAAGAATCTAATGACTATAAGTCTCGCGCAATAAGTAGTTCACAACATTCATTGCAAGAAAAGCTAAACACATTTTGAATAATGGTGTTCAGAAAGATGTTATCAGCTATTTTAATTTTGCAAATGCTAAAAAATTGAATTACAAAAACCTGGCTCATTCAATGTACATATTTTTTCATTTTATTCAACTATACTCAGCAAAAATAGAAACTTTACATGGGATTCTAATACGTATAATTCTGTGTCCAAACACAATTTTGCAGAAAGCTTATTGTTATTTAAAACTTTGGATCAATGTCTGCAGGTTCTCGAGAATGGTGATGAAAAAAATCCAAAAGTCAGGTCGTAATTTGACGTCAAAATGCATAGGGGTCGATTTAAAAATTCTCAGAAATGTCAAGGTGTGCGCAAGATGTGTTTAATGCATTTTCATGTTTCATTTTAGGTGACTTTTTGCATAAAGTCACTTCAGTAGCGTGCATGCCTACCGTCACGCCTAATGCAAGCAACACTCCGTCACGGATGTACCGTCAGATGACGTCATCTGGAATGACATGTCATTTTCGTAATCGAGCATGTCTGAGGTCGTTGGTCGTGTCAATCTGCTAATTAATCCGCCCCGACGCCAAGTTTATCCCAAACATGCTCTATTGGCTTCAGACCCGGTGATACCGAAGGCCAGGGCATGACGTTAACATTATTCTGGACGTTGTGTGTGCAGTTAATATCTGCCCAGGATACGGTCTACGGGTACGGATTGAACCTTGACATTGCGTAAGACGATTCCTTATTGTCTCGGCAGTGATCCCAAACCGCCGAGCAGTAACCGTTGCTGGGATCAAACGGTTACGTCGGTACGTTAACGTAAGAGTGCGGTCGTCTCGACGTGACTTCAACGGTCTCGGCCGATCCTTGACTTACCCCGTAACTCTGTAATGAGTATTGAGGATATGAATTTTCTACCGTAGGCGTCCAAAATGACGCGCAACATGAGTTTCTGACGCGCCCGCCGTAAACATGCCAAATGGCCTGATTTCTGTGATTTTCAGAAAGCTGTGGCATCTCAGTTTTGAAACGCAAATGTTTACAATTTTGTTTTTTCGGTGTTTGGCTAAAGCCTGCGTTTGTCGGTTGCATTAAATAATCGTGAAATAAACCCTGAATAGGTCAACTTGCCGTCAGTGTTAAAAACCGGAAGTGGAAAGCGTGCTACGTCGTGCGCGGTACAAATTAGCGAGAGTGTGGCTGTGTATGGTCTTTATCAATAACTCCATTATTAAATATGCGTATATTTTATGAAACGTCACTAAAACATCGCTTAAACCGGCTTTTAAGTATGTAAAGTTTCTATGTTTGCTAAGTATATATAGTTGGTGAAACAGTTGGTCAGAAAAAAAAAGATTTTCTTATTAAAATGTGGGAAATTTGAAGTTGAGATACAGTTACTCACCTTAAAATTGAAATTCTGTCATTAACATGCATTATCATTTATTCATGGACTTGCATACAAGGTTAATTATATTGTTTAAAGAGGCTCGCAACCGGATTTAGCATTAAAAATAGTAATTTGTAAATATATGTCAAATGCTGATATAAATGGGTAAGATTTAGTTTAGGATAATAAATTCTCTTAAAAAATGCATTTCAAAAAAAAAAAGAAAAAAGAAGAAGCTCTGGTGGGATTCGAACCCGTGACCCTCCATGCGGAGACAAACATCAAAAATGAGGCAGCGCCTTTACCACCTCGGCTGCCAGCGATCTCTATATATGGTAGCGAATTAACGTACTTCACTGGTAGCGATCGATAATACTTTATTCGGCTCGGGTTTATGTCTGAGCCTGTGTAGAGAAGCAACAACAACTCTACCGTCAGCTGACGCTATAGAAAAACGATGGAAAATATCTAAAATAAAATAAAATTCGGTGACGATTCTTGAGACTTTTTTTGGACTGATCATATTTTTTTAATGCCAGAAGCCAAATAGTGCCACAAATTTGCTTTTATTTGAGTATTTTATTTTATTTTGACAAGTACACCATCCGGTTGCGAGTCCCTTTTAACATTATAATGGGCAATATCGATATTGAAAAGGTTGACGTATTGATAAGCTTCAAGGTGTGTCTTTATAGTTTGATCAAATCGTATACATATATACCGATTTTATTGACCTGTAAGGCATTAAATTAAAACGTGCATGTAAGTGGACATGCATAATTGGACCGTATATAGCTTCACTTATTCTAATCAACGAATACTAAATATAACATGTCCCTTGATCACTGCGTTATTGATTGACAAGTCAATACAATCGGACACTTCATTCAAAAAATATTTGGATCGAATGGGATTCGAACCTATGACCTTAGGATTTTTAGTCAATCACTCTACCGACTGTGCTATGAAGGACTATACTGAATCGTATAAACTTTTCCTTTATATAAATGTTCTAGTATAAGCACGTGCGAGACGCATTTCCGCTCGCCCGAAAGAAGACTAACGTATGAGAAAGGCCTTAATCTTTTCTTGGAAATTTGGTCTTTTACAAACCAGGAGAGTATTAAGATAAAGGCATTTTCTCGTAAACAATATATATATTGTTTACGAGAAAATGCCTTTATCTTAATACTCTCCTGGCTATATATATATATATATATATATATATATATCGGAAAAAGACGTTATGAAAAATCAGCCGCCGCGGCCGGGAATCGAACCACGGGTCTCTGGATTGCCGGTCCAGCATGCTAACCACTACACCACAGCGGCCAGCTGACTTCTCATGACGTTAATGACGCTATATACGCAACGCCGTTGTTAATAGTCCTAAAAATGGCTTCTTAGTTACCAAATCGGGTGGCCATTGTGCATATAACGCCCCAAGCATCGGTAAACAGATATATAAATGAAGAAGGAACTCGATGCTGGAAATAAATATCGGAAAAAGTCGTTATGAAAAATCAGCCGCCGCGGCCGGGAATCGAGCCACGGGTCTCTGAATTGCCGGTCCAGCATGCTAACCACTACACCACAGCGGCCAGCATATATATATATATATATATATATATATATATAGCATAAACTTAGTTGTGTACCGATTTTCTCTAGATTGTCGACAATCAATTGTTTGCTTCCGAGTCGGCGATAATCGATTGAATTTTTATCTCTTTCGCGACGTCGTAAATGAATCTAAATTGTTCAAAATTATGAAAATATTTGAATGTTGTTTTAAAATGTGGAAAATGAGGCTTTTGGTTTTGGTTCGGAAGAACAAATGCTCCACTTTTCTTATACAAATATCGAATATTCTAAAACAATAATGTTTAAGCCATAACCCCATACCCTGTTTCTAGTTTAGAAGAGAGGTAACCACTCAAAGCATCTTATTCTGCTTTACTGTCAGTCTGCTTTAATCTTTACATGCATACCTATAAAATAGAATTACTGTATGAAATTGACACGTGTTGGTCTATTTCAAAGGGTTTCGACATTGCACGTAAATAAACCCAGCCTTCGTTTTTAAAAATCCTTAGAATGTTAATGCCACTTTTAAAGAGGCTCGCAACCGGATTTAGCATTAAAAATAGTAATTTGTAAATATATGTCAAATGCTTATATAAATGGGTAAGATTTAGTTTAGGATAATGAATTCTGTTAAAAAATCCATTTCAAAAAAGAAAAGAAAAGGAGAAGCCCTGGTGGGATTCGAACCCGTGACCCTCCATGCGGAGAGAAACGTGAAAAAATGAGGAAGCTCCTATACTACCTCGGCTACCAGCGCTCTCTATATCTATAGTAGCGAATTAACGTACTTCACTAGTAGCGATCGATAGTACTTTTACTACTTTATTCGTCTCGGGTTTATGTCTGAGCCTGTGTAAAGAAGCAACAACAACAACTATACCGTTAGCTAACGCTATAGAAAAACGATGGAAAATATCTTAAAAAACTAAGATTCGGTGCCGATTCTTGAGACTTTTTTGGACTGATCATATTTTTTTAATGTCAGAAGCCACATAATGCCACAAATTTGCTTCTATTTGAGTATTTTATTTCATTTTGACAAGTACACCATCCGGTTGCGAGTCCCTTTAAAGCTGATACAATTCAAAATATTAGTTTAACTGTTGTCACGTGATATTATATGTATATGCTAGTACTTATTCTCCACCACATGCTGTCTGTATGCCCGATTGTCCTAAAGATGTTCTGTTCTTTAAAATCTTAAGAAGTCATTTAACCCTTTACTCTATAGCCTGTTTCAAGTATTGAAGAAAGGTGGCCGCTTAAAGCAGGTTAACAGTAAAGCAGAGTGACGAAAAATCACCTTTTTATGCCTTTAGACAAATGTCTTTTGATGTAGATGGCATATAGTGATCCTACTGTCGGTGCGTACGAGTTAAACAGATTTTACCGATTCTTGTAGCAATAACACCGTGTAATAAAATGCTTTGGTACTTAAACAGTTGTTGGTTAGGGTAATTCCCAATCCAACCATATCATCCAACCTCAGTTTGACATTGACCTTGATCGAATTTTGTCTACGACTATGTTATTAGTAGGGTTGTTTATTGGTTAACTAGATTTTACTGTTTCGTCTGGCATCAATACCGCATATAAGAATGATTTGATACTTGCTGCTTTTGATCATTGCCAATTCACCCATATCACCTTACCTCAGTTTTGACCTTGACCTTCACCGAATTTGGAACTAAAATATGTTATAAGGGCTGTTTTATCGGTTAACTTGATTTTACCGCACCCTCTAGCATTATTACCGCTTACTAGAATGCTATGAAACTTTCACAGTTATGGCTTAGAATTATTCTCAGTTCACCCATATCATCCAACCTCCATTTTGACCTTGACTGAAGTCGCCCCGTACTTCATTCTCAGTGTTGTTATACTTTCTGGTCCTTTGGAATCATAGATTTCAGCGCATTTACAGTTGAAAGTTGAATTCCGCTTAAGCCGGTGCTAGGGGGCGTGAGCACTGTTGCATATTTCAGTATTGCTCATGAACAGACTCAATTAAACCGAGTCTGCAATTTTCAGTATTTGCTTTGTTTTCTGTGTTTTCAAAGGATCCCCCCTTATTCAGATTTTTATAATATGTTATAAGGGATGTTTATTGGTTAACTAGATTTTACCGTTTCATCTAGCATTAACAACTTTTATTAGAATGCTTTGAGACTTGCACAATTGTTACATTCGATAATTCCCAATCAACGAGTATCAACAAAACTTAATTTGGCATTGACCTTGACCTTATTGTGGACTAAGAATATGTTTTATGTGCTATGTCAAGGTTAAATAGATTTTATCTTTTCGTCTAGCACCGCTTACTCAAATACTTGGATACATATACAGTTGTCGCCTTGTACCATTCATAATCTATCCATATCACCCAACCTTGTGTTTACCTTGATAATACCACAGAGATCACTGTCAATGCGGACACACAAACTCGAATTGGGACCATACACTTCCGCTTGAACACTTGTGTCACCAAGCGATACTAAATAACAGTGCATCTATCAGCCAATTTAGAGACATTCTTGAAGATACGAAACACGAGAACTCTCACAAACAGCTGAAACGGTCACAAATGCAGAAATACGAGGAAAACGTTACTAAAGTAACATATCTAATAAGAGGCTGGTTCAGCCCATTTGAAATAAATCAAGATCTGATTAGCATATCCACCGTTAATGCAGTACCTTGAGACATCGCAAAAGACCTTCTGAGTGCGCATGCGATTGGTCAATGATGCGATTGGTCAATGCTCGTATGCACAATTTAAAGGAGAACAACCATGATGGAATGAAGAGCAACAAAGTTTAGACCTCAAGCAGCATGAAAGTGAAATCCAGTGGAAGACTGGCAGTTCTTATAGCTGATAATGCTTTTGTTCGGTCGCATCATAGTTATGGCACACACACGTAATCTCCAGATAAATTTCATTATTTTACTTATTGCTCTTTGGCAATAGTCCCTCTCAACATCAAATGGTTTGCTAAGAAATCCAACAATGCTGAATTAGCATTGAGCTAACAGAAAACGCTTGGCTTAGCTGAAGGTGTCCCGAAAAAGTCTGTCTCTGTGATTGACGGAATGAACCTCGTATAGAGAGTCAAAAGATACCAATGCATTGTTGTGGCTGCGCAAGCACTATTCTATCGATGGTACTCGAGGCGGCAGTGACAGTGATAGAATAGATGTATACAGGGGAGACGCTTCTTTAGCAATATGGTCAATAATAATATTCTTATAGCGTTCCTGGTGCATCAATGGATGAAAACTGAGCACAGTCAAAGGTTACAGAGGATTTGATTTGATTTTTTTTATTTACGTCGCTTTCAACAGTATTTCAGTCATATCGCGACGTCTAGCTAATTATAGGTGGAGGAAAACCCCAGAAGTCCTTTATGCACTGTTTCAGGCACAAATCGACAACTGGGTAGAACCATCGACCTTCCGTAAGCCAGCTGGAAGGCTTCCCCACATGAGAAATCCGAACGACCCTACTGGGATTCGAACTCACAGCGGTGAGGAGCTTAGTGATGTAAGTCACAGTGACTATACCACTAGGCCACGGAGGCCCCTAGGTTACAGAGGAAAATATCGCACCTTACGTTGAAATCAAATGCTTCAAAATAAAATATAATGGATGCGATGAGGTACAGGGTCTTTGAAGCAGCCAAGAAGAAGCAAATGAACGTATTTAAGAAATGCTGGACAAAGACACACACAAGTTATATATGATATCCTGAAAATTGAGGACGCGATTGACACTGATGGTTGCAAGTCACTGAATTGAATGTATGTTTTAACATGTTGTGACACGGTCAGTGCATTTGCTGGTAAGAATAAAACACGCGCACTGAAATTGATGAATGGTAATGCTGAAGCTCAAAAATGTTCCCAGAATTTGAATAGGAAAGGGGTACCCCTCCTGCTTTGATATACAGACTTGAGATATAAACGTCAGCTCTATGCCCTGTAAGCGTCATCAGCAAAAGTGAATGATCAGCGGTACGGCTTATTATGTGCCACATAGGGTAAGTGGCACTGCGCCACAAAATGGGTTATAAAGCGCCAGTGAATGATGGGGAAATGATGAGACGCGATGATGACGATGACTTCGCGCAGATGATTTTGACTAATTTCGTCCTTTGCAAAACAGCAAATAAGATCAAAACCAACTACCTGTCTTCCTTAATTTTAGTTCTTAGAAGAGGGGGTAATCTCGTTCTAACAAAGAGAAACAATTCCGTATGACAATTAACCCACAAAAATACAACAAGATAGGAATGTCTGGACTGTTTAGTTAAGCACACTTTAAGAGCTAACCTCAAGGCTACTATTTGGAGTCGATGATATTCCAAGTCCTGTAGGAAGAGGATGGAAAGTTGTGAAAGAGGGTGAGATTGATCAGCTATTAGACGACTTGCTGGATAGAAAACAGCTCCGACGTAGATGCTTGACCTACTAGCGGGGAGCTGTGCTAGTAAATGCACTTTGCCTAAATGTGTATGCATTTCTTATGGTTTGAATAGTACGAACATGTGCAAACTCCCTAACTGTGATAATCAGGCAACTAGTACAGAATCAGATGATGAAGAACATCCACTGGAAGAGGCTGAAAACATTGAGAGTGAAGGAGAATTCTTACATAAGAATTACAACCTACACGTCAGTGGTTGTAATGCATTGATTATTCGTCAATGCCGACTAGATGTTTAGACATTTTCATAACACTGTTGTCAATGGTTTGTAAGTTAACGCCAATAGATTGCCTTTAAACTTAAATCCTTTGACCCGAAATATATGTTTTTCATCTGTTATGTGCTAGCAGGTGTATTTGAAAATTGCAGAGTCAAGGATTTGAACAATATTAGCCTTAGCATAAGAAGACAGTAACAATGTCTTAGAACATTACTGCTTTAAGTGAACCCCGGAGGCACCCTTAGCAGTACTGTTTATTCTGATTTTTTTTCAAGGTCCAAATTAGGTCAAGTCCAAGTCCAAACCGAGCTTTGGTGATATTCCTGGATTTCGAAAGGTTCAATGTATTCAGTATGCAATGATCAAATCATTCCAGAAAGAAGTAATAACTCTGGAGAAACGGTAAAATCTATTTTACCAAGAAATAGCTAAAAAATAACTGGGAATGGTTCAAGGCAACAACTGTAGAAGTGTAAAATCATTCTAGTGAGCTGTTTTCATGCTAGATAAAATGTTAAGATATGGTTGAACGAACAGGGCGATTACTTTAATTATGCCACCTGCATCAATAGATTCCAGGAGCCAAAACAGGGATTTTTCGTTATGAAAAGGATGACGTAATTTATTGTTTTCGCTTAAGTAAATTACTTCAACAATTCCAATAATGCCTAATGGCATGTTACAATACTTTTTTAATGTGATGCTTAAAAAAAATAACGTATGCATGACCAATGTATGATTGTGATAATGATGGTCCTTTTACAATGTTAAACTTGGTGGGTGGGGGTAACAAAAATGCCTTTTTTTGCTAGAGTAAATTACTTCAACAATTCCAATGATGTCTAATTGCATGATACAATACATTTTTATAATGATGCTTCAATAAAAATGCATGCGCTACCAAGAGTATGATTGTGATAACGATGGTCCTTTCACAATATTAAACTTGTTGGGTGGGGTAACAAATATGCCTTTTTTGCTAGAGTAAATTACTTCAACAATTCCAATAATGTCTAATGACATGTTTCAAAACAGTTTCAATATGATACTTCAATAAAAATGCATGCATTACCAAAAGTATGATTGTTATAATGATGGTCCTTTTACAATGTTAAACTTGGTGGGTGGGGTAACAAATATGCCTTTTTTGCCAAAGTAAATTACTTAAACAATTCCAATAATGTCAAGTGGCATTTTACAATACATTTTCAATATGATGCTTCAATAAAAATGCATGCATTACTAAAAGTATGATTGTGATAATGATGGTCCTTTTGCAATGTTAAACTTGGTGGGTGGGGTAACAAAAATGCATAAAAAGTCAACAAAGCTCCCATGATTTTACTGCTATCATACATTTCGTAACTAGTCACACATTGATCTTTCCGAAAATCATAGTGAACCTTATTCACCCGATTGGTACCAACCAACCCCTCCGGCTCACGGCCTAAATATAATTATGAGTATTACTGTTTGTACAGAGTAACCTCCCTGGCTCTATCGTCGCCCTCCGAACAGCCCATATCCCAATTTCTAAAACTTCTTAGTGCTTTCAGAGTATCTCATTTCTGTTGCATTCTCAAACCCAAACCACTTTACCACCTCTAACCATGTAGTGGAAATTTGTTGTCACCATTTGTCATTTTAAAGAATTGAAGCATGTTCTTTGCGTGATCCTCTTTTGATAGATTATCCATGACCGATGGAACCAAGTCAATTATTTGAGCAATGTCCTGTTGCATTTCGTCACCTTCAGAGATAGGAAAACCATCAAGCAAGTCATTGATCACATCTTTGCAGCTGTCACTGGAATACTTTTTGAGCGTTTGGCTGTTTTCTTTGTTCTGGTATTGTTCTGCTAAAAATGTCTCTACGAAATTACTTTGATGATGGCGATTTTGAAGGCGTTGTTAAATTTCTTTTGTTCATGGTAGTTTTCATTCTCTTAAGGGGGCTCTTGAACCTAGGAGTTTGTGGCTTGCCTGGTGATTTTCCGGTCGTATCATGTGTGACATTATCACAGATGTTTCAGTAGTTTACTATGCCTTTGTTGAAGCCTATACATGACGTCTGAAAAGCGGATAGTTTCCGCATCCTCCGCTTTTTCTCTGTCCTCAGCGTCTTTCGGCTGCAGGTTAGAGCTCTCATTATTCTGAAAATAAAACAAACATGCATTAAGTTTTGATAATGTTTTAATATCTGACATTATCTGAGAAAAGGTGGCATATTGCGGAACACACAGTATCATCCTAGTCAGCTATTTTCACACGTTTATGGTTGTATTTATGTTTAACAATGCAAAGGGAGCTGCAGATGCTCATGAGCGACACAAATCTAAAACCTTGATAAAACGCCGCGCATTACGCGTGTCGTCTAATCAGGTATTACGATAGTTGTCCCTCAATAAGCCACCATTTCACATATGACGTTATATATGTAGAAATTAAGATATTGTTACTTTGCATGAGCAAAGGGAAAATTGACAATATTATCAATTATATCTTGACACGTTCTTTCGTCACCATAAAACAGAGCAATCTGACCGTGTATATTTTACTATATACCACGGTTGTGATATGACGTTATAGAATATAATGGTATATAACGTCTTAAGGCATTTCTTGAGGAATGTCAATCAATTTGTCAAGATTGGTGACTTATCAACTATTTCATGGTAAAACCGAAATAATTGATGTTCTACCGCGGTGTATCTTCCAATATTCGGTAATTCAAATATGCGCCATGTAACCAGTCGGGCTATGCGAGTTTAAAACAGTTTGGATCGAGTACCAGGCCCCGCATTTTGCGTCGCCTGACTCTCAATTCAGATTGTTTACATATGCCTTGCGTTCAACACATACCATTGTGTATTCAGCTAATTGTGTGTTGTCCAAGCTCTTTTGGTAGGTACTTGAGTATTAGAATAATAATTAAAGAGTCAAAAACAATCTTTTAATAGACAAAATCGATCGTTGATTTGACCATCGAATCCGCTCTCCGAGGTAGCCTTGTTCGATATTTCTTCCCGAAGTAGCTTTCCCCTATATCTGTGATTTTCCTTATTCCTAGTGCGTTTTCCAGTACCAGTTGCATACAATTCGATTATTTCTCCATTTTAGGTATTCCAAGACTGAAGATCGCCCTTTTCCGTGTTATCTCGGCATTTTCCGTGTTTAACGGAATATACCGAACACTCCCATATAAAACCTGGACGATAATGTTAGAAATTATCCGAACGTAGTCCGAAATGCTACAAATATCGTCTTGTAAATTTGCCTGGCCTTCCCCGCATGTCCCCGCACGGGTTCGAATCCCGACCGAGCTCAATATATTTTTCTTTGAAATATATATCTTTTTTAAACAAAACTTTTCCAAAATCAATGATTCGATGTTAAAAAATGCGCCTGGCATTAACTTGCAAAAATATTTAATTATAAGCCAAAATTATTGTTCAGGCTTTATAAAGTATTCGATGTCTCCAACACTTTTTCGAAGACAAAATTACTTTTTTCCAGTTAGGTGCTGCCAAATGTTTCCATATTTTTTATTTAGATTGCATAAGTATTTAATGCTAGGTTCACACCAACGGCGAATGCCGCGCTTTAAATCAGCGAGCAAAGCGGCGTCATTTTTATTTACTTTTCCAAAAATATCACGATCTCTTACGCTCTGATAAGCTCTGATACGAACTGGTTGCCGCTTTGGGACGAGTTATTTCCCGACTTGTTACGGTTCCTCACGCTTTGACCCCGCTTTGATCAGGCTTTGCTACGCTTGAAATCACGCTTTTATAAGCTTTATTAAGCTTTGATGCGATTGTGACGCTTTAAATCAGGCTCTGATACGATTATCAAGCATTTGTTGTGCATTGTTACGCTCTGCTCAGCTCTGTTACGCATTGGAAAATGTCAAGATCGCCGATTTCATGCCGTTTTTGATCCAGAGCCTATATAGAGATGCAGCAGATCCACAAAATCATTGCATTTTGACTCCAGAACACGATGTCAGAACAAGAAGATCCAGAAGTTCCAGGTGTACCAGAACATGATCTATCTGAAACAATGCAATGGGTGGTACTCAAGTCGCAGCGCTATTTATAGGGATAGAGACATAGCGTAATTGGTAGGAGAGCCTGAAAGAGCGTGAGAGAGCGTGAGGAAGCTTGCCAAGCGTAATAAAGCCTAACAAAACGTGTCAATCCTTGATCAAAGCGTCTCAATTCTTGAGAAAGCGTGAGAGTTCTTCATGAAAACGTAACAAAGCGTATCAAAGCGTGTCAGATTTTGATGAAAGCGTCTGACATCGTATCAGATCTTCATGCCAAATCGTAACATATCTTGAAACATATTAACGAAGCGTGTCAAGTGGTAACAGACCGTGAAGACTGGGGTCCCCGCTTTGAACCAAGCTCTGTTAAGCTTTCCTACGCTTTGAGTCAAGATTTGCTGAGCTTTGTTACGCTTTGTTAAGCTTTGTTAAGCTTTGATACGCTCTAGGCGCTTTAATCAATTCGTAACAGAGCGCCCAAAATTGTTAAACCGTTTAAAAAAATTTGGCGCTCTTGCCGAATGTCCCGCTTTACTCCAAGCTTTCCCACGAATTATTACGACCCTGACGCTTTAATCTAGCTTTGTTACGCTTTTGTGCCGCTTTGCACGCCGCTTTAAAGCACCATCAAAGCGCCGTTGGTGTGAACCTAGCAGTATGAAAAAATAAGCAAATTGGTTTGCTTTGCCCAGGTTTTCATTTTTGTACAAACATACAACCTGTTAAGTCATATAATGTAAAATGCATGTAAAATATTGCATATTTTTAAGAGGACGGTTCAGACTTTTTAATTTTCACATCATATGATGCAAATATTGAGACAATAACTTTTATTTTGTGATGTTCACGTCTTCTGGCATAAGCATGACATAAAAATATCAGTATTTTAGGTAAGAATAGGTAAAAATCACCTATCAGGAATATTTGTCTTTTAATTGTTTCGCATATTTTCCTACCTGTAAGGCTATATATAATATTTCAAATATTTTCAAGAAGAGATGGCGAAAAGCCTTCATATTTCACATCGACACGGGAATCACATGTAGTATCCATTCAAAATATCATTTTCACATTACAATTACCCTACCTTCAGTGTTGGATTACCTTAACAGCTCATTTTGCTGGCAATGTACCTTTACAGATACGCAAACCTATTTTTTTTTTACCGAGAAATCGGTTTCGCTAAACACAGTAGCACTTCGTCCTGCGTGCTTTCCAGCCAGTTTTCCACCGATCTATAGCAAAAACTACGTATTCAATCCGCGATAAAGGTGGACACGATCAAAGCTTACTACTATTTGCATGGCAAATAAAATGCTCACAGCTCTTCCAAACGTTCAATCGAGGCAAACACGGCTGTACAATGTAGCTAGTCACGTGGTATTACCACACTGCATGTGATAAGCTTCTCCAGCTAGACGAAATGTGGAGAAGAAATACAGGTACACGCAGCAGTCTACTAACTAAGGGTAGTATATGCGAATATATCATTATGTTTACCAATTTCTCCAACGAAACAAAATTTGGAGATAATTATTAGATACGAGTATATAAATACCTAAACCACTGGCACAAGCATACATACAAACTTAGTTACTTACTACAAATAAATACCCACATGTAAGACTACACTTTGGACACTTGTAAAGAGAGAGAAAAACTAAGCGAGAGAGATATATATATATATAGAGAGAGAGTTGGAGGAAAGAGAGAGAGAGAGAAGAGAGAGAAAGCGATAGACAGGCAGACAGTTTGACAGACAGACAGACAGCCAGAGATAGATAGAGAAAGTGCATATGAGGATACATTGTTGAAATGCAGACGTAAATTGTACATTTTATTTTACTCCTATCATGCTAACTTGCTGTTTCCTTCAAATTTATCGTCCTTGTAAAATTTCAAAATAAGTTGTGTGCTTATTTAACTGAGATAGTTTAAAATATGTGCCAAACAGTTTGGACTCAGACCAGACCCCACGTTATTTGGCGTCTGATCTGGATCCAAACATTTTGCAAAAGTTGTCTATATAGCAACTATAATCGAATTGTGACCCGTGAGCTGTGACCTTTAGGACGAGTCCACCCGCTGAGGTAAACGCGTCACAAATCATGAGTTTTTTTCAGGAGTTACCTACCTTTCATGATAATACTAAGGATATTTATAATGCCTTTTGTATTGAAATTAAATCAATAATCGAGTTAGAGTAATCGGTAGCGGGGTACTTGCTATAGTGTAAAAGGCTGTGGATTCGATTCCCAGTAGGATTTCTGTTTTCTTTTTTAATTATTATTACATGTATTATCTTTTAGTGCATTAGTTTGCAAACAATTACTTATTAGAATTGTTCAAAATATTATGCAAAGTGCCATGGACATCCTTACGGTTAACTTTTGTGAAGTTTAAATGTATGTAAAAGTTACCCTATGTGGCCAGTCTCTCACTTCTATACTGGGCAAAAATAGAAACGTCCCACCCTATTACAGGGAAATTTTCTTGAAAGTTATAAGGTTGATGGTAGTAAAACCTATACAGAAAATGAAGTTTATTCATTTTTGAATCCATATCTATTGACTTCATATTGCTGAAATAATGACTTTTCGAGTGATGTAATGAAGAAGTTGGTAGGGGTCAAAATAAAAAATCTGAATGAATGTTGTTTTTTAAAAATATGTTTAGTTGATTACTGAATTCTCATAAAAAATCCCAAGTTGTATTCAGTATAGTAAGATTTATATCGTGTACGGCCACCGTTTGCACCAATATACGCTCCATTTCTACGGCGTAACGTAACGTTTAATGAGAACGTCAGACATTCACTCTTGTGAGGTCTGTGTCAAATATTGAATGCTGGATCTTAAATGTAATCAATTTGCGTAGTCTACCATCTGCATTGCTAAGTGTGAATCGAGGCTCGTCAGTAAAAAGAACTTGGTACCAGTCAGTGTGCCTCCAATTCAAATGACGTCGTGACGACAGATAACTTAGCACCACGGTTAAGTGTCGTCCAAATTTGACGGGAATATGGGCGTCATGCTTTGATTGGTTAAGCGTTAGATTGCACGTGATTACAAAGGTCTGTGATGACTCACCGTGTTCACTAGCCGTTCCGGTGGCTGGAAAATGACGTAGACGTAAGTGCGTTAACGTGCCGTAGTGGTCAGTTCTGACGGAGGAAAAACGGGATGACCAAGCCGAAAACGATTGTGAACAGTCCCAGCCTGATGGTACCGGGTCGCAAGCCTCTGTTTGGTCTTTCGACAGCAGCCGAACCAGCGGGCGACGTCAATGGCCGCCATTGCCTGATTTCTTTCAACTTCAGACGAGCGTGGCATGATGCAAGGATTGAATTTATATTGTGCTTTTAATTTTTTTTATTAGCATGTGTCGTGTGTATTGAACGACGGTGACAGAATTACTTTATTGAAACGTGTGTACCGTGCACGTGTAAAATCATGATTCCGTTACGTTAAAGGTTTTTATCTGTGTTATTTTGTAAAAACTTTACACATGTGTAACTCCAACTAACTAGTATCCCACAAGTACATTCAATTGATTTATAACTTATATAACGTCAGAGATATGTCCGTTCAAAACGTGGGACGTTTCTATTTTTGCTGAGTATAGAAAACAATTGCATTCATGCAGTTATCACTGAAATGGCAATGGGCAATTCCAGTTTCCAATTAAGGTCTTAGATGGGTAATGCTTGACTGCGCACAAGGGCCCCGACACGATTGCTTTTTTAGAGAAAAAAGCGTCAGAAGGTATATATACTTCTGACATTTTTCTCTCTCAAAAAGCAATCGTGTCGGGGCCCTGTAAGAAATCGAGCCCTGAGTGGAAATGTTTGCAAATCGACGAGTGGCCGGTGCGGAAATAAAAGAAAAACAATGTTTTAGTGGATCATAACTATTGTGCGGACGGTAAAATTGTTGAGTCTGCCAATGAAGAGATAGATTTGCCAGGATCTGCGAGACAAGCGCCCATAAATGGTGAGGGATGCATGATGAGATGACATGAAGATGATTACAGGAAGATGATTTCGGCTAATCTCATTTGTTCCAAAGCAGTCTGTTTGGATTAAAACCACCAATCCGCCTTCCTTTTAGCTTTTACAGTGGAGAAAACGCTATTCTTTCACAGTAAATGCTTTTACGCTAAAAGTACTATTTCCAGTGCAAACAGCTTGGCGCCTGATCAGACGCCGGGTAAACCCGGCGTCTGATCAGGCTCCAAACTATTTGCCACTCAGGTAACAATGAAAAGTCAGAATTGTCAAAATATTGTCCTTTTCTGCATTTTAGTGTTTTACGTTTGCGTGTAAACAGGAAAGCATAACGTTTTCTCCACTGTAGCAGAGGGGATCATCTCGGTCTTATAAACAGAAAACATTCCCACCCTATACCATCGTACTCCGGAAGTAGCTGTCGTGAGCAACCGTTTCTAGACTATTTTGGTCTATTTCACTGGATTGCGTCCCTTAAATACACCTAGTGAAGAAGCCAAAATACGCATTGCGGTTTTCTCCCTTTGTGTCAATACATGACAGATAACCTATCATTATAAAATTGATATTGTTCGGCTCCGGTCGCCGATTGCCGGAAATTACGTGTTTCGGTGACTTGCCCACGATCCTATCACTGTGACAATAAAACAGACGACATGCTGTGTGTATAATCTTCACTAAGTCTTATCGCCGTAGGCATGGAAAACAAAGTGTCCTTTCTCCATGCCGTAGGTAATAAATTAATCTCACACTATTTCGGGTTCTCAGTTTAGGCAGGTTTCAATGAATAAGCCATTTAATAATATGTAAAATAATTATTTATTACATAAAAATGACAACTGAATAATTGCGTTCATTTGGTATTCATTAAGGTACAGTAGAGAAAACGTTATTCTTTCCAGTTGAAACGCAAAGCACTAAAGCGTAGAAAGGTAAAGTTTTGGACAATTCTGACGAATTATGTTTATCTTAGTGACAAACAGTTTGGAGCCTGATCAGACGACGGTTACCCGGCGTCTGATCTGGCTCCAAACTGTTTGTACTGTTTGTAATAGAAATAATAGTTTTATCGTAAACGCATATATTGAGAAATAATAACGGTTTCCCCGCTATAGCTAATATTTGGTAACATAATAATGTATTTGTTCTATTTGTTCTATTAGAGAAAAACGAAACGTCTAATACAATGTCATGAATATACCGTGTTTGATTTCAGAGTACCAGATCTAAATAATTCCTTTTTTTTTTAATTTTTACTTTTTACTTTTACTCAAATCTTATGCAAACATTATTTTTCTGTATCCAAATGACACTTTTAATCTTCTTATACACGTTGCTCGCCATTCTCGCCAAAATATTGAATAAAAGTAAATGAACGGCACACACTTTATCATTGTAGACGTTTCTTTCTTTTCTTCTGGTACTTTGAACGACAACTTTTAACTGCCTGAGCAGTTTGGGTCCTCCTAAGACGCCGTGTAACTCGGCCACTTACCAGGACACAAACTATTCGAGACAGATTTAATACATGCATTTAAACTAGCTGAAATTGCTTTAGGTAATCATTTCAGACATTTTCATCTTAACAGAAATAATTCAACATGATACAAAACGTGCACTGAATCTAAGCAACGCTTTGATCCAAACATATCAAGAAAGCTCTGGAAAAAAATTGAACACACTAAGTTGAATGAAAGTAAAGCAGCTTTCGGCTTATCTTCAGTAACAATCAGAGACATTTATGCAATAAAGCCTCTCTAATGCGACCGCCCAGTCATTATGATTTGGGAGTTTTAATTGCAGGCGACTGCTTAGCGCAGGGTTGAGTCGTATTGGGACTCCTTCTTTCCTGCATTAGGCTGTCACCCTGAGGCCGACCATGATACTTATATGGAGTGGTCGCGTTAGAAAGGCTTAATAGATCAGTACCCCTCAATACCACTCTAATGACACATCAAACATTTGTTTTATTGATAGTTAACCATTTCACTGTCTTTATAACGCAATAACGATTAACCCGTCAAACACAGCCGCTGCTATATTATCGCCCGCAATTTTTATTCATGCATCAGCGTTTACTTTATTTTTTTTGGAATTTTATGCAGTTTTAACTTAAGAACAATTAATGTGAGTGTCAAACAGATCGGAAATTGATCAGACACCGCATGCGTAATTAGGATCCAAACTGTTTGCAAAAGTCAGTGTCGTCGGCTTTGGCAGTTAAAAGGTTAATGACAGTAAGCAATTTTATGCCTAAAACAGCAATTCCTTTGTATTTCCGGCTCATTTCACACAACCCTTCATATGCAAACAAAGTATGTTTGAAAATCACACCTTCTTATCAAACTGCGTAGACTCAGATCACTCAAAGAAACCATCTGATCAGGGTTTGCATAGTCTTCCCATTCAGCAATGTAGTTTAAGACTGACAGCCCGAAGCAGTAAGATATTGACTAGATTTAACTGGACTGGACTGAAATTTGCCATTTGCATTTTCACGAGTGATTGGGTTATCATAACTTCTTAGTTAAAGATAATGAGACCAAATTATTAAAACTTTATTACATCATATCATAATATTACGTCAACTTTACCTAAGTGTTTTTCCCGATCTTATGATGTATTGTTCTCAGTCTACCTTGTAAAAGGTTATTACACTGTTTATAACTAATTGCATACATTTTAGATCTATAGAGCACTTACAGTGATCTAGAATTTATTTCAAAGTTACAATCAGTGCAATGTCGCAATTATTGAATTTTGCATTGTTTTGAACTAGTGTGTATCGTGTAAGATCCTCTTTGATGACGATGTGGAAACATTTGTTCGTATTAAATAAGTTGACCTCCTGGCAATTTCAATAAATCAAACAGATATTAGTGAGTCCTCTTTATCTGGCATTCGTATAAAAGAAAATTATACTTTGATCAAGGTAATTGTAAACAGGGGTAACATTGTGACATGTTTGGCATTTTTGACAAGGGCATCGGAGTGGTTTCATGATTGTGTGAGAGAAAGGTCTCCGATTTTTATTGCGTTTGTCCTAAATCCGGATAGTATTGGGGGAAGAACGGCCTCCAGAAAAAATAGACAACTTAACAGAACAGAACAGAACAGAACAAATCTTTTATTACATCTCTAGCATACATACATGCAGTACGAGGTATTGTTATACATCAAATTGTTTATGGCACGTGACCAAATGGCGTGTTAAAGTTCATATTATATATAAAGTTCTAATAGTAGTATGAACTAATATAATTCCAAACAATATCTTGATAAGGAGTAGATCTACTGAATTTGTATTTGTTTTTGTTTACTTTCGTTTATTTGGGGGGAATGAAGTCAATGCTTCAATGTATAATATCTAAAGGTTGTATTACATATAATCAGATCTCCTACATGATCACTCTTTATATCTACATGTACCACTCTATCAGCAAACACTCAACAAAACTTATCAAATTTACCCTTGTCTCGCAAGGCGCGAACGTGTTTCTATATGCAAACTGTTTAGGTGGAGTTAGGACGCCGAGTAAGTCGGCGTCTCAACTGCATCCAGGCTATTTACCATCTAATTCAAAATGTCATCGAGTACTGAGCGAATCGGTTAAAATTAAATATAAAGGAGCCAAGAAATGGGGCATTCAAATACTAATTCAGCATGATAAGGGTAAAGACAGATATTTACAAAGTTCTGATTCGTTCCTTAACCCATTACCCTGTAGCCTGTATCTAGTATTCAATTTAGGTTATCACTTGAAGCATGTTGAAAATAAGGCAGAATGCGCTTAAAGCGCACTATGCTTTACTTTCAGTCCGCTGTAAGCTCATCTGCTAGGATATAGTAAAAAGCTTTATAATACATATTCTCCTCTGTGTCAGTGGATTCATTTTCTATAGTTTGTGAGTAATTTAAAGGTGTAGGTAGGCGTATTTATGGGAAAATGGGTTAATACATTCGTTCTGTATTCCATCACTCTATCCACAGTAACAAAGATAACGCTGACAAATAGGAATATGACGTATGTACAAGTCATTGTCACTCATTTAACTATCGTTCAATCTTGGTAGGACTAATGTCCGTATAACATACACATAGGCGTAGCCAGACTTTTAAAAGTTATACGCACATTTCGGCACGGAGTGCCGACCGAGGCACGTAGTGCCGAGTGGGGAGGGTGCGGGAGGGGGGTAACCCCCTCCTGCTGGTGGGGGTACGGGTGGCCTCCCCCGGAAAATTTTGAAAATGAAGATGTGAAATGGTGGTTTCTGACATGTGTTAGGTACTTTTTCGTGCGCTGGATGTCCACTTTTTTTCTTAAAGAAATGGTATTGTTTTACATGTATAAATAACCGAATTTGCAAGGTTAAAAAATCTTCTTTTTCAAAGGCCTCTAACTTTGCTAGACCATTATATATAGTTCTAGATTTAAATGTGTCAGACATAGGTAATCTGCCTTAGATGACTAGGCTCCCTATATCTAAGAAGGATAGTCCAAGAGAACCTTGACTTGCTCCAAGGGAAGTCTGATTTGCTTCAGGAACATTTGCAGATTCAGCAGAATGGTGATGAAGAGTTTAGCGCCCTAACTGGTCTGTATTACAGACTTACGCCTTAGTGGGGGTCCTTATGTCTGCAGGTTTTGTTAATAGTGCGCTCACATTTGCCGTACGGCGGCCGCAGAATCGGAAAATCGGTAGTTTCCTACGGCCGCCGTATAAATCCTACGGCGGCCGTACGGCAGCCGCACGGCGTATACCCATATTTCACAGGCCGTAGAGGTCGCCGTAGAATTATAACGCGGAGTTATAACATTTTTTAATTCCTACGGCGGCCGTAGAAAACAATCGCCGCAGAGTGGTTCTACGGCTGCCGTACGGCCGCCGGAACTCAATTGTCACTTTTCTTATTGTGCATTTGTACGTTTGTTCATACATGTAAAACATGTGTATTATTAAAAATGGGTTTAGATGTTCTTAAGTGCTGTCCTAATGTGTCCATTGAGTTCACGGTGTAGTTGGACTGATATGAGTTGCGTGAACATGTAGCAAAACAAAGTTATGTAGCAGTAGCAGCATTTTGATTGCAGAGAATCTGGTGGAGCTTCCACGGCTGCCGTACGGTGGCCGTACGGCGACCGCACGGTGGCCGCAGGTTTTTTAACCTAAAAAATTAGAAACTCGCCGTGCGGCAGCCGCAACAAATGTGAGCGCAACACACGGCGGCCGTAGGAATTCTGCGGCGGCCGGGGAATTGCTACTCGCCGAAGAAACAACAAGCCGTGCGGCCGCCGTACGGCAGCCGCAGCAAATGTGAGCGAGGCATAAGGGAGCTGCACATGTTGAAGGTCGGGCTAGTCGTCATCGTTGAAATCGGTGTTTGTACTCACTCCTGCGTCATCTGTTTTATCATTAGAATTAAGGGCCATCTTTTTTAGAGGAATTGCAACAGAGACACCTGTCTTGGTTATCGGCGTATTTGTGGAAGGTCAATTTGTGTACACTCTTACTAGGTGGGTCCGGAGACATTCTACCCTGGTTTATTTTATTCCTGGATGGTTTCTGGTGCGTTCTGAATGCGTATCTCGCATTCCAAATAGGTATAATACAAACATAAATATATGCAAAAAAATGCATCTCAAAATGACATTTAATATTTTATCTACGACTTTTTTAACATACTTTTTGACAGATTGCCTTCCAATCATTCATCTCTAACCCCTACTCTACCACCGTACCCACTACGATAAGTGTATGCACTCTTACTAGAGGGGCGCGGGATCATGCTCTCACGGCCGGAAATTTTTATTCCTAGATGGTCTCTGGTGCGTTCTGAGGACGGTTCAAAACATGTATGTTTATTAGTGATATAAATATCTGTCAAAATTCGACTGAAAATAACATGAATTACCCTTTAATCTAGGATAATATCTTGTTCAACATGATGTTTTCCAGTTAAAAATTATAAAAACCTACCCATATCCTTACTTACTCATATTAGTGTGCGCATTCTTACTATACAGTAGTGGGAATCGGGGTATGCTCCCGCGGGATTTTTTTCTTAGAGGGTCTCTGGTGCGTTCTGAGGGCGTTTCTAACTTTCAAAACAGGTAAAATACTCACAGAAAGCTATGTAACGATCTAGGTCTTTTTACTAATATTGGCAAAATTATTAGGGGTGTAGTCATGCCCCCTGTTCCTACGGACCTGTACGTGTAGCCAGTAGCCATGCTACAATTATTAGGCACACAGGTCTATGTTTTCACGCTTTTCCTGTTGCTATTTTGTTGACCCGGACTCACTGGGGGCCATCGAAGTATAACAACGACCCGTTTCGCACAGAAGCTTCCTATATAATTTCAATGACGACTTCAGTTGGAATCATATACATTTACAATGTACTTAATTTGATAAAGTATACATATTCTCTATACTCTGTATACGGGACTTCTGTGCGAACCCTCGTGATACTCCGTTGGCCCCCTGTGGGACTTGACACTTATCTAATTGATCTGAATAGATATAGATTCTAGTAGTAGATACATGTATACAATACGCACAATGATAATATATATATACAAAACAAATGTTTGAATGGTCGTTTACTATTTAGTTTCAGTAAAGAGAAGCATGGCGACTAGCGACTAGCATAGCGGTCAAGTTTTTTTTCTTGTTTTTTTTGTTGGTTTTTTTTTAGAATTTTTTTATACGCACGTGCGTATTGTGCGTAATGGGCGCTACGCCCTTGATACAGGTTGGATCTCTCTCCGACGTCGATGTACTCGACTTCGTAGAAAGATACAGCCTGCATGTAAATTCATGTAGTCTTAAAAATCCATGGGGACAATTATAGGTATTATGCAAGTAATATACATATACATGTACATGTTATTGGTATATACAATAGCATTATAACATTGATAACCCCCTCACTGCCTCGTTACAGCTGACATCTGCTTTTATTTCTAATACTTCAAGTTTAGGTATTATGTGTAAATAATCAATTAATCAAGTTTGGGTAATGTTCAGGCGTCGCGTAACTCGGCGTCTGATTAGGACCCATGCCTTTTGTCAATGGTTAGTGTACTCTTGATAGGGCAGTGAGGGCGTTAAGACATAGCTGCATGTATTTAATACACAGAAAACCCCGCAACCACCATCACTTAATAAGGGCCTGCTGATTCACAAGAGGTAGGTGGCAGCCTAAAGCAAGACGGCAGCCAAACTGAAAGCTCCTTTAGGAACCATTCCCTTCACCGCCATCCTACTCCAAACAGACAACCGTCCGAAACCCCAAACGGTCACCAATTCGGTGGTCGTAATCGATAGGTTTCACTGTGTATTTGTAAAATAGGTTAGCGGTATTTTGACAGTCAATTATACCGTCACGACCATTGTCTCTTTCGCAATGAAAGGCGACATGGTAGCTTTGGTAACTCTGTATAAGGCCGTTGCACGTGTGTCCCGAGCATTGCCTTGCCAAAACGAAACGCAAGACATGTGCATAGGGCACAAGCAAACTTTTAATGACAGGCAAACTTTTAATGGCAATGATAGAGCTTTTCATTTGATGCATCAATAAAATTGATACTATATTTTGTCACGGAATAATTATAACTATAAGGTATGAACAAGATAGCTTTAAATAGTGATTAAAATATGTACTATCTAATTTGTAAATTTTTAGCAACTCTAGGATGAAAATGATGCAGAAAGATCTTTCAGGAGCTTTCTGCCTCATTTTCGACCCAAACCAAGCAGTCATAATTAGTCGGAGTGATCTTTATCATAATTTTAGATTGTCTTATAAAATTGGTTGTTCGATCAGGATGGAAACAAAACGGATAGCTCTTAGATCTTTCCGTATTACTTTCATTTCGATTCGGACAATATTTTAAAAATTGTAATAAACATTGCCGAACAGAGCACAGGCAATTGTGCATAAGTAGGCGGGTAGTGTTTGACACTATGATAGTTTACAAAGTAACCCGTGTAAACGTTATGTACATGTGATTGGCTAATCTTTATTCGAGCGTCTCGTGCACGTGGAGCTTAATGATAATTTGCGTAAGTTACTGTAATAGGGAACGTTGGATAAGTGCAAGTACAGTCGAGTATTGTGATTAGGATTTATAAGCATGTTGGTGGATTATGATGTTGATGCATTGGTAAGTTGAATTCGTTTCCTTTATATTTATTTCCTGTTTTGGCACACTGCGTTGGGATTTCATGTGACTCTAGCAGTTAAAATTGGTGGAAAACAAAGTAAGCAATAAGTAAAATTCTGTGTTGATAATAAACACTTAATACATAGTTAACAGGCATATTTAAGAACATTAATCGGGCAATTTGCCATTCGAGAGAGAGAGAGAGAGAGAGATAGAGAGAGAGAGAGAGAAAGAAAGAGGGGGAGACAGACAGACAGACAGAGAGAGACAGACAGACAGACATACAGAGAGAGAGAAAGAGAGGGAGAGAGAGATAGAGAGAGAAAGAGATGGAGAGAGATACAGACAGAGAGAGAAAAAGAGAGGGAGAGAGAGACAGACAGAGAGAGAAAAAAAGAGAGATGGAGAAAGAGAGAGAACGAGAGAGAGGGAGCGAGGGGTGAAGACATGGGGAGAGACCGGGGTGCCGCTGTCTGCTTGTATTTGAGTGTGTACATGGGTTTAGTTCTAACTGGCATCATCGTTTTACATGTTTTAACAGATAAGAGGCAAAATTGCTTATGATATTTAAATTGTCGGTGTTTTTCTGGTTATATAGAGCAATAACAACTGATAGGTCATCACTTTTTCTAATAAATGGTGTTATTTGTTGTCGTTGGATTACAAATTTGTTACAATGTAGCAGATAATGACATTCGTCACCTATTCTGTTTTGATCGCATAGTTCACATACTCTATTATTTAAAGCAGTTCCATTCCATCTGCCGCTTTCTACTGGAAAACTGTGATTAGCAGTGCGCAATTTATAGACTGGGATAGCTTTAGACAGTGGTAGTGACTTAAAATATTGTTCAAAGTTTAATTCTGATTTAAAGCTACTGTAAAATCTTCCTTTATTTGACAGGGTCATCTGTGTTCTCCAGTTTTGGATATTTTGGTCTATTAATGTACGTTTTATCTGAAAGCGGATATTATTTGAATGTATGTTTAACTGGTTAAGCCAGATATCAGAATGGCCTGTTGAATCAAGAATGTATTTAACTTTCGTTAACCATTTATACTCGTGTGTATGGTCTTTTACAATAAACTGGTAAACTAGTTTAGAGTACTTTTCATCTTTTGACGTTATAATTCTGTTCCAGAACCCTATAAGTCTAGTAAATATTGTAATTGTTAGAGGATGTCTTCCCAATTCGCCATATAGCATATACAAGGGAGTGCTTTTTCTTGAGTAAGTTATTTTTCTTAGGAACTGTCTGTGTACTTGCTCAATCATTTTGAGATCTTCATATGCCCATATTTCGCAGCCGTAAGTTAAAATGGGAACAACTGTATGATCAAATAGTTTAATTACCAAATCAGGTGGAAGGTCAAGGTTTTTTGCCCGGATATAAAGTAAATTCATAGCCTTCTTTGCTTGTGCTACATTATGTTTTCTCGCTTCTAAGAATGATCCGTTATTAGAGAAAATAACCCCCAAATACTTATAATGCTTTACGATTTCTATTTTATCAGTGCCGATAAAAAAGTTGTATTGAGATGTGATCCTGGATCCAAATATTATAACTTTGGTTTTGGAGGCGTTTACCTTTAATTTCCAGGCATTGTTATATTCATAAAATGAGTTTAGGCTATTTTGAAAGTCGTTTTGGTTGTCAGATAGTATAACTGTATCATCTGCATAAAGCATAATGAGTAATTTAAGCCAATTTGTTGTTGAAGCAGGATCTTTAAGATTAATTCCTACATTGTTGCGTGATTGTAGATGTGATTCTAGGTCATTCAAAAACATGGAGAATAATAATGGCGAAAAATTCTCACCCTGTCTCACTCCAGTTTGACATGGAAAATACTGTGAAGTTAAACCATTATGAAATATACAAGATTTAATATTTTGATACATGTTGTACATAACGCGAAATAATTTTCCATTTATCGAATACGAACGTAGTTTGTACCAGAGGCCTTCTCGCCATACTTTGTCAAAAGCTTGTGAGTAATCAATATATGCACAGAATAGTTTTCTTTTATTGAAACGTAGAATTTGTATTAGAGATTGCATTACAAATATATGATCGAGACAAGAGTAATTTTTCCTGAAGCCGGCTTGGTTTTCACTTAAGAGATTATTATGATCAATATATGCTGTCAGTCTTTGATTGACAATAGATGTAAAGAGTTTACCCAAACAGCTTACTATTGTTATTGGCCTGTAATTACTGGGATCTTCAGGATTGCCTTTATTTTTATATATAGTAAAAATAGTTCCCTCAAGCCAGCTATTTGGTAAGTGACCAGTATCTAGCACCATATTAAAGAGTTTGTGATATATTGGTAGTAGTATATTTTTAGTGGATTTGATATATTCATTTCTTATATTATCGCTAGGGCTGGGAGTCTTAGAATTTTTCAGATTGTCAATACATCTGATAATTTCAATTTCTGTTATAGTGTCATTTAGGGATGTATTATTTAGGTTTATCGGGATGTTTTCTAGATTAGGAATATCCTCCGTATTGTGCGTGTCTGCGTTCTGGTTTGAATTTACAGTTTTAAAATGCTCATATAATGCCTGGGTATCTGGTGATTTTGTGTTGTTTGTAGTATTTAAGCTTTTTATATATTTCCAATAGTCCTTCGGTCTATTTGAATGCATTTTTCTAAGTTTATCGGCTTTTTTAAATTTGTATTCGTTGTTGTAGTAGTTCAAAACTCGCTTATATTCTTTACTTGCTAACTGAAGTCGGTTCTTATTGGTTTCACTTTTTGATTTTGTGTATTGTTGCTTTGCATCGTGATAGTTGTTTCGCGCTTTCAAGCACTTCGGTCCAAACCATGGCTTTTTAAAATTCCCGCGGTTATAATGTGCTTTGGGGAAACTTGTTTCTACCGCATTGGCAAATAGAGCACTAATACTTTGGGTTACGTCGTCTATAGTTTTGACAGATATGTTCTGGTTTTCGCATATGTCTATGATGCAATTTACTTTCGTTCTATCGATATTATTAATAAATATTTGTTCAGAAGAAGCAGCCCAAGCTGGTCTAGGTATAGATGTGGGTATGTCTGTATTTTTATTTTTAGGTTCAAATTTAGGTATTTGGAGGAGAAGGTTAACTATTGCATGTCCGTCTGAGAAAATTTAATCGGTTTCTTCAATTTCAAAATCTTTTATAAATTTAAAGCAGTCCGCGGTAGCTATAGCATAGTCAATTACCGAATTACTTTTAAATGTGAAATTGCCAACACCGGCGTCTTTGCCTATTCTGCCATTTAGAATAAAAAGATTGTTATTTCTGCATATATCAATAAATGCAAGACCATTTGGGTTTGTTTTTCTATCTTTAGATGACCTATTTAGTGGGACGTTCAGTTGTTCTAGTAATGTATGCTTGTTCATGAAATTAACTGCCTCGTTATCGTCTTCAAACATGTCTGTGACAAGAGTATTTAGTTCAACATAATCTGGTATCTCTGAAGTTCTAGCGTTCATATCACCTATCAGTATCATATGTTTAAAATTACTGCTCAAATGCTCGATCTCTCTCTCTAGTAAAATAAAATCGTCTTCATTTAGGAACTTTGATTTATCTGGAGGGACATATAACACTCCTATAATTAGAGCTTCTTGTCTCTGGATAAATTTTGGCAATTTCAGCCATAAAACATATTCACTGTCAGAATCAACAATTTCAACATTTTCTGCAATGCTATCTTTAAGAAATACACCTATTCCTCCAGATTTTCTCTGATAAGGTTGCTGTCTATGTTTTCCAACGAATTTATAATTATTTAAGTGTATAGAGTCATGTATATCAGTATGTGTCTCTAATAGACAAACTATGTCATTTTTCTCAATAAATTCCACCACTTCTGGGTACAAAAGTCTGCGTTTCAGGCCTCTAACATTAAGGCTGGCTATTTTTAAAAAAGTGTCATTTTCAACATCGTTTTCATTAACTTGATCAGTTTCAACCCCCCTACTGTCCTAGTTATTAGATTTTGTCACATTTGGGTTATGGTTATTGGGACCAAACATGTTTTCAACAACGTTTGGCCTGATTTAGGCTGATCATGTAATTTTGCAAACATTTTCCCGAAGGAGCTTATTATTTGGGGAAACCATAAACTGGTCCCCTACCCTCAGGATTTGGGCTAGGGGGTGCCTCCAACCCCCATGTTCCGACGCCTTTGATTGCAAATTGCCAGTGTAACACCGAAGGTTTAACAGTGCTTTTATTTCTCGAGTTAAAACAGTTATATAAATTCTTTCTTGTAAAAGATTACGGAATATCATGGAGGTCGTCACTGGCTTCTCACAAGAAATGCGCCCATTCACAGTAAATCAATGAACGTTCGATTGAGCCAATTGGAAGGGCGTACTAAAGACGTCAACAATGACTATCCAATTGTGTTTGGTGTCAAGGTATACATTGAAATCGCGGAAAAGTCTGGAGCCTCTATGATAATGGCAAATGAAAAGTGTTCAATTCAAACTGAGTGATTATGGTTGTTTCGTTTGTAGAAAAGTGGAAATGTATTACGGTATATTAGGCCATGGTTGATTTATAGAAAGAATAAGAAAAAACTTTGCCAGTTATGTTGAGCGATTACTTTACACTTGTCTGTCTTATTGATTTGTTGATCATGATTTTCTTACGAATCCATCTTTGTACCGTAGAACCCCTCTATTACGATCACCACACTGTGTTAATTATAAGGTGTTTACGACAGGTAACAGCTTTAAGCAAGGTGACTGACAGTAAAGCAGAAAGCTCCTACAGGAGCTTTCTGTTTTACTGTCACCTTGATTTAAGCTGTCACCTGTCTTTGATCCAATCAATTAGTCTTCATTTTGATGGTCGTAATAGAAAGGTTTTACTGTATTAGTAATTTTTAAAGGTATTAGCTTTGTTGTTCGTAAATTTATCTCCAATTTATGTTTCAACAAGTACCATAGGAAGGTGCACTCTCTGGTTTTATGAAAATATTTTCTAGTCATTTAATAATTATGTTCACCTATCTTCCTTATGCTGCTGTCACACTGACAAAATATAGGTCGTAAGATCATCTAAAACCTCTCGCCCTAGAAGTCTTAAGAATGTTTTGAATAATAGTCTTAAGAAGGTCGACGACCAGTCTCTGAAGATCTTTTTGGATAGCTCGTGGGTATCCTTGATAGTCGGAAGACCATCCAAAGATAATTTGTAGCAGTCTGTAGAAGATCGGGATGATTTTTCTGAATAATTAATCGGAAGTAGTCTTTAACAGGTCGGGCGACCGTCCTGCGATGGTCTTACGATAGTCTTAGGTCATCTTTAGTGATGATAAGGACATCTTACAATCGTCTTACGATTGTCAGATACAGGTCTTAGGTGAAACCTCAGTCGCGGATGATCGTGGTGAGTCTGGGATAATCGTCCAAATTAGAGGTTTTCTTGTCAGTGGGACTGTTACATTAGAAATTCATGTTATTTTGTTCTAGTCATTATTATCAATCATGCAACTTAGAAAGGCATGAGCTCTCTTATTTACTAAATGTATGTTGTTTTTTTTCATTTACAATCTGTACGGATCCTGCTGTTCATGTATAGATCATTTCAATTATATACCTGAGGAAAAGGTATGAATTATGAACATTGTTTATGATTTTGATTTCACCAATTATATATTGTCCTTTTGGGTCTGTGCTCACTAAATACAGGTCAAAACAGCACTGAACGCTGACAAAGAGCAAACGTTCAGTACTGTTTGTTTAAATACATGTAAATGCATATTTAGAAACCACATTGGACGGGAGCCTATCAAAATAATTCGAAGAGCAACGAATTGTAAGAATGCGTTTAAGAAAGAAAAAACACACATTAAATTACAACTTTATTTTATTTTTATGTATAGGTTAGACCATGGTTGCAAGCGAATAAACGATATAATTCGAGGGGGCGTAGCCCCCGAGAACTATGTCGTTTATTCGCGCGCAACCATGGTCTAACCTATTTAGCACTGGCTTGGGCTCGAGGAAAACAAGAAGACCTTTCGTTTCTGCTTTTTGTTTAAGACGAAAAAGTCATTTTATTTGTTATATTTTACTTAAATTGAAAGGTTATTTCAATGTGTAGTTTGAGACATTAAGCATGCTTTAACACCAACATAAATAACGCTTATTGAAGCTCTATATGTAAGCACAATTCATTATTAATTGCCTTTAAAGTTTAGGTCTCACTGTACATAATATAACGTCATCTAGCGAGTGCAGTTCCCCTCCGATCTTAGCTGTATAGTAAAGACAATCCAGACATGCATATCGCGGTTTTTACATCTACAGCTGAAACAATGCATATTTCTAGGTCCAAAGGGATGGGGTAGATCTAGATCTATTATTGATACTGTGGAATTACCGTATTGCTTTAGTTTGAATCCTTGATCTGGTGTTTATTCCGATTATTTATCGTTAAGCCTACAGTGCAGGCAAAAGGTTTTCGCGGTGGCCCGCTCGGATGATTGCTAGGGTTTCGACGTCAAATTGCCTTGAGATGAGGGAAGCGTGGAATAAGTGAACAGTGTGTTAGTTATTTCATTGTTTTGTAAAATAAACGATATATTCACAGGGTTTTGAGGCATCTGATTGGCCGAGAGCTCCAAGCCATGTGCTAATCATTGTTATTACTTGAATCATTTGTGACGAGAAAAACAGCTACAAATCAAGGTTGTCATACAGAAAACTGAAATATAAGGTGATCGAACATAACTAGATGCAGTACAGAGTTCCATGCATGAATTACTAGATGCAGTACAGTAATTCGCTAGATGCAGTACAGTAGACCCCATACAGAATGGCTTTCTGCGAAGTTAAAACGACTTAATAATCTTCATTATTGATGTTCCCGACAACTTATAGTAATTTAACATCTATTCAGTGGATAAGGTCAATATTTTATGGACATTACTGGCAAATGTTCGAATTTTATCGGCAACACCGGTACGCATCGACCGTGAGTCACGGTGAGCAGTCGAAGTAAAACAGCTTTCTTTACTGAGCAAACGCTTATATCATGCAAATGTTGGCTGCATGGTGTTGTAAACTTTGTTTGATATATGCATACCACCAAATAAATACGAAAGAAGACTCAAGCAGGAAACGCAACACAAGCATTACACCCATCTCTAAAGCAGAACACACACACAGCCATACCATAACAAACACACACACACACACACACAACCACACACACACACACACACGCAATACCATTCCCTCATCTACACACCAAATAGAAAACAACACGCAAGACAAACATAAAGCTAAGTGAATATAGGAGCCCGCCTTGGTACGGTCAGTAGCAATCAATAATCAATTATAAATTAATTAACCATTAACAACCACTGGGGGGTTAAACCTGGGTTTAGGGGCGCCCAACCTCACACTTATCTCCTATATTCACCTATAAAGACGAACAGTGTACATAAAATATAAACCCTGTTCCACAACCTTACAATCAAAAAGACCGCCAGCACAGTAAGTAAATACATGTAAAACATCTAACAAAATTCTCTGACAGGATTATTAGTAACACGGGAAAGAATTAAACATTCAAGCCCGTGTTAAAAATAACCCACTATAGCAACGGTCAAATTGTACTCAAGCAAATGGTCTGTAGTCACGAGTAACTGTAAGAAATGGGACTCTGATAACTCTGCTTTTTCGGTGCTTTAAAAGCAGAAACAACGGCGAATTTCTTACCTCAGGTGTTGCATTTGTTGATAGAAACGGTTGCTCACGACAGCTAGTTCCGGAGTACGATGGTATAGGGTGATTCCCTATGACATATAAGCCCCAGAACCACAACAAAGGTAGAGGAATAGACTGCCTAATAAATACACGTCTGACTGTAAATCAAACCTGTGGTACATGCTAAACATGTTTTCCTAAATCAACCCTTTACTCCATTGATACTCATGTTAACACATTTAATTTATTCCTTCACTCAAGTAAATAGTTTAATTTTATACAGTCATGAATATGCACAATACAAATCCTTTATCTAAGCAGACTGTACATAGTTTAAGCAGACTGGAAGTAAAGCAGAATGAATCCTGCTTTAATTTCAGCCTGCTTTATGCAATCATCTCTCTTCAATACTTAAAATAAGCTATGGAGTAAAGGGTTAAATATCTATTGCAATTATTGGGTTGCAACATACCAGCCATTTATTATGAAACTTGGTACATGTAATCATTGTCAACTTTTACAGTCAATCTTGTATTAAGCGATCACTCTAGTGAATACCCATATTTTGTCTGGTATGGAGCTGTCTGTTTAATGCAGGATAAAACTAATTCAGAATGCTTCAGTAGGAGTTTTCTTCACTATTTCTACCCTGAGTTAATAAGTCTAGTGCCATAATGAAGAGGTATCACACTGATTCGCAAGGTGGTTGCTTTATACAAGATTGACTGTATTTTTCACATTTCTTGCTGGAGAATATTGTTTATCTTGCAGAAAATAATTTGTAAAACAGACAATAGCTATTAGATTGACATTTTTGTGTGAATTCCACAAATATTGGCAAATGACAGTGCATGTTACACCAACAAACTTCACGTTTCCTTGATTTTACTTTCCAACAAAGTTTGACCCCTCTCAAACACAATTTCATTTTTCATAATTTGTTTTGTATTTTGTTCTAGAGACATGGTAGATAATTTTAAGTGTGGTCACTATGAATGCCCTGCCTAATTTTTGTAAAAATCTCAATTTTACTAAAATGTAAAAAATGATTTTTGAGAAAAAAATGGTCTCATAAATGGGGCCCTACCGATATACAGAGGTACCGCGCATGGAAAGTGTGATAAGAGTAGCGCCCCCTGAATGAGCGGTTGTTTCCGGTTCAATAGTGAAGTACACATAGTATCGAAAATCCTTTATCCTCAAACACGAATTTGAGGAGATCGTCTGCTTGTTAGTGTAGAGCTTATATTATATACAGTAGAACCTGGCTATATATTGTTGAAAGCGCAATCTCTCATATTGTTCAAAAATAGAACTAAGACATGCATTTACTTTACCTACAATAAAACTTACAAAAACTTCCATAGATATACCGTTCTATGCATATCATTTATTCATATGTTTATTAAAATAAGTCATCAATATGCACCTCAATAAATATGTTATACCTCCCAGCAGATGATAGCTTAAAGCAGAATGTACCTTAACCTGCCTTAAGGGGTCACCTATCTTCAAAACTAATACCATCTATTGGGTAAAGGGTGTAACCCCGTTACATGGATGTGTCATAGCACATTCTGGTTGCTGTTAATCAACCATAAACCCTACCCGCTATGAATACCTATCATTTAATTTATTACTTTAGCTGATTAAATAAGGAAAAATACCGTAGGAATGATCAATTATGCTAATAGCATGATAAGGGTTAATATTTAAAAAAAAAAATACTGCCTACTTTCTTGATAAAAGTTTAGAACATGATATCAATTTTGACTTAAAACATATATGAGTGTGAAACAGTTCTACCCCTGATCAGCCTGTTAGTATATATGCTGCATCTTATCTGGTTCCAAACTTTTTATAAATGATAGTGTTTTAAGCCTATTATAATTAGTGAACTGGTAAAAGATTAACAGAAATAAAGTTTTAATCTACTAAAACGATTGAATACATCCTTTACTTTCAACATTGAGTTTTCAATAGAGTACACATTTAATGATAGGAGAGGGGTTCTAAAGTATTTATGTTGTTAAAACGGTATGTATTTCCTATTAACCCTTTAAATACGCATTTGGTTTATGCCTCCATTGAAGGAAAGAGTTCTAATTCAAAGTTTTTATTAGCATGAATGTGCAACATTGAAAACATTGAATATCCTAGCAGATGGTAGCTTAAAGCAAGCTGAAAGTAAAGTGGCATGTACTTTTCAATCTACCTTTAATGGACACCTGTCTTTCCAGGTAGGAACGGGCGATCGGGTAATGGGTAAACCCATTACCTAAACCAATTACCCCACAGCCCGTGTTAAGTATTTAATATAGGTCACCTCTTAAAGCAGGTTGAAAGTAAAACATAATGCGCCTTAAGGTGCACCCTGCTTTACTTTAATCCTGCTTTAAGGCACCACCCACTACGACATAAAATATCACCTATGTTTCATAATTATGACTGCTTAGTGCATGAAGAGGATTTAGTTGCTTATGAAGGTGGAATTCATAAAAGGAGTAAAAGGCATAATGATGGGGGTAATGGGTTAAGCTTTTGCACATGAAGGAGTGCATGGTATAGGAGATTAAAATTTATTCCCCACATGAATAACAATGTGGATCCTATATAAAAAAAAATAGTTTGGTGTGTTTTGATTCCAGCCTGTGTACCCAAGACTTAAGCTTCCGTTTTATGGCTTGTCATAGCAGAGATGACTCTTGCTGCACCCCAGTGGGGGGTCAGTATACAATTCGATTTCTAGCTAATTGGTTACGTCCTGTTGTTAGTTGTGATGATGCTTTGCGCTTTATGACCCCTGGGCAGAAGCCTTGAGAGGTGAAATCCATGTGCGCTATGAGCATGACAGGCTGAACTATTTCTATGAAATTTCTGTCAACTAAAATCTGCTGGTATTATAATGAACAAACAAAATATACATTTTTGAAGAAACTGTTTACCATTCAACATATTTTAAAAGATCAGTTTAACCCTTTGCCTAATGAATATTCATGTCATTATTAATAACTGAATAATACAAAGTTTATGTTTAATACCGGTAATGTCTTAATAAATATCCCCTTTTTCACCTGTAATAGGCAGCATTTATAGACCTATAATGTCATTTAAGAACCAGAGAGGACAGTCATTGATTATAGAGACTGTTCCTATATAGTAACCATCTGATCAGGATCTACTTTTAATCCATGTTAACGTTCTTTTACCGAGGTGAAAACCCGTGTCTGTTAAGTATGTTAAAAGTCAGCTTCTTTGTTATATAGAAAAAGTATGATCAGTGCTACTTTCGGTTTGCTAAAAACGATGAAATAAATAACCGTCGCATTTGACATTAAACAAAATTAATACATTAAAATACATAGGGATAAACGGGAGCTTGACTGCATATATATATAGGTATCAAACTAATAAACCGCATTCGATCTATTCTTTTCCGAATCGTTTATGACCGTTATCGACACCGTCTCAATGATGCGTTAACTAAACCGGAAACAACCTTTTCCTTATCAGGGGAGTTAACTCGTGATGAAAATTGGGATAACTCTGTAATGCGGTAGGGCCCCATTATTGTTTCCGAAATATAAGATTTTATTTTAATGTATTATGCAAAATATTTAATTTTTCTGCTTGTATTAGTATAAAACAATGTCTTAGGTATGAATGAGTAAATAAATTTTGATCTTTTTATTAATATTTGTAATTTTTATCCTCGGAAAGAAAAAGGAGGGGTAGTCATTTTAGGACGTTTTTTGAAAAGTAGGGTACCAAGACAAAAATACTCATAATTTCAGTTATAGATGGTGAAACATCTTTTAACTCTGGAAAATGCTGTAGAATTGAATACTGAATAAAATGGTGTATAGCTTTTGCGGATTCATGTCGGAGAGCATTACCCATCTAAATCCTTAAGTCTATGTTACCAGGGATTATAAACGATAATAGATACGTTCTGCTGGTTCAATGAATTTATAATTCTATCCAAAACAGCCTGAAACAATAGGAATAATATAAGTATCACAGACTAAAGGTTACAATGAATATTTGAGTCAATACAATAATTCCACGATTTCCGTCGCTTGTTAAACAAGCTAAATAGTAACAGACGTAATAAAGAGTTGTCTAAATATAAATAGTAACTTACCAGGCTATGGCACATTAAATGAATTTAACAGTAAATAGTTGCTGTGAGCAGCAAAGCTAATAATATGACTCTATAAGACTATAATGTAGGTGTTGACACCATGACATCTAAAATACGAGTGCTGGGTTAGCGCGGTAAATTTATTACGTGGCTGTTAAAGCGGGAAGATGGGATGATGGGAATTAAGTTAAGTGCAAGTGCAAAGTGACAACACCCTCTCTCAGAACCTGTCTTACAACTCACTCTCACGCAAACATACGACAAGTTGCACGGTAGATCTACATGGACAAATGACGTAGTACGCTACAAGGAAACCTGGTCAACATACTCCCCCTCTTGGAGAAAATGCCTCCTGGCATTCTGCAAATACATATTTAATATAAAATACCAGACTACATGATGGTACTACATACTACCTAAAACAATGAAATGAAATGTAGATCTAAATAACACTTGCGCTTTCCCAAAGCTAAATGTAAGGGTTGAACATTGAAACCAGCTTAAATAGTTAAGACATTATAGGTTCATAATAATGGTTTAAAATTGGAGTGTTGGCTAGGAAGACCTATCTATGGAAATCTGACAACTTAAATGCCAAATGCTTTCAAGTATAACCATAACTGGTATGAAATGAAATAAATCTGATATCTTTAGATATCAAATAGATATCAACGTCAGATATCAATATCAATACTGAGGATAAATATCAATTCTGGCTTCAGTATGCATAACACTTACATACTGACATAAAAGCCAATTAATGTACTAGTATCCTGTTAACAGGATTAAACTGGATTGCAACTAAATTTATATATACAATGTAGTTACAAAATAAGGGTAACAGTAACTGAGCTGCAGTTACACAAAATATTCTATTCTATTCACTTGAATAGGTGAAACCCACTGACCATAGCGCTCGGGTGGTTTCCTGGCCCGAGAAGGACGAGAAGGAAGAGGAGTACCTGCTGAAGCAGAAGGAAGAGAATCTGTTAGAACAACAGAATGCGAGTATTGTGGTGTGGGGCCGCCCACCACTGGACTCCCAAGACGGGTTTGATCTCTACTATAGAGTATAATAGATTCTGTCCGACTGGGAAGACTCGAGCTACGAACCTGATCAGAAGAAGGAGTAGAAAGGACAGAAAAAGATGGAACGATCTGGGTAGCAACATGGTCAGTGATTGGATCCTCTTCTGCGGGATGATATACCGTGGTATAGATTCATCCGAAGAGGAAGAGGTATCCGATCCGCTGTTGGAGCTGAGTCTGTCCCTTGGTCTGGTTGGGGGACGCTTAGGTTTGGAGGCCTTCGGTTGGGTCAGAGGTTCAAACGGGTCAGGAGCAGGAGGCAGTACACTAAATTGTAATAGCATGTTCATATGTAGCTTCCTGATTGGGCCTTGGCCATCTTCCCGCTGAACCTCAAAGACTGGCAAATCTGGGTTAGGGATGCGCAAGACCCGGTAGGGAGTTTGCTCCCACCGGTCCGCTAACTTGTGTTTGTCCTGAAACCCAACCGATCGGACAAGAACTCTGTCCCCTACCTCAAGCCTGGCTGCAGTGACCTTGCGGTCGTAAAGGGATTTCCCCTTTTCTGCCGCTCTAGCAGCTTCTTGGCCAGCCTTGTCATAGGCGTAGCTCAAGCGCTGACGAAGCTTGCTGACATAGGTGGGCTTGTCCGGGCTGCCATCCTTGGGACCTGTGCCCATAAGGATGTCCACAGCCAACTTGGGATGCCATCCAAACATAAGGAAATGAGGAGAGAAACCAGTAGAGTCACTCCTAGTGGCGTTGTAGGCCTGAACCAGAGGTCCTACAAAAGAGCTCCAGTTAGCCTTCTGGTCCGCCTTGGAGCGTCCCCAGGATCTTGAGAAGAGACTGGTTGAAACGCTCGCAAGATCCATCACCCATGGGGTGATAAGGAGTGGTACGAGACTTTGTAGTACCGGCAATCTTACAAAGCTCCTTAATCACATTGCTCTCAAAGTTTCTCCCCTGATCACTATGTAAGCGATCAGGAAAAGAATAGAACTTTATAAAGTTCTCATAGAGAGCTTTAGCTGTAGTCTGCGCAGTTTGATTCCTGCATGGAATGGCCTGAGCATACCTGGAAAAGTGGTCTGTTATGACCAAAATATGCTCATAGCCACCCCTGGACTTCTCTAAGGAGAGAAAGTCCATACAGACCAGCTCCATGGGTCTGGATGTAGGGATGGGGACCATCTCAGCTAACTGAAAGGGTTTCTTCCTGCGAATGCAGCGCCCACAGTGTTCTACCCTGGCATTGACATCCTTTTCAAGGCCAGGCCAGTAGAACCTTTGCCTAGCAAGCCAAAGGGTCTTTTCTTTACCGGGGTGCCCAATATCGTCATGGATACCCTTCAAGGCTGTACCCCGGAAAGATTCAGGGAGGACTAACTGTTTGACAGTTTCCCCATTCAGCGACGTGGTTCTATAGAGAATGTCATCGTCTAGAGAAAGACGATTCCATTCTCTAAGGAGTTTCTGAACTTCAGGTAACTCCATCCCCAGATTTCTCCCTCTGGGGCGAGAACCACGTTGCAAATGGGAAATAACCCTAGCAATAGCTCTGTCCTGACTATGTTCGAATTTCCAGTCGACATTGAGACTTGTGTGCTGACCCATACCCTCCCCGGCCGAAGGAGGAGAATGAGTAGTGGCAACAGTGTCTGCCAAGGGAATGTCAGCAGTGACAGCATGGCAGATAGCCTCAATGGCGTCTGGAAAGACCTGTCTAGGTAGGCCATCAGCATCAGCATTAAGCTTGCCTGGTCGGTAAGAAATAGTAAAATGGTAGTTAGCCAAAGCAGCTACCCACCGATGACCAGTAGCATCAAGCTTAGCTGATGTGAGAACATATGTAAGTGGGTTGTTGTCCGTAACAACACTGAAAGTATTACCACAAAGGTAATCATGAAATTTTTCAGTGACGGCCCACTTCAGAGCTAGAAATTCCAGTTTATGGGCTGGATATTTCTTTTCACTAGGTCTAAGTCCTCGGCTTGCGTAAGCAACTACCCGCTCTGTGCCGTCCTGGACCTGATAAAGGACTGCACCTAAACCGGTGCCGCTACTATCAGTATGTAGAATAAAAGGAAGAGAATAATCTGCATAGGCCAGAACTGGAGCAGAGGTGAGCTTTTTGATAATAGTATCGAAAGCTAACTGTTGGGCATCACCCCAAATCCAAACTGTGGGACTTTTGGACTTTTTGGACTTGGATTTGGGCTTCCTTCCTGAAGTGCAGTGACCTATAAGAAGAGAGTTAAGAGGCTCCACAATGGTGGAAAAGTGAGAGATAAAGCGCCTGTAGTAACCTGCAAAGCCAAGGAATTGACGTACTTCCTTGACGTTTTTAGGTACTTGCCAGGACTTTATAGCAGAAACTTTCTCAGGATCAGTATGAATACCGTCCTTAGAAATAAGGTGTCCAAGATAGGTCACTGACTCCATGAAAAGTTCACACTTAGACGGTTTGAGCTTGAGACCATGCACAGCAAGCCTGTGAAAAACAGCTTCAATACGCTCAAGATGACCTTCAAACGTCTTGTTAAAGATCAGAATGTCGTCTAAGAAGACAAGACAGTCTCGGAGATGTAAATCACCCATACAGCGTTCCGTAGGCCTTTGGAAAGTCGCGGGCGCGTTTGTAAGACCAAAGCCGAGCCTGTTCCACTCGTAAAAACCGAGGTTGCCTACACTAAATGCTGTCTTGGGTTTATCCTCCTCCTCAACTTCAACATTCCAATACCCAGAACGAAGATCAAGCTTGCTGTATAGGGAAGAACCAACAAGACAATCAGTAATGTCGTCAAAACGGGGAAGCATGTAAGCATCCTTCCGCGTCTTGGAATTTAACCGTCTCCAATCAATGCAGAAGCGCAAACTGTTATCGCGTTTCCACACAAGTACAACATTACTGGACCAGGGGCTCTCAGACTCTCTGATCACATCAGCCTCAAGCATGCCCTTGATGTGCTGCTTGACCTCCTCATATAGACCAGGAGGAATTTTCCTATATGGCTCCTTGAAAGGCTTAGGATCCTCCAAAACTATCTTATGTTTAAGAAGTTTGGTACAACCAATATCGTTGGGTCCAGTGGAAAAGACATGGTTCCACTTGCCCAAAACCTAATGAACTCTGAGAAGTTGATCAGGAGAAAGACTGTCTGTGTTAATCTTAACACCTAAATCCGAAGAAGAAGTAGCAGTCTGAGGGGTGGGAAGAGTAGATGCCAAATTATCAACAACAGAAACTTCTGAAAGCTGACAGATTTTGCTCCTAGGCAAAAGAGTTATAGGTTTGGCTGTAATGTTACAGACACGAACAGAAAACTTACAAAAAGATTCTGAGTGCTTAACATCAACCACCCTAGGGCAAACCAAATATCCAGGATTCCCATTCGAAGTACTGCTTTCAGTGACTACCTGAGAAATATCAGGGTCAATGTTACGAGCAATGCAATTAAGGGTAGCCGATTCATATGGCTTCAGCGTAGTGCTGACTTTCCCTGAAAACTTTGCATTGAAAGTAGTACACTGCAAAGCAGTAAAAGCTACGTGCCACTCCTCAGACATTTCCGGCGACAGATCAGAATCTCTGAAAAGACGGATGACGTTAGTACCAATGATAACAGAATTGGCACTACCGAGCTTATGGTCCGGGATAACAAGGACAGGGACATTAAGCTGAGTAGAGACTCCCTGAACTCTGAGAGAACATTCAATATAACCGGTGTAGTCTAAAAGAGAACCATCAGCGGTTGAAAGAGAAATACCGAAATCACCAAGAGGTAAGACTTCTGAAGAAATAGACTTGGCAGCAGACTCAGATATAGTAGACACCATAGCGCCAGAATCAATCAAGGCTTCAAAAGGTTTCTCATTCAAAAGAATGTATGATCTGTTGGAACTTCCAACCATACGATCCAATAAATGGCCATTGGCTTCACCAGCCTCTGTTCGGCCCCCAACAGAAGCGGTTAACCTTTTGACTGAGATTGGTAGTTGCTGTTGCCAGTGTTACCCCTGCCTCGACCACCATTGAAACCACGACCAGACTGACCTCGACCACGCCCTCTATTATTATAAGGTCGGGTCTGATTAGATTGAAAAGTCTGATAACCAGTAGAATTGGTATTACTATAAGGTTGAGTCTGATTAGACTGAAAAGTCTGATAACCAGTAGAGGCAGTCTGGGTGCCAGAAGGTTGTAGCTTGTCAAGCTTCTGCAACACCTGGTCCATCTTCGAGTCAAACTGACTCCTAAGCCTAGATTCTATATTTGAAACTTCAACACTGAGTTTCCGCTCCATATCTGAAAAACGACTTTCCATGAAAGAAGAAACAGAAGAGTCAGATGTGACCGCATTGGTCTGGGATTTTACTTTTGTAGTAGTAGGCGTAACGGACCTAGAAAGAGTAAATTCCTTCTCCACCTGGCGAATTTCCCTAAGAAGAGTATCATAGTCTGTGGATGTGTCATACTTATGGCGAGTTTGCGCCTTACGATTGTCAGAGGACAAAGAAATCCAAAATTTATGCCTCAAAAGGTCATCCTTAGAAGAAGAAGTAAGAAGTCCCTTGTCGATTGCAGATTGCAAAATGGTTTCCAATCTGCAACAGAAAGAGGTAACAGACTCTTCAGGCTTCTGGTAAGCGTTAAAGAACTCTTGCATAATCATGTTTTGGGTGGAAACGTCCCCAAACATGGCATCTAACTTATCAAGGATATCTATGGCAGTGGCAGTTTCCCCTAATGGGATCATTATCTTCCTAGCCGTACCCCTTAAAGATCTACGCATGGCCAAAAGAATAACATGATCCGTGATATCAGGGTCACTCTGGAGGCACCTTACCTCAAACCTCCATTCTGTGTAGACACAGTCCCCTTTCTGCATAGGCTCATCTCCTGAAAAGGTGGGTAATTTGGGGATGTAAGGGGAGACATTAAACGCATTTCCGACAGAAGAACTGTCACCACCAACGGGTGTAGAATGATGAAAACTAATGATACCCCTACCCTTTCCACTCTTATTGGGGATGGGTGTTAAAAATCCTTAAGATTCTCCTTGGAATTTGCCATAATTAAAGATAGAGTAGACAAGAGTTAAATTTTAAAATGAAACTAAGGTAAAGCTATATCTAAGATTTACCTAAACTGCCTTATTCTACCACTATCTAGCCTATATCACTACAAATCTGTAAAGAACTACGAGATAACTAGTAAAACAAAACTAGAAAACTGAAAATACTGATTGGTAATAAACCAAAGCTGACTCAAGACAATAAGTACTCTGTAAAACAAAACAAATAATCAAACAAGCAAATCTCACACGCACTCTCCCCGTGTATTTCTGATTATTTGTTAGTGATGAATAAGTGATGGATGAATGAAGGGGGTGGGGAAAAACTCAATTTATAGATTTATACACAAAAACACTATTATATATTATATCTATACGATCTATAAAACCTCTATATTGTGTAGAGATCTATACAGCTATGTTTTTCTTCTAGCAATCTATAGATATTTATTTTAAATACCCACAGATGAAATACTGTCTATGTTCCAAAAATAGAAAATATATTCAATACGGACACACAGATAGACAGACCAAAAGCAATCAAACCCTTCAATATTTATATCATAGCAAATACATACATAGAAACACACAAAATTGCAAGAACCTCTGGCCAGCACCTATACTGTCAAGTTAATAACACGTACACAGTAAACTATCGAGTGTCATTCAAAAAGCAAAGCAAACCTAGTAAATATAAGGTAATTCAAAAGTATACGCTTCCGAAATATGAAACCAGTCTAATGAATAAATGCACAAATCAAAAAAATAAACACATACTTACGATAAACAAAACAAAACTCGCGATTCCGGAAGTAGAAAACGGCAAGAAAAGCCGCTTCCGGTTTACAGAATCAAAACGAGGCTAGAATGAAATTCCCGAAAAACGCAAAAACTGACACTAGATAGAACCGGAGAGCTATATGCGCAGCCTAGATATTATTTAAATATCCTAGACAACACATAGCTACCGACTGCCGTGCAAAATAAGCAATAAATAACAAGAACAGAAAATTGACACGTGACCTCACTACAGCATTGCGAAACTAGGTCACAACACCGCAGTAAGATAATTTGTCAAACATACATAAAACAAAATGACAGTACTAGGCAGAGGCACTTACCTTCAAAACACTATAAAATATACTCCAAACACAAATTTCCTTTGGCACAAACACAGAAATAACTAACAAGTCACAGTTCCAGTCCTCCAGCCGACTCCAAACAAACAAACGTGGTAAATGGGTGACGTCACGTCACGTGACAGTCTCACTGACACTCCACGCGCAGAAAATGTTATCCGCTTAAAACGGCTCTTATTAAAGAGTCATTTTCACTGGTTAGGAACTTGGTTACAGTGGGGCGCGGGTCCTCGCGAAAGGTCGTATCGGAGTCCTGACTATACATGTTTCAGAGTCTCGACGTGAAACAAATTTGGCAAGCTGGAGTGAACACAAATGAGGTAATTAAAGGTCAAATTGACATAAACACTGTAAATCGTTATTGACACCATATAGTCCGATGTTTTTCTAGCGTCGTGCATGCTTAATTCGTTCCATTTATGGAATTTATGCTTGAAATAGTTAAAAAAAAACGACGCGGTAATCAAGATTTTTGTTCACAACGATCAATTCTTATAAATGACTGCATAATCTTGCCTTCAATCAATGTTTCTGGTAAGATTAATACTTAAATTGCATCTTTGCAACAGAATCACATTAAATAATATCGTATATCAATGACATTTTCTGGATTTTAAGTGGTAAATAAGGTTACAGAGTCTAACAGAGAGTGTTACAGGTTCTCTAGCGACATGTTATAAAAGGTTACAGAGTATTATCGACATTTTTGGTTGTTTCAGAGAGAATGCATCTGAAGTGTACATATTGCAAGTCGCCATTTACCCTTGAAAATGAAGTTGTGCGTCACTGTATAGCCGCCCATCCAGATGAAAATGTCTCGTACATAACGGCATGTGTGACTGATCTTAATATCAAGTATAAAAGAAGAACTTTCCATGTAGTAGGCAGGTACGTTTCATGTAATCTAAATGATGTGGTATATAATACTGCCTCGGGGAAAATAGAAATACCAAATAACTCGCCAACAAAGAGCCCGTTGCATAAACTGAGCAGAGTGAATACACCGTCAAAATGTGTTCACAAGCAGTTATTTGGTGAAATTGAAACGACACGATCACAGGATAGTGAGGATACCAGCAACAAGGCAATCGATCTATCGTCAGTACAGGGCGAACATTTAACGGTTAGCGATGATGATATGCATGCCATGGACACGCTGCTTGAACTTGAAACAATACCTATAGCGAGGTACATGAAATTGATGGTGAACAAATTTTAGCAGAAGATGAACAATTGAACCAAGCTATTGATCAGTTGCAAAACCTTCTTCCAGCAGTAACTTCACACCTTGCAGAGAATGGTCGATTAAGTGATTGGGTTGCCTTTTTTAACATTGTTAAGAGCGGAGATTTTAATGTAAATCACATAGCTTCCCAATTGTTTGAAGCTCATTCAAGAGCTATCTGTTTAACTATCGCCTTGCTTTAAGATGTCACCTGTCTTTTGTACAATCACTTAGCCTTCTCTTTAGTGGTGGTAATAGAAGCGTAACAGTAACTTTAACGTGTTATTGAGTTCGGTGAGTGCCGACTTGATATTTTATCATAACTACTATATGTAGAATATCCTTTGTCGTATTTGATATTTTCGAAATGCTAGTACATTACATTATTGGATGGTACAAAAATAATAAAAAAAAGTATTCAATTTCAAAGATTCTTTTATTCATTGAATAAAATAAAAACAAAACTCTCAACATGGAAAAACAACACTTGCAAACTTCACTGAATCGATCACTGAGACAATGGTTCATATAGAACAACTCCAAAGGCACAAAACGTAATAAAAAGGAATCTGCAAAAATATCGTAATACCGTATGGTTATCTCAGTCTATTACAAGATTTGTCAAACGAGGCATATAGTACCTAATGCAAACAGTCTTACATCCTGATAAAACGTTGAACATGCATCAATGAGGGTGTCGTTTTATTTTATTCTCACTTGGTGATATCACAGTTTCAAATAGGTGATATCACTCATTCAAATAGGTTATCTCTCATTAAAATATGTGACACCATCCATTTGAATTAGTAATGTAACTTTTTACTGATGTCAACACTTTGAAAACATGATACAGTGGAGAAAACGTTATTCTTTCCCGTTTAAACGCAAACGTACGCAAACGCAAAGCACTAAAACGTAGAAAATAACAACTTTTGGACAATTGTGATATTTCATGTTTATCTTGGTGGCAAACAGTTTGGAGCCTGATCAGACGCCGGGTTACCAAGCGTCTGATCTGGCTCTAAACTGTTTGCACTGCAAATAATAGTTTTAGCGTAAACGCGTTTATTGGGAAAAAATAACAGATTCTCCACTGTGTGTACAGAACGACCCGTCATATATCACATATAGTATTAACCCGTTCACTGCTTTATCCCGACCGTAAGAGCACAGACAAACAGCTTGGATCCGAATGAGACGCCGAGTAAATCTGTGTCTGAATCGGATCAAAGCTGTTTGGCTATCGGCTAATGTTTCATTAAAGGTTAAGGAAGTGTCTTAAGTGGAAGAAGACAAAACATGCCCATGATCAAAACTGAACCTTGCAGTGAAAGGATTAGAATAACCCAACATTTACATGTACGTCCCATAACCAAACTTCAAACTGTCAATATTGCTAATACAACGATAAAAACCTTAAGTATTGACATTTAACCCATTTCCCCAGAGTCTGTTTTTAGTATTAAAGACGGGACCACTTGAAGCAGGTTGAAATTAAAGCAGAATGAACTCCTTGAACCCTATCACGCATACCTGTGATGATAACACTTGTCCTATGCAATCAGTGTATACCCTGATCAGAGGGCACCTTAAGGAGCCCTCTGATCAGGCTCTACACTGTTTGTCAGTTTGACTTATATTGCAAGAACCAGCCATATAAAGTACTAAATTGAAAATGAGAATTATCCATTTGAGGTTTTAGGGAGGAAAGGGTTAAGGTTCATTTGCTCTATTTTATCCTGCTTAAGTTAAATTTTGCTAGGATATGGGAACTACATCTTCATGTAAACATTCAATACTCGTATAAAGTGGGACAAATTTCTTCAGTTGAGAACGTTAAAAGAGTAAAAAGGCACTTCTATGAGGGATTGGGTTTAGCGTTCCAATTTCTTTACATTATACTGTGTAAACCCCCTTTACTTTTACACATGCAAATAAAACAAATACAGCCGTGATGTTTATAAATTATTATCAAACAAAGTAGAGTTAGTCTTAGACATTATTTTTCCAGTTTGATCCTGATGGGGCATCGAGAAAGTCGGCTCCTCAACAGGATCTAAACTGTTTGCAAATACAACTGTTAGTATTACATGTATAAAATAGAGTGGGTTATAGATCTTCAGCACTTTCTTTGACCAAAACCCGGGATAGAACCTCACTGATACCCGCGCAAATTATCAATTTTATAACGTTTTATAAGCAATTTCAGTTCTCATGGGTTGGCAAACTTGCACTTTTTCTTGTGTCGTCCGAACGACGGCCTCCATGAGAACGATTTTCCACAGACACATGTCAGAGTCTTTGGTCCATGCTTGCCTTTCATGTGTTCATTGAGTGAGGCTTTGGAGTTTACTTTTGCTCCGCACAAGTCACATTCAAGGGGCCTCTTTCCAGTGCGGTTTGGACATGTTTGCAAATGTCGTCTAAGATTGTTCTTAAATCTAAACGTACGATCACAGGTAGTGCATGCGAATGGCCTAGACCCTATATGTTTATTCATGTGGCCTATATAGACTGCCCGTTCAAAGTACTGTTTTCCACATCTGTCACAGATAAACCTGTTTTGCCCAGAATGATATACGCCGATGTCTGGCCAGAGTTGTCCTGTTATTAAATCTTCCACCACATAATTCACAAAGCAGTTTTGTTTGGTTGTGATGTGCTCTGATGTGTTGATTAAGGTCATAAGCTGAGCTGTAAGATTTATTGCACAAAGTGCAGTTTACCTTTTCTTTCCGGTGAACACTACGTTTATGTCGCGAAAGATTGCCCGAGCTGGTGGTAATATATTGACATTCTTTACACGCATAGTGTTTTTTCTTCGGCGTTGACGACATAGGCAAAGGAGTCTGGCTACTGGAAGTCCCACTTCTGTTATTATTGTCAATTACTTCGACATTCAGGCTGATATCAGTATACTTGAGTCGTCAAATGAGATTTCGTCCATTTCTAGATCTGCGTTGCTTTTGTTAAGACTCTGTAACACTGTAAAGAAGAACCTGTAACAGTTATTATGCAGTCGTCGGGGACCTGTAACCTCTACATCGCATTTGTAAGAAACACTAAACTTCTGATTACTTTGAAAATCGGAAATACGCAAATGCCATATCTTATAAAATGCTTCAATATTAGACAAACACTAACAAACAGGTTATCTAATGGGTTTAAAACTGATTTTTCTTATGTAAATTCAACTTATAACAAAACTATGTGCATCGTACATGTAGGCAGTGTGAAACACTCGCTTTTATTTCCTCTATTCGCCTGAATTCTAAAGCGGGCGACATTTAATTACTTATTAAAACAAAAACAAAACATCTTACCATGTTTTGGTGAATAATTCGTGTGATGCTGCTGTGTAAACTCGCTGGAAAGTGGCGTGTTAACATTGTACGCGCGATGAATTAGTCATGACTCTGAAACGTTGTCGACGGGACCCCTATACCACCTTTCGCGAGGACCCTCGCCCCACAGTAACCAAGTTCCTAACCAGTGATTTTAGTCCAAAAGACTTAGAAAAACACTTCTAAACCAGAAAAAAAATCACCGACACACGCGAGTGGCCACACAATAATGTCGTGCACACTGGGCTGTCGTCGATTCCTCAGCGGGTCGACCCTATCTCCTGTAAGTGGTCAGGCCTGGACGCTAGGTTAACACAACGTAGGCTACCGTCGTTTTGGACCCTCAGGTGCCACGCCCAGCTGTATGGAATCTAGAAGCCGAGATCGCCAATTGTTACCAGGGATTATAATCGCTAATAGATACGTTCTGCTGGTTCAATGAATTTATAATTCTATCCGAAACAGCCTGAAACAATAGGAATAATATAAGTATCACAGACTAAAGGTTACAATGAATATTTGAGTCAATACAATAATTCCACGATTTCCGTCGCTTGTTAAACAAGCTAAATAGTAACAGACGTAATAAAGAGTTGTCTAAATATAAATAGTAACTTACCAGGCTATGGCACATTCAATGAATTTAACAGTAAATAGTTGCTGTGAGCAGCAAAGCTTATTATATGACTCTATAAGACTATAATGTAGGTGTTGACACCATGACATCTAAAATACGAGTGCGGTAAATTTATTACGTGGCTGTTAAAGCGGGAAGATGGGATGATGGGAATTAAGTTAAGTGCACGTGCAAAGTGACAACACCCTCTCTCAGAACCTGTCTTACAACTCACTCTCACGCAAATATACGACAAGTTGCACGGTAGATCTACATGGACAAATGACGTAGTACGCTACAAGGAAACCTGGTCAACATCTAGTTAATGTATGACAATTGAAAAATGACAAACAGTATTGCCCTGATCAGAGTGCTGCTTAAGGCGTCCTCTGATCTGGGTATTCACTGTTTTCAGGGGACAAGTGGAGTACACTCTTTCTAAATGACGAGTTAGTTCAATGTGTTAGGTACTTAGGAATACCTTTAAGGTTACCCCATATAAGGTATATGGGATTTGGATTAGATCCAATGGAATTTTAAATCGCTTCTGCATCTCCTTCATACAGGCTCGTAGACATTTTCTACAAGCGTCCTTGCCATGGAAATTTATACTATTGACGCGGTGGTTTTGTCTGTCGTAGCATCTTTAGTTTGAATAATGTGGTTATACCGAAATGTAATAAGTAATTGAATAATTTATATTATTTAAATACTGAACACTTACTAAAGGTTCATTGTGGTTATCGTCATGTATAGTATAAAAATGCCTTTCCCAACCACAGTAAAAAAAGAAAAAAAGAAAGGATTCACTGTGTATCGAACTCACGACCTTACCCAGTAAAACACTACTCTACTACCTCGACCACGATGGCATATAGGTTTAAAATCTTATTTTACATATCAAGTTAAGGTTTGAAACCTAACTTACCCATAACATGGAATGGTTGCAACTTCTATAAATAGAAAAGCTCAGTCACGGTTCAGCGCACAAAATTCATCTATAGTTTGATAGGGGTTTATAAATTGAATCAAAACAAAGTTTACTATGTGTCATTACAATATAATTCAATGTAATTAAGTGTCGTTCGGACACAGTCCGGTAGCAGTTGTGTCGTAGGCACCAATTATAACCGTTCAAAGCGTGGAGTTCTCGCAATGATTACAAAAGGCAGAATATAGCCATTTGACCGTATGTGAAAATGGATGTACGCAGGCGATCAGCGGGAGGGTTTACCAGCAGTCAGTCCAAGGTAAGCAACAATTAATTTAATAAAAGACAGCATCTCTTACCTCTAGTTCCCCATGAACGAAACAGCGACAACATTTGCAGGCATTTTGGGGTTCAGATGCGACGCCGAGTAAATCGACGACTCACTAGGATCCAAACTGCCGATCAATTCGATCGCATATGCCTAGCAGGCCATCGATCGCATATGCCTAGCAGGCCAAAAGCAAACCTACCGATCCGCCCTCGGCAAATTACCATCCAATCAGTTTGGATTCCGATATGGCGCCGATCTACTCTGCGTCATATCCGAAGGTATACCGCTTGTAGATGTCCGTCAAGTATTCTAACACAGTACAATTTGCACGCTTCAATCGTTATAACTATTGCAGCTTAGTTTAATGTACATGTATCTCTAAGGGCTATAGCAGTATAAAATACATAGAATTACATAGTTTCAAGCATTTAGCAATATGGATATAAAAATAAGTGTATGGTATCGCATATGCGCCATTGCCGACCGGTGCGAGACACTAGTTTTGTCGATAGTTTGGTACAGATCACACGCTGACCCAGTCTGTGTGTGATCTGGATCCAACCTGCCATCAATATAAAGCACCAGTAGTTCTATATCAACTCGTATTTACAATTGTTAAAACTTGAAAATACTACTTACACTCACTTTTACCAATATAATAAAGATTTAAGTAACAAGTACATATTTATCTAGGATAAGAGCTCCAGATCGGGAGAGTATTTCACAACCCAAAATCTTTATTTCTGCATCAAACTCGACAGCTCTACCACCCACTGGAATCGTCTCTCCGAGACGATTCCAATGGGTAGCCACACCATAGGATCTAGTGCCGAAATGAGTAAGGAATTGCTGGGTATGTTCAATTTACTCCTTCCTATCTGGATCCCTGTGAGATGATTAGTTTTAGAAGGCTGTCATAGTTTTTTTTCGCAAGAATTGAAAGATTGTGTAGCGTTTAATAATCTTCAGTATTTAATAGCTCTGTAAATTTCACGAAATTCGGATGTGAGTAGTAATAAGAGGCTAAATATTGTTTTCTAGGGTTATTAAACAGTGTACATTCTAAAAGATAGTGGTGGTATTCGTCTCCAAGTGTATTACAGGTCATACATTTTCGTTCGTTATATGGTGTATTATTCCAACTACCTATCTCTATTGGGAGTCGGTGATTTCTAGTCATAAAAGCGATGAGCGATTTACAGAGTGATGAAGGAAGTATATCTATGTATTTACTGCGTTAAAAAACTGCCTTGATATATTTGTACATATTTGTGTCTGAAGATCTATCTTTATATTCATGCCACAGTTGAGTATAAATATCTTTAAATTTACATTGAAGGGACTTTTTAAGCCATTTACTGTAAACATAATTTTGACTATACCATATCCCTGAATATCCACTGTTGCATATAATACGTTGATTGTTATTTATATACGGAAATTTTAAAGGGGCTGTAGTGTAAAATTCATAGAGCACAGTGAACATTTTGGAAGATAGCTTTGAAGTGTCGTTACTTTTGATGTTGTCTATTATTCTTGACCAGAATGATACGATTCTATTATTTATGTCAACTATTAAGGGAGTTACACCCAGTTCACCATAGATCATATAGGAGGGAGTTGATTGTTTCAAAATATAGATGTATTTATAGTATTTTAGCTGAACTCTTTCTATGATATCAGCATAATCAAATCCCCAGATTTCACTGGCGTAAAGCAATACAGGTTTAACTGTTCTCTCAAACAATTCAATTTTGATATCGAGGGATAATTCAAGTCGTTTAGCTTTTCGTAGAAGAGAAAACATTGCCTTATTTGCTTGTTCGGTATAAGTTTTTTCGCCTTAACAAATGAACCTGTTCTTGAGAATAGCATTCCTAAGTATTTATAATCTTCAACAAATATCAATAATTTCGTTTCCGATTTTAAATTGTATATTTTTTTATACCCTTCCTTTTCTAATTGTCATTATTTTTGTTTTTACTAATATTGATATTAAATTTCCATTTGTCACAAATAGTTTAGTGCATTTTGTAGATCAGTTTTATTGTCGCTAAAAAGTACAGTATCATCTGCATACAGTAGAATAAAAAGTTTAAGGAACATACTTGCTCTATCATTTACCTTCGATTTTGTTTTGACGATATTCTTTTAGATCATTCAAGAAAATACTAAATAGGAAAGGTGATAGATTTTTACCTTGCCTGACGCGGATCATGCAATTAAAAGAAGCTGACATACCTTCTGAAGTTACTACTTTTGATTTATATCTTTGTATAAATTTTTGATAATTGTGAGGCATTACCATTACTGTTTTGTTTTTTCAATTTAAAACATTAAAATAGCAGAACAGTTTGTTTTTCTTCTCTGTCTGCACTGGGTAGGAACTTGGTTACAGTGGGGCGAGGGTCCTCCCGACAGGTGGTATAGGGGTCCTGCCTACACATGTTTAAGAGTCGTTTCGTGAAGCTAAACCAGTCATGTTGAAGTGAACGCTAAAGTGGTAATTTACAGCTAAACTGTCAAAAACACTGTAAAACTGAATTGTCACCATATAATCTGGTGTTTTTACAAGCGTCTTATATGCTTATTTAGTTCAATTTATGGAATTTATGACTGAAATAGTTAATTAAACGACGTGGAAATCACGTTTTTTTTGTACACAACGATAAATTCTTGTAAAAAGACGGTATAAATTCTCCTGTATTCAATATTCGTTAAAGTTTTTGGCAAGATAAATACTTAAATAACATATATGCAAGAGACTCGCATTAATAATATAAAATATCAATGAAATTTACTGGATTGTTATATGATATATAATGTTACAGAGTCTTACAGAGAGTGTTACAGGTTCTCTAACGACAGGTTATTAAATGTTACAGGTTCTTATCTACATGTTTGTTTTTGTTTGAGAGAGAATGGATCTAAAGTGCATGTATTGCAAAGGGGTCCTATATCTTTTACAATGCTTTAAGCCGTCAGCTGGCTTTTATAAATCAATTAGCCTTCGTTTTAGTGGTTGTAAATGAGATTTACTGTAATTATTACGTATTATTGCGTTCGGTTAGTGCCTGCATGATATTTTATCATATGTAAAGAGCCATCGTCGTATTTGATAATTTCGAAATAGTTACTAAATATATACTTGCAAATATCTCTAAAGCGATCACTGAAATAATGTAACATGTAGAACAGCTCCAAAGGCAAAATATAACCGGTACAAGTAATATTAATAAAAAATAACCTGCAAATTTAGCGTATGGTTATCTCAGTCCATTACATGACTTGTCAACCAAAGCATAGTACTTATTGCAAAAAATGTAAGCCACCTTTAGTTTAGACATTATAGTGTTCAAGGTAAATTCTTCCTAATAGGCAAGTCTCATATCTTGCCATAGGCGAACTCTGGTCTCGATTTGCACTATTTGTGCTCTTTTTAATGCAAATTTTCACAACTAGTTGCTCAATTTTCAAAGTTTAATTAATCTTCTAACTATTTCTCAAACAAATAAATCATATGTGCAAAACGATCCGTCATTTATCAAATATAAGTTTAACCCGTTCACTGTTTTACTCTGACCGTATAGGCACGGATAAACAGCTTAGATTCGAACGAGAGGCTGAATATGTATGTGTCTGAATCAGATCAAAGCGGTTTGACTATCTTAGAGATCCTTTTTCGAATTTGATCCTGGTTAGACATCGAGAAAGTTGGCGCCGCACCAGGATCTTAACTGTTTGCAAATACGACTGTTAGTCTGTTAACTGTATAAAATACTGTATAAAATAGAATGCGTTGTAGATCTTCCACCAAGAATAGGATCGAACCGCACTGAAACCCGTGCGTATTATCAACTTAACAAAGTTTAATAAGTAATGTAAGGTCTTGGCAATTTTCAATTCTCAAGAGTGAGTAAACTTGATTTTTTTCTGGTGTCGTCCAAACGACGGCTTACATGAAAATGAGTTCCACAAACAAAGACAAGATTCTTTGGTCCATGTTGGCGCTTTGACATGTTCAATGAGCGAGGCTTTCGAATTGAGCTCTGCTCCGCAATTGTCACATTCAAAGGCACTCTTTTGCCCAGAATGATAAACATGCCGACGTCTTGCCAAAGAACCGTGCGCTGCAAACTTAATAAAGCAGTTTGATTTTGTTGTGAAACGTCGTTACGTGTTAATTAAAGTCATAGACTAAACTGAAACATTTATTGCACAAAGTGAAATTTACCTTTTCTTTTCGGTGAAAACTACCCCTGTGTGAAAAGTTTTCAGGAATTTTACAATATTCATGAACGTTAAAAAGAATTGTTCTAGAGCTTCAAAAATACTTTACACATTCCACAAAAGGAGTTCAAGAACACCTGCAATTCTAAAACAATGGTTCTGTAACATGGGGGAAAATTATGTAGCCAGACCGGGCTCGAACCCGGGACCCTTTACGTACAGGGCAAGTGTTCTACTGACTGAAGCACCTGGCCGCTTACACAACTCTCTCATCATTTAATAATAAATTCAACCCAGCCACACCCCTCTCTACACAAGAACTCGTCCCGAATTCTTAATTAAAGAACACTCCATGAGTTTCTTATTATTATTTCTGTACAATCCACGTGTTACATATTATCCTATGGGCTATTTACGTTGGGCGCCAAATGTTGCCGGGTGCTCATATAAAGAAACATCCGCTCCGACCCGGGTTTGAACCCGGGTCGCCAGGTTCGCAGTCATGCATTCTACCACGTCGTCTACAAAGAGTGCTTGTATAACAAGACCGTACAAGTGATAATAAACCAACACACTGTGACATACTCCCCCGACGACTTGAAATTAGTCCCGAATTTCTGCATTGGTATTAGAACGACTGGAAATCGAGCTCGGAGCATATACAGTCAAAATCCCTCGTTGGGCGCCAAATGTAGCCGGGTGCTCTTATAAAGAAACATCCGCTCCGACCACGACCAGGGTTTGAACCCGGGTGGTCAGGTTCGCAGTCATGCACTCTACCACGTCGCCATAAAAGCGCGCTTGTACAGCACGGCCGTACAAGTGATGATCAACCAACACACTGTGACAGTTCTAAAAACATCATATTCCTAAAATTATTGCAGCATATTCATGAACGTTAAATTGCCGCTTCTATTATTTTTCATGAATATTCAAGAAATCATTCTGGAATAATTCTATAATAATTCAACACCTTCCCAAAGGGGTATGTTTGTGCCGCTAAAGAATGCCTGAACTTGTGGTCATGTACTGATATTCTTTACAAAGACTGTACTGATATTATTTACAAAGAAACTGTTTTTTTCTTCTGCGTTTTACAATATTGGCACGGGAGTCCGGTTGCTGGAAGTACCTCATGTATTGTTTATGCCGTTTACTTCAATATCCAGGCTTGTATCGAGTAAACTTGAGTTTTCTAACGAGATCTTGTCCATTTCGAGATTCGTTAAGACTCTGTAACACTGTTAAGAAGAACCTGTACCACTTATTAAACAGTCGTCAGGGACCTGTAACCTCTACATCACATTGATAGGTAACACCAAACTTATGATAACATTAAAAATCGGATTTTTTTTTTTTAAAAAATGCTTCAATATTAGGAAAACACGAACAAATAGATTATCTTATTGTGTTAAATGCTGCAGGTTTTTACGTTAATTTAACTTAAAACAAAATTATGTGCATCTTCATGTGACAGTGTGTCTCACTTGCCTTTATTTCCTCTATTTACCTGAATTCTAACGCAGCCGGCGTTACGTATCTTCTTAAAAAGAAGCCAAAAGTTCTTACCACGTTTTAATTAAGAATCTTTGTCATGGGGCTGTGTAATCTCGCTGAACAATTATGTGTTTACATGTACACGCGAGAAAGAGTCATGACTCTGACACATTTTTCGAAACGACTCCTATACCACCTGTCGTGAGGACCCTCGTCCCACTGTAACCAAGTTCCTAACCAGTGGTCTGTACAATATCAGTTAAACCTTTTAGTACGAAAATGTTATCTAAAGTGGAACAATTTTTACGGAAACCTGTCTGTGTATCATGTATAAGATCTACTCTTTGCATACGTATTTAGTCTGTTGTTCATAAATGTCGCCGTTATTTTTATGTATCGGTTTTATAAGACCAACTGTCAAACTTTCTGGGATTAGTCCGTGATTAAAAACGATGTTAAACAGTTAAGTATATATTGGCATTGTCATATTAATGGATGCCTTTAAATGTTCGTTTACTATTAAATTGACTCCAGGGAGTTTGTTATTTTTAGGTTTGCAATGGCTGCCTAAATTTCGTTTTCCGTTATTGGTTCATTTATCTCACCGTTAATATTATTTTCTACATTATTGTTAGGGTTATTTTGTGTAACATTAGTTGGTTCTGCCGCGTTGGTTTCTTTGCCTAAGTTATTTAGATTTTTAAAGTACTCGTAAAAATCATCGAGTGGAGCTTACTTTTCTTTTTGCTTTGTTTCTGAATTTAATATTTTTCTAATATTGTTTAGGATTACTTGTTTTTAATGTTCTTAATTTATCGACCTTTACTTTATTAAAGTTATTTCTACTTCTTCGTATTGCACTTTTGTATTCCTTGCTCACCGTTTTCAACAATTGTTTCAATGAATTTGTTTTATATTTATTGTACGCTCTTTTGGTTTTATGGTATTTATTTCTAAATGTTCTACATTCTGTATTAAACCAGGGTGATCGTTGTTGTTGCTGATTTTGTTTCTTTTGGCGTGCATTAATGACCATACCAAACGTTTCTTCGCAACAGTTTAAAATAGGATTTCAAATTCTGTTACGATTTCATTTATTTCATTTTGATTTATAGTTCCGACAGATTCCAAATTTAACAGCTTCATTTGTATTTCTGAAACTTTAATAATATCAATGTTATATTTGAAATTGTTTGATTTACTTGGATCCCATAGCTTAATGGTTTGTATGTAATTGTCTTCAACGTTATTTGTTTTATGCGGTTTAATTTTTGTTTTCAGACTCATTTCCACCGGACAATGTACGTCTGAGAATAAATCACAAAAGTCATTCACCTGTAATTTAACAATATTTCAAAAACTGGGGAAGTTGCTAAGAAATAGTCGAATACACTTGCATTTTTACACGTCAATCTTGGAGTATCAAGATCTGGTGTGAACCTTCCATTCAATATAAACAAATACTATTTTGGCAAAACTTAATCATTTCTCGAGCGTAATTATTTATTCAACAATCGCGGCATTGTCTTTGGATAGGAACACTATTTATTTCGAAATTTCTGAAAATCTAAGAGTCTTCATCGAAAACATCATCAAGGTTTAATAGGTTTGAGATAAAGTCATCAGCACGTGTAAAATCGTTCATATTTTTACATCTAGGGTTATAATCTCCGACTGTAAAACATGTTCATTATTTAAACAATATCTAAAAATCTCATTTTGAATATCAAAGAAAGGGTCCTCAACCGCATATTTAGACCCCCATAGGAGGAATGTATATAATACCACATTTGAGATCATCATTTTGTAACACATAAAGTTTACCAGATATCTTAAAAAACGTGATCAAATTACATGCTTCATGATTGCTGTCAATGTTAATATATGGAGAAATGTGTTCCTTTATAAGAATAGTCTGGTTCCCGTCGTACTTAGAAAGTGCGTCAGGCAAAACGCAATAATGGCCACCCCCATGGAATAGAGGAAAGTGGGTGGAGTGGTATGAGCTGTAATAGGGTTTTTTCTTATTTGAGGTGGTTCACAATGTCTTTTTGTAACCTACGGGTTCAATGTTATTCAAAACTAAATTACCAATTCAAAATTATGTGGTAAGCGACTGAATTCAGCAGAAATTCGTGCAACGAAGCAGTTATAAGCACTCCTATTTTCGGCTTTTATATAATAATAAATATATTTTATCTGCAAATTAGTTAGGAAAAACTTGTTGATGTAGTGTTAAAAACGTTTTGGGTGCTTATTTACCTGGGAAAAAAACCTGTACGATCATTAAAAAAATATACTTAGGCCGAGACGACTAAGGTCGAAACTACACAGGGCCGAAACGACCCGGACTCTATAAATAGAACATCAATGTTTCATGTTTATTGGTTTTAAACCCGATGGTTAACGGAAGAAAAAGTGTATAATTTTAATGAAGGAACAATATTTTTCTTAATGAACGAATAATTATTTACGCCCACGGTGATCGTGCATAATTCTGTGAGCGTGTTTCGTCCAAGATTAAATTAGTAGGCGTTCTGATCGTCCGGTCACATTTACGTGTCGCGGGTTTTATACCCAACCGTCAACGCTCAATACTCTGTAGCTGTTAGGAGGTAGACCGGAAGTCACGGAATTTTGACGTTGGCAATCAAGACGCACACTGTCAGCTAATCTTTCACAAGTAAAAACGGTAACCAAAGTGTAAAAGCCTTTAAATTAAACGGAACCAGTCCTTGAAAATAATTCAGCAAGTAGATCCGCCGGAAGGCACGGAATTTTGACTCCTGGAAATCGATACAACTGATTCTTGTGTAAGGCATGATCTGCACCAACCCGTTAACCACCTTGTAAAGGGCAATTACGTATTTGAGGGTCATAGACATGTTGCAAAAAATGAGATCAGGCCTAATTTTGATAAGTGAAAATAGCAAAAGTAGTTAAAATATTTAAGCATTTCCAATTTTGTCAAGCTAACTTTCATTTACCTAGAGCAGCTCTGAGCTGTTTTAACAACATATTTGCAAAATAGCATACAGTGTAGACCCTGATCTGAGAGTTGTTTTAAGAACCCTGTAACCTAGGTCTACACTCCCACAGGATAGCTAAACATTAATTCTTTGAAAGTTCTATTCGCATATCCAATAAGTTTAATTACCATGGCAGTTTCGGTCCTCCTTTGGAGAACCTTCCATGATTCCACAGACTACACAACCTACAGGTCCTTGTTTATCTCTGAATATACATTGCAAGTTGACAAACCACTGCAGACCTACCACATCAGAGGTATTCTAGCTGTAGCAGCAATTTTCTTCTTCCTAAATTAGGGTTTGATAAGCGTTAACAGTTTTGAACATACTTTTAATAAGCTTTTATCTGCAAAAATAATTTTTAGGAAAAACGTTTGATGTCAGTGTTAAAAACGTTTTGGGTGCTTATATACTGAAATAAAAATCGCAGAATCAATACAAAATATATAATGAGGCCGAAACAACCGAGGTCGAAACTACACAGGGACGAAACGACCGGACTCTATAAATAGAACATCAATGTTTCATGTTTCTTGGTTTTAAACTCGATGGTTAAAGGAAGAAAACGAGTATAATTTTAAAGACGGAAAGATATCTTTCTCAATTATTGAATACTCATTTCGTCCACGGTGACCGTGCATAATTATGTGAGTGTATTTCGTCTACGGATAAATTACTCCGTGGCGTTCTGATCGTCCGGTCACAGTAATGTGTCGCGGGTTTTATACCCAACCACCAAGAATACTCTCTAGCTGCTTAAAATATGCCAGTAAGGAATACAAACGTACAATGAATTATTATCATGATGAATTTAAGCATAACAAAGCACAAAAACTACGTAAAAAGAGTACTGGAAATATATCCGAAGCAGGGGCGTAGCTAGACCAATTAGGATGTGTACGCAGTCCTATACTAGGGGGGTCCGGGGGCATGCTCCCCCGGGAAATTTTTATTTCTAGATGGTCTCTGGTGCGTTCTGAGGGCATTTCTCGCCTTCAAAACTGTACATAAATCTATGCAAAAAATGAATAAAAAATAAACGACATTGACGTCACGACAAAATCATGGATGTTAATTTCAAACCGACAATGAGTAACATTCAGATCTGCAACAGAACCATTTACATTTACGAACATGATAAAGCAGGCCCGTATGAAGCATTTACTGTGATTGAGGGGGCACACTCCGACGTCAGGGGCAAATTTAATTCATTTGGTGAACGCACTCTTACCTGGAATGCGGTATGCTCCTCCGGGGAACAAATATTCCTAGATGGCTTTGGTGAGTTCTGAGGTCATTTCGAGCAATCAAAACGGGTTAAACAGAAAAATACCACCTGGCAACAGCATTCTTTAATCTATATGTAAAATTCGACTCCCCCATAACATAAATATTTGTTTGCGCATGTCCCGGCCATTCATCTCTTATTCTTACCCCGTCTTATTGGTTTAAAACCCTTACTCTAGAGGGGTCCGGGGCATGCTCCCCCGGGAAATTTTTAAATCCTAGATGGTCTCAGGTGCGTTCTGAGGGCGTTTTCTGCATTCAAAGACTATGTAAAAATTTGACTGAAAATAACAATTATTGATTCTAGGATAACGGTTTTTTTCTGACAGCTTTTCTTCCAGCCTTTGATCTCTACCCCTACCCCCTACGATTTTTATTGCATTTTTGGACTTTTCAATTTTTCTATTTTTGAGGACAATGTGTACGCAGTTGCGTTTTTTGCGTACAGGTAGCTACGCGCCTGCGAAGTATAAACCCCAAAAATCAAACTAAAACACCCTCAAATGAAATTTTATACGAGCATTTCAAAAATATAAACAAAGATATGAATAAAAACGATCCCGAAAATATACATATGGCAAATCTTGCATAAAACATGTACTGTTATACGCCACACGACTTAAATGAGCCCATAACTGAATCTGAAATACTCACTAATATAAATAGGCTGAAAAATTCAAAGACTCCTAGTCCTGGTGACCAAATTTTAAACGAATATATGAAAACAACCAAAGACATTCTTTTGCCGGTATACCTTAAACTGTTTAATATGATATTAGATGTAGGACACCTTCCAAACTCATGGTTAGACGGCACTATATACGCAATATACAAAAATAAAGGTGATCATATGGACCCCGGTAATTACAGGCCAATCACTATCCTCAGTTGCTTCGGAAAGTTATTCACATCCATAATCAATAACCGTCTTACAAAATACATTAACGATAACTCCATACTAAACGAAACTCAATCCGGCTTTAGGAAAGACTACTATTGTTTAGATAACATATTTGTTCTGCATTCCCTAATAGAAACTCTCCGCCATAGCAAAAAGAAGCTATTTTGTGCCTTCATAGACTTTTCACCGGCTTTTGACAAGGTTTGGAGACACGGCCTTTGGTATGAATTACTTGCAAGTTCTATAAATGGAAAGGTATACAATGTAATATATAATATGTACCAAAATATTAAATCATGCATCTTCAGCAATGGCATCACATCAGCATTCTTCCCCTGCCAAACCGGTGTTAGACAAGGGGAAAATCGTTCCCCTATATTATTTTCTCTCTTCCTGAATGACCTGGAGTCACACATGTCCATTAATAATTGCAAAGGAGTCCACTTAAAAGATCCTAGAATGGCGTTTAATTGGCTGAAGCTACTAGTATTACTCTACGCCGACGATACCATTGTGATCTCAGACGATAAAAAAGATTTCCAAACATGCCTAAATGAATTTAACAACTAGTGTGATCTATGGAAACTTAAAGTCAACGTAAACAAAACAAAAATTGTTATATTTGGCTCCAAAAGCAGCAATCATAAGTTCTTCCTAGGAGAAAATGAAATTGAAATACAACAAGAATATAAATATCTAGGGGGTTATCTTCTCCAGCAATGGCTCGTTTGCTAAAACTAGAAAACATAATTTAGAACAAGCTAAGAAAGCGATGAACCTATTATACATCAGATCCACTAACTTAGATCTTCCACTAGACTTAACACTGAAACTGTTTGATCACACGATTATCCCAATACTTACCTATGCATGCGAGATATGGGGCTACGAAAATTTTGATAATCTAGAAAAAATACACAGGGAATTTCTTAGGAAACTGACATAGATCTACTCTAGAAAAAGCACTCCAAGTTATATGCTTTATGGCGAATTAGGAAGATATCCGCTCTCGGTCACTATCTATACAAGAATGATTGGATACTGGAATCGATTACTACTAAGCAAAGAAGAAAAATATACAAAAAAAATATACAAACATATGATACATGACAATAATTATAATTTTAAATGGATTACGAAAATAAAAAATATTCTTGATAACACAGATAACTCTAATTACTGGCTATCTCAAGATATTATAACAACAAAATCAATTAATAGAAAAGTCAAACTATCCTTGCTAGATCAGAATATCCAGCGCTGGCATGATACCATGTCCCTATCAAACAAAGGCAACTTTTACAAAACGATTAAACATAACTTAGAATTTGAAAAATATCTGAAAATTCTCCCATTTTCACAAGCAATGTCTATTTTTAAGATTCGCACTGCTAACAATTATTTCCCAATAGAAACAGGCCGTTGGAATGGAACGGCTATGACTGACAGACTATGTAGACTGTGTAATAGAAACCAAATTGGTGACGAAAATCACTATTTATTTGCTTGCCGTCACTTCTCGTGTGAAAGAGAAATAATTGCCCCACTGATAGCACATACGCCAGTCCCATTTCAACGTATTTTCAATCTCACATCCTTTCCAAACCTTCATTTATTTAGTCAGTTTGTCTCCGTGTTGATTAAGAAGGTTGTACGCTAAGCATCATCGATACATACGCATAGCTAGGTCTTGTATAATAATAATAATAATGATAATGATAATAATAATATTAATAATTAAGACTTTATTTAACGAGAGAACTCATTTGGTAAATAGAGGATATTGTAAAGAAACGTATCTTAGCATTTGAAAAGTGTACATGTTAAGTGTACACTTGTCCTATGTAAATAGTGAAGACCCAGACCACAGGACTCCTAACGGAGTCCTCTGATCAGGGCCTGCACCGTTTGTCATTTTATAATGTATGAAGAAAAGATAAAATATAACCACTAACAGGGCTACCATTTCTCCGGATTTTTTCCGAAATCTTTGGACTTTTGCCCTAGCAGAATGTAGATTGAAGCGGACTTAGAGTAAAGCAGAATGTGCCTTAAGGAACATTCTGCTTTACTTTCAACCTGCTTCAAGCAATCATGCTTGAACATAGAAAAACTTGAAATTTTAAGATTTTTTAAAGATCAACTTATGGCAGCCCTGCACATAATAATAACAGTTTTATATTTTAATGAACGATGCAATACGTCATCAATATACATGATGACGTGTTGCATGACGTAATTTTGTAGGTGGTCGCATGACTACTAGTTATATGTCTGGTATAAATGTAATCGTAGGGCGAAACGTGATAGTGGCGGTGTAAGCGTGTATTTTAAACACTGTTTATCCGATAAAGTAGAGCTCGTGCAGATAAATTACAATGGTATAATTTGGTTTAAACTAAAGAAACAGCATTTTAGTTATGATAAAGATATATATTTCTGTGTGACTTACATTCCACCGGAAGGATCTAGTGTTTATAAAAATGAAAGCTCTGAATTGTTCGAATATGATTTCTTCGATAAAATCTCAGATGATGTTTTAAGTTTTAGCGATAGAGGGTATGTTTTTATTACAGGTGATATGAATAGTAGAGTTGGTATAGAACCTGATTATATTGAAGATATTGGTTTAGATAGGTTTGTGGATTTACCTTTAACAGATGATATACAGTTACCTGGAAGGCGGTCAGACGACCAAATTGTTAATAACTTCGGAAGAAAACTATTATGTTTATGTAAACAGCATAATTTGCATATAGTAAATGGTAGGCTCGCACAGGGCGAGTGTACTTGTTACGTTACTTATAGAAATAATGTGGGTTCAAGTGTTGTGGACTACTTGATAACAAATGTTAATAATTTTAATATGTTGAAAAGCTTTGAAATTTTAGATTTGAATGAATACTCGGATCACTGTCCTATTACGTATAGTTTTGAATATTCCAATAATTCGAGAAGTGAAAATATAGAAGGAACGCCTCTTAAGGAGAAAATAGTTTGGGATAGGAGCAAGGCAGAATCCTTTAATCAATATTTAAATGATTAACGAGAGCAGTTTGTTGATATTGTTAACATGTTAGAAATTGAAGATTGTAATATAGATCAGATTATTCAAAAGTTATCGGATACAATTTATGATATAACGAAAGAAAACTTTGGTAAGAAAACATACGGGAAGAGAAATTGTAATAAAAAAGAACAGAAGGTTCCCTGGTTCAATGATGAATGCAGGCAAGCTAAATCGGAATTTATAAGTGTAAAAGACTGTATAAGGGTAATAAATGTAACTTTAATTTACGTAAGTTTATGGAAAGTAGGAATAATTACGTTTATGTAAAAAGAAGAAATACAAATAATTATTTTAGAAAAGAAAAAATAAAATTAAGTGACATGAGTATGAAAAATCCTAGTAAATTTTGGAAATTCATAAATAAGTATAAAAATAATAAAAACAAAGAAAATTTAATAGATTCTGAAACCTTTAAGAATCACTTTGCCAAATTATCTAATGGAGTTGATGCACAGTATATATATGATGAAACGTTACCATTACCTGATACAGATATAAACATTGAACAGCTTGATAAATTGTTTGATTGTGAGGAAATTAACAAAACTATTGCATCCTTAAAGAGGAATAAAAGCCCTGGTATCGACAACATTGCTGCCGATTTCTTTATTGATGCAAGAGATTTTATATCACCATTTCTAGTACCTATTTTCAATAAAATATTTAATAGTGGAAATTATCCTTCATCTTGGACGACCGGTATTATTATACCTTTGTTCAAGAAGGGTGATAAGGAAAATCCAAATAATTACAGAGGTATTACCTTGATAAGCTCTCTGGCAAAAAATTTCTCTTTGTGTCTTAGAAATAGATTGAATAAATGGTGTGAAAATGAGCAGTTACTGAACTGTTCGCAATTCGGTTTCAGAGATAATAGGGGTACTGTTGATTGTGTTTTTATATTACATTGTATTATCCAAAAAATACTGTCTAGTAACAGTAAATTGTATTGTGCTTTTATTGATTATGAAAAATGTTTTGATACAATCATAAGAGACGCTCTTTGGATTAAACTTGTGCAAACAGGTATTAGCTGTAAATTTTTAAGTATGCTTAAATCTATTTACAAAGATGTGTCAGCATGCGTGAAAGTGTCTGATTATGAAGACTTATCCGCTCTGTTCAATATAACGGTTGGGTTGAAACAAGGGGAGCCACTCTCACCGATCCTATTCATTCTTTTTGTGAACGATGTAAGCAATAATCTAGATCTTAATAAATTGACTGAAAAGTATCTCACACAGCTTTCTATATATTTACTTCTTTTTGCAGATGATATCGCAGTCTTCACGACAGATAAAAATAGCCTGCAGGCACAACTTGATAGTTTATATTTGTATTCGACTAAATGGGGTCTTAAAATAAATGTAGCGAAAACAAAGATTTGTGTTTTTGAAAAAAGACGATCAGCATTAAATTTTGAGTGGTTCATAAACAACGAGAAAATAGAAGTTGTTGATAATTTTTGTTATTTGGGTGTAAAATTTATGAAAACTGGAAATCTAGTCTATGCTTTTAAAGCATTAAAAGACCAGGGGGTCGTTTCATCAACCATCGTAAACCTATCGTAAATTTGCGATTACATAAATATACGATTTTTTCAATTTACGACAAGAATGCGTTTCACGAAACAAAATTTTACGTCCGATTACATAAATATTTGACGTAAATCTACGACAGGGTAGGGGCTCTCGTAAATATATACGATAGCAAAAAGGAACGTTTCTGATAGCAACAACAAACCAATATGGCCGCAACCTGTATCTGTCGACTAGAAAACTTAAGGCTTGCTGATATGTTATTGAGGCCAGGGTTGAGCAGATGACAATAAATGAGACATAGATCAGATGTCTCGCTATCATTTAGACAGAAAAGCTATAGAGTTCCTGCTGTATAACGACTTCAAACAAACCGTCCAGAGGATCAAAAACCATCCCGCCTTTCCCAAAGGTAAATATTTTAATGCTATGCTTGAAAAACATGGATCTAAACGTTTAGACGTTGTCACCATCATAATATAATTTACGTGTATCACAGTCAAAACTGTACTTTGATGAATGATGATTGAGTTGTTCCCCTTTGTTACTTAAATCAAGGTCAATCTACGTCATTTCCGTGAATAAAAAAAAAGTCAACATGCCTCAAATTTTCGATTGATAGCGACCAGTAGCCACCTGTTTTCAATGAAAATGGTATGGATAGTTATTAATATATCTATTGTTAATGACATTGTGACTACTTACATTCATATTGATACTGGTCAGTGAGTTCACAGCAAACAAAACCATGCAAATGAAATGACACTATTTTGACCCCCCCCCCCCCCCCCCGATTGTTACCAGGGCATGTTGCAGCTTCATGCACGATATAGATTCAGTACGCAAATGCACAGAACTTCCTTTGTTAACCACCATCGTTTAAATGAAATATGTAAACACAGATGACAGGGCTGCCATCTCCCTGGATTTTAGCACATGATAGCTTAAAGCAGGCTGAAAATAAAGCAACATGCCCCATTGCGACGTATTCTGCTTTACTTTCAAACTGCTAATCATGTTTGAAAAATAGAAACATTGGAAATCTTAGGAATTTTCAAGATCAACTTATGGCAGCCCTGAGATGACTGCTTAATACAGGATAGAAAATGCAGAAGCTATTTGTATTTTATTTTCTGCATTTAGCAGTTTGAATGTATCAGATTAACATCAGTAGCATTCTTAATTGTATATCTGTGCCAGGATTATGGATTGTACTAGCTGCTATCCTGCATTAAGCACCACTCTGTGTTAATCAATTACCACACATGTACAGGTACTTGCAGAATATAATTCTCTTTTATATGTTATATAGACTAGTCAGAAAAAGTGACTGTAATATCCGTTTTCTGGTATTAAAGCTATGTGACCACTTAAATCAGGTTGAAAGTAAATCAGAATGCTGCTGAATGAGCACATTTGTATTGTGCTTTACTCTCAAATGTTTTAAGCTATCATCACATCATCTGCTATGATGTAGAAAATATTTCTAAGACTGTATAAAGTTGATCTATCTATATCAGTTTAAGATCATTAAATCAAAGGTATAAAAAGGCATATTAATGGAGTAATGGGTTAAAGACAACAAGTCTATACATGTGAGCTATCTATTGGATAGTTGGCTTGCTTAATTCAAGATTGACTGTAATTTATTAAATTATCTGAAACTACTGAACTTCAGGATACAATTGTATTTACATTATTTGTATTTACATTTATTTCCAGATTTACTGATGTAATCTAGTACCAAGATGGCAAGACTCAAAACAAGACAACAGCTGAACTGCATTATTTGATAGCTGTGGATTGAAGGTATAGTTAGTGAATCTGTAATTGTAATTAAATTTATATATATATTTTTATTACACAAGCTTTAAATAAAATAAGCTAAACTCTGATGTTTGGCATTCTGAAATAAGTATGGATTATTATTATGATCAGATGGTAAAATAAACTGTATTACTATTTGACAGGTTGTAAATTCCTTTCAACCACATAATGCAAATGGTATATGGTTTGAATGTTTTAAATATTTATCACATTTCAATATTTAGATAGATCTACTATTTTTATACTTTAAAAAAAATGTTATTAAATTAATTAATAATTATTACACAATCTATTAAAAAAATGTAAAATCTAATGTTTGGCATTCTGAAAGAAGTATGGATTATTATTATTATTATAATTATTATAATTATTATTATTATTTTGATAGAAAAAAGTTCAATAAACTGTATTTATATTAGCTTGTTAAGTCATTTCAACCACATGATCATATGCAACGGCATATGGTTTTGTTTTTTGTTAAACTTTGTCAAATTTCAATGTTCAAATAGATATACTATTTCATATCAAACAAAAATGAGACATGCTGTAATAACTACTTCAAATGGATAATTCCAGTTTTCAAATAATTTCAGTCCATTTTTGACTACCAGAGTGACCACAGGTATTTGACACATACATCAAGATCTATTACCAAAAATTTTTTTTAAAAATTCTATACTTCTATTATAGATACTATAATAGAAGTCTAGTAAAAAAAAAAATATATTAATTTTTTTATAATAAATCTAGATGTATGTGTCAAGTACCTGTGAGAGTGACCTGTATTGCAAAATGACAAACAGTGAACCTCTGATCAGGAGGTCACAACAGGAGACCTCTGATAAGGATCTACACTGTTTGCATCAGACAAAATATACTTTAGGGCTCAATAATCTCAAAGTTTTTATACATGTACAAATAGCTCTCTGAAAATTGCCAATGAGATATTTCATTCAATTTCAGATGTCCTGACATATTGGAGGAGTGTTATTATTACCAGAAACATTGCAAGACAGATTTGGACATGCATGAGGCTGCATGACTTGTGTATGGATTGAAATATTCCATAGCTTAAATAAACTGTTAAAAGTTCATGATAATGGTCAACCAGCTAGTATAGTAGCCTACTGAACTTGAATGAAAGTCTTGTTTAGAAACCAGACAGGCCATTGTTGACCTGATATTTGCATTACAGTCAATCTTTTGTTAAGCCACCACTCAACTAAAGTAGCAAGGTGAATTGTTTTAAGACAGGTGAAAACCTACTACAATGTAAAAACATAATGCCTAAAGTTACTATTAGTTATTATGCTTTCTGAATGGTTTTTATCCTACATTTAGTAACCTAATGTAGTCATTCTATTTAGTGGTTCCTATATACATGGTTGACTGTATTATGTGATGTAATCCTGATTCTGGTGACAAAATGTTTTAGATGCCAATATCTTTCAGTTTGATCCATGTTTTTAGTTTTGCTGAATGAATCAACAACATGATATATAGATTAACCCTTAGCCCGCCAAATAAATTGTCGTCTGCTATATTTCTCGTCTGCTTCAAGTTTCAAAGTGCTTCAAAGTTGCTCAAAATTGCTGAAAATGTTGTCTGAGTGTCAAACAGCTTGAATCCGGATGAGACGCCGAGTTACTCGGCGTCTCATCCGGATCCAAGCTGTTTGCATATGGAGCTATAGTCGTGAGTGGCAGGCTAAGGGTTAAGAGTGTTGTAACATAGCATAAAATGTTTGGCAACTAATGTTACTTGTCTCTTACAATGCTTATATTTCTGTTGGACTCACCCTTTTTCAGATAAATGACAAGTTTATAACCTCTCAAAGGGTGTGTTCACACAATATTAAAAAGTATGACAATGTAGTCCCATCTCAGGTGGCTCAGTCAGGAGCCCTCTGAAATTGGTTTGCACTGTTTGCCAAGGATTTATATACCTGTTCAAACACTGTAAGGATTAATACTAAATGTGACATCCAGACATTTGTTAGTAAAATTTAATTAATAATATCTATTTGATATTTCAGCAATTTTAAAATAAAATTAGAACCAATAGTGAATCTAAAACAAGACAAGTACATGCATGGCTATTTTTAAATGATCAAAATGCAGGTAGATTCTGAATTTGGTTATATTGTTATTAGGGTTTTAAGTAATATGGACAAAATCAAAACCTACCTAACCTACATATCTTTCAGGGTTAAGCTAAAACAATTCATTAATTGAATGCATAAGAAAATCAATAATTTCAGTATAATAAATTCAGACAGTCACATGTCACTGTCAATACTCTTTCCTTAATACATTTAACCCTGTTATATAAGCAACTTTTCTTTGAAAAAGCATAAAAGTAATCAAAGTCTAAGACAGTGGACCATTAAATGCATGTTAAAATCATGCAGAAACCTCCTTGTTTGAACTGTCTGCATTATTTTTATCCAGCACTTAGCATGAATGGGCATATTAATTTTAAAATAGTCACTTAATAGTTGATACAGGGTTGGCTGTAGCAGGTGTTGACAGTTTAAACCTAGACTTGTGTGTATATGTTTATATTTATGATCAATTGTTTGATTGAGTAATTTCTGACATGAAATAAAATTGTTGAATTGTTATTAGAAGCCAATTGTTGTTTGTTTATCCTCTTCATTAGAAAGTTAACTAGTCCTAGTCAAACATGTTCAGTTGCCATAAGCTGAAGCAGTAAGGATATCTCAAATAACTGGTGACTACATTAAGGTAGTACAACTCTAAAAAGATTGGTCATTGTTGCTACTCTATGTAGAAAGATTGGATACAGGAAACAACTGATCATCAATATCTACCATGGTTTGGTACAGTCCATCTGTTGACAACATTGGTTGATTTGTGTATGTAGAATTCTGATGAAGACCAATATAAAAGTCCAATCTCATTTAGAATTGTTCTAACCTATTGCATGACAAGGTGGTAGCTCTCATATCAGATTGAGGCAAAGGCACAAGAAAGCTTACTTAACCCATTACAACATAAATACACCTTTAATTAATTCCTCTACTGAAGAAAATAGTTCCAATTTATACTGTCACAAATAAAAATCATGAGAAATATTTTCTATATTCTAGCATATAATAACTTAAAGCAGACTGAAAGCCTTAAGACACATTCTGCTTTACTTTCAACCTGCTTTAAGGGGTCACATATCTTCAAAACTAGAAACAGGCTATGGGGTAATGGGTTAAAAATCAAAATCAGATATGATAATGATTTCAGTTTTTGCCATTCATTTGATTACTTTTTGAAGCAAACTTTTTTAATACCCCACCCATATATAGTGACTGATCTGTGCATGTGTCAGTCTATCCCTCTGTCAGTATGTGTACCTCTTGTTAACATCTGATGGTGGATTGTCACATTACCATTTCTTGGAGGTATAGTGTAGAGTATAAAACTCAAGAAAAGTCATTGGTCATTAATTTTGACCTTTGATCTAAATCATGAGAAAAACTTGTCTGGAGCTTATTTCCACTACTATAGCACTCATATACAGAATTTGGTATGTGGGTATATTTTGGATGGCAGTGCCACATAGATCTACCACGTGCAGGTTACTGTAACATTGACCTTGAGCTTATAACATAAAAATAGAATAAAAATACCCATTATTTGGGTTATATCCTATATCACATCAACAGCATATTCCAAATTTGATTTGTAAGTACACTTTAAAGATTCCTGGGGAGCATTTCACCATACCAGTACACCACATTTGGTATAGGGGTATCAAAAATGGTGTATGCCTATGGGTACTCTTTGGATATGACAGTATTAAAAAATTAACCAAGCAGTCTGTAACTTCTGGCAAAATGGAATACACCTACTAAAGGCACATGAAAAGGTTACCTCGAGTACTAAGGTAAAATTAATTTAGAGGTGTGTTTGTGGATTATTTTATTTATTTATTTGGGGGGGGGGGGGGGGTAAGGGTGAGAGAGGCTTTCTACAATGTTTACGCACTACTGTTGTAAAACTACGGAGAATCTGGGTCTTTGACAAGTAATGTGTGGCTATAAGTTCTCAAACAGTGTTGATTATTTATGAGTGAAACCCATAGGTTACATCAAACATTATCAGGCGAGCGAAATCGGGGCCGAACGTGGCTTTCTAGTAGTTATTCCTGTGTAGATTGTACTTAGATGATAGGTAAATCGTTTGTATATACAACTGAATGTCTCTGTCAGGTCAAGATTCAATTGATTCTGCGATAAAATCCATGTCGAGTTAACGGACCAACGCATAATCATAATAAATGAGCAGCTATCGGGCAATTTTTCACGTTACGAAGCCGTCATAAAATAAACCGGAAGTATATCTTTAGACGGCGTCACTGTGTTTTACCCTGTACGCCGTCGTAAATTTTACGTCCGATGTGTTGATATACGATGTTGTTGATGAAACGCAAATCAGCAGAGATCGTAAATGACTTGTCGTATCGTATATATACGATAAATATACGATACGATCGCAAATATTGATGAAACGACCCCCAGGCCACGAAAGCAATGTATAGTCTTTTATATTTATTTCGGAAAATAGAATTAGATGTACGTACCAAGGGCCCGTTTCATCAACCATCGTAAACCTATCGTAAATTTGCGATTACATAAATATACGATTTTTTCAATTTACGACAAGAATGCGTTTCACGAAACAAAATTTTAGGTTCGATTACATAAATATTTGACGTAAATCTACGACAGGGTAGGGGCTCTCGTAAATATATACGATAGCAAAAAGGAACGTTTCTGATAGCAACAACAAACCAATATGGCCGCAACCTGTATCTGTCGACTAGAATACTTAAGGCTTGCTGATAGTTTATTGAGGCCAGGGTTGAGCAGATGACAATAAATGAGACATAGATCTGATGTCTCGCTATCATTTAGACAGAAAAGCTATAGAGTTCCTGCTGTATAACGACTTCAAACAAACCGTCCAGAGGATCAAAAACCATCCCGCCTTTCCCAAAGGTAAATATTTTAATGCTATGCTTGAAAAACATGGATCTAAACGTTTAGACGTTGTCACCATCATAATATAATTTACGTGTATCACAGTCAAAACTGTACTTTGATGAATGATGATTGAGTTGTTCCCCTTTGTTACTTAAATCAAGGTCAATCTACGTCATTTCCGTGAATAAAAAAAAAGTCAACATGCCTCAAATTTTCGATTGATAGCGACCAGTAGCCACCTGTTTTCAATAAATAGGTATGGATAGTTATTAAAATATCTATTGTTAATGACATTGTGACTACTTACATACTTACATTCATATTGATACTGGTCAGTGAGTTCACAGCAAACAAAACCATGTAAATGAAATGACACTATTTTGACCCCCCCCCCCCACCTACACCGATACCTTTTTAGAATCTGTTCGCTTGTTACCATGGCATGTTGCAGCTTCATGCACGATATAGATTCAGTACGCAAATGCACAGAACTTCCTTTGTTAACCACCATCGTTTAAATGAGATATGTAAACACAGATGACAGGGCTGCCATCTCCCTGGATTTTAGCACATGATAGCTTAAAGCAGGCTGAAAATAAAGCAGCATGCCCCATTGCGACGTATTCTGCTTTACTTTCAAACTGCTAATCATGTTTGAAAAATAGAAACATTGGAAATCTTAGGAATTTTCAAGATCAACTTATGGCAGCCCTGAGATGACTGCTTAATACAGGATAGAAAATGCAGAAGCTATTTGTATTTTATTTTCTGCATTTAGCAGTTTGAATGTATCAGGTTAACATCAGTAGCATTCTTAATTGTATATCTATGCCAGGATTATGGATTGTACTAGCTGTTATCCTGCATTAAGCACCACTCTGTGTTAATCAATTACCACACATGTACAGGTACTTGCAGAATATAATTCTCTTTTATATGTTATATAGACTAGTCAGAAAAAGTGATTGTAATATCCGTTTTCTGGTATTAAAGCTATGTGACCACTTAAATCAGGTTGAAAGTAAATCAGAATGCTGCTGAATGAGCACATTTGTATTATGCTTTACTCTCAAATGTTTTAAGCTATCATCACAACATCTGCTATGATGTAGAAAATATTTCTAAGACTGTATAAAGTTGATCTATCTATATCAGTTTAAGATCATTAAATCAAAGGTATAAAAAGGCATATTAATGGAGTAATGGGTTAAAGACAACAAGTCTATACATGTGAGCTATCTATTGGACAGTTGGCTTGCTTAATTCACGATTGACTGTAATTTACCAAATTATCTGAAACTACTGAACTTCAGGATACAATTGTATTTACATTATTTGTATTTACATTTATTTCCAGATTTACTGATGTAATCTAGTACCAAGATGGCAAGACTCAAAACAAGACAACAGCTGAACTGCATTATTTGATAGCTGTGGATTGAAGGGCCCAGAAGGTATAGTTAGTGAATCTGTAATTGTAATTAAATATATATATATATTTTTATTACACAAGCTTTAAATAAAATAAGCTAAACTCTGATGTTTGGCATTCTGAAATAAGTATGGATTATTATTATGATCAGATGGTAAAATAAACTGTATTACCATTTGATAGGTTGTAAATTCCTTTCAACCACATAATGCAAATGGTATATGGTTTGAATTTTTTAAATATTTATCACATTTCAATATTTAGATAGATCTATTTTTTTTATACTTTAAAAAAAAATGTTATTAAATTAATTAATAATTATTACACAATCTACATGTATTAAAAAATGTAAAATCTAATGTTTGGCATTCTGAAAGAAGTATGGATTATTATTTTATTATAATTATTATTATTATTTTGATAGAAAAAAGCTCAATAAACTGTATTTATATTAGCTTGTTATGTCATTTCAACCACATGATCATATGCAATGGCATATGGTTTTGTTTTTTGTTAAACTTTGTCAAATTTCAATGTTCAAATAGATATACTATTTCATATCAAACAAAAATGAGACATGCTGTAATAACTACTTCAAATGGATAATTCCAGTTTTCAAATACTTTCAGTCCATTTTTGACTACCAGAGCGACCACAGGTATTTGACACATACATCAAGATCTATTACCAAAAAAAAATAAAAAAATTCTATACTTCTATTATAGATACTATAATAGAAGTCTAGTAAAAAAAAAAAAAAAAAAAATTTTTTATAATAAATCTAGATGTATGTGTCAAGTACCTGTGAGAGTTACCTGTATTGCAAAATGACAAACAGCGAACCTCTGATCAGGAGGTCACAACAGGAGACCTCTGATAAGGATCTGCACTGTTTGCATAAGACAAACTATACTTTAGGGCTCAATAATCTCAAAGTTTTTATACATGTACAAATAGCTCTCTGAAAATTGCCAATGAGATATTTCATTCAATTTCAGATGTCCTGACATATTGGAGGAGTGTTATTATTACCAGAAACATTTGCAAGACAGAATTGGACATGCATGAAGCTGCATGACTTGTGTATGGATTGAAATATTCCATAGCTTAAATCGATGGCTCAGCGCAAAACTAGGCTAACTCCATTTTAGAAAATTTTACAGGAGAGCAAAAAAACTGTTTATTTTTTCCCCTATTTGATATCTTGTTTATTTTTTTATATGTATATTTTCCTATCCAAGTCTTTAAACTTATGATAATAGTGATTTTCTTTTAAAACCTTTTTTCAAAGGTTTTTAATAACTTTTTTGAGTTAGCTATAGTTTTGCACTGAAAATCAATGTTTTTTAGAAAAAAACTCAGCGCAAAACTATACCTAAGTCAAGTTAGCTATACTTTTGCGCTGGAAATCAATGTCTTTAAAATAAAAACTCAGTGCAAAACTATACTGTAATATATTTATATACTTATATTTAGATTACATACATGTAAAATAAGAACTAACTCAAGTAGGCTTTAGCTGATTATTGATATTTTCTAACCAAACTGACAAAAGATGAAAAAAACCCGCTTAAAACAAAATATTATTGTCATTATAAATTCATATCAGATTAATGATAGACAACTTCTGTAAACTTTACAATGATTTGTTTAGTCCTTTGCTCAGTGAATATTTATGTGTCACACATATTCTCCAATGAACTGTTTCTAGATAATACTATAACAATACTGAAAAGCAGAATACAACCTTTTTTTTTCTTTTTTTTTTTTTTTTGAAAATGACTTGTCAGTTAATCTAGGGACCCACCCATGAGTATAGTTTAACTTATTTAATTATGTTTTCATATGTATATTGACATTTTCCCTAGCAGGCAAGGTAAACTCCCCCAAACAGATCCAATTGATGGGGAAACGGCGTAGACCTCCTGTTGCAGCTGTTTGATTAGACTCGGTGTACTAGCTGTTTGTAAATACATAAGGAGCATAATGTAGAGAGAATAATATGGAGAAAATGGCAAAAAGGCTAACTGATTAACCCTTTCACCCATTTATATACCTAATGGTTTGCCAACCTTAAACCTTGGACCAGTATATTTTCTCAGTTTGGATATTTTCACAGGTCTATTAATTAGAATCTGAATTTGAAATGACAAAGAGTGCAGATCCTTATCAGAGGAGCTTTCTGATGTGGGTCTACACTGTCTTCAATCATAACATGTAGAAGGCTGAAAGGGTTGAAGCTTAAGAACAATTTCCAATTCATTTCTTCCTTTTCAGTGTAGGGAGCAAGGAAGGAGAGCCTGAATATAGCAAGTAAAATCTTGTAGACCCAGATTGAAGAGCTCTTGAAGGAGCACTTTAATAATGTCTGCATTAACTGTCATAATTCAAATTTTGTACAAGCTAGCAGAGGACACAGATGCCCCCACCTGGCATTCTTGACAAATATATTTAACCCTTAACCAGCTGAATAAATTCAAATTACTTCTATGACTTTTAACCCATAACATAGCTTGCTTCTAGTTTTGAAAACAGGTGACCAGTTAAAGCAGGTTGAAAGTAAAGTAGAATGCACCTTAAGGCGCATTCTGCTTTACTTTCAGCCTGCTTTAAGCTATCACCTGCTAGGATAAAGAAATGCATATAGTACACAATCGTTACTTCATAAATTGAAATTATTTTCTTCCATGGAGGAATAAATTAAAGGTGAAAAAAGACATTTATGGGGTAATGGATTAATTAGGTATTTTTTGTATAGGCTGAGGGTGAGCATTAACTTTTATATAGACTGAGTAGAGGGTAAGCAGCAAAATTTTGTGTGTTGACAATAGTATACCAGAAGTGTTTGTATTATGAAGATTTCCTATGGCAAACTGTGCAGACCCTAATGAGAGAGCTCCTACAGGAGGCGGACATTGAAAGACCAAGCATCAGGAGTTGTATGGGAGACAGCTTGTTTACATTATTGTGAAAAGAAATGGCAGAACTGAGCATTCTCAATGCAGAGCCTAGCTCCTTCAAAAGTGTTGGTTCAATAAATCACAGGCTTTTGTTACAATGATTGTTCAACTCAGCCTCAGGGTAACCAAAGCCTTGCCTCCAGTCAGGTAGAACAGGAAGGCATTCTCAGCAGAGCCAGAATTGCAAAGACAATACACTCTGGAAGTTAAGAATCAATTCAGAGCACTAGCAGACCTTACAGACTCCTACAAGAACCTAATCACGGCAAATATTATACAGAAGCAATGATGGCATGGGTACCAATGAAAGAATGCATAAAAGTGTCTTAGTGCACCAAGCATCTGGCACTGTCAATGCCCAAGAGAAAATGAAAAGAACGAAACCAAGCTTTTAATCTTAAAAGAGAAAGTGAGCTGCTATGAGCTTAAGGACTGAGCTTATAAGGAAGCCAAGAGGCATTTGTATGACATGCACAACATATTGTAGAGTGCAGAACTGAGAGAAAGGATCCAGAATAGTGGAACCAGCACATGATAATTTGAAATAATTCTGAATCCTGGAATGTCATTAATGAGATGAACTGAGACGAAACGATCTAAGGAGGGACAAATAGCCCTGAAGAAAGAGTAACTACTTGAGAAACTCACTTCAGCAATCTTCTTGGAGGCAATCCTACAGTGAAAGATCCAGAAGGAAGAAATACCGGTACCTTCTGTCCTCAATATTGATGATGGGCCCTTCACAGCCAATGAATACAGCTAAGTGAAAGCCTCACTCCAGCAGGGAAAGAGCTCACTTAGGAGTTAGGACCTGACAATTAACATACCGCCAGAGGTAATAAAGACCAGTGATACAGGTGAACTAGTTCTTGATGTGTGTAACATTGCTGGTAGGTGGTAATCCTAGTTAGGGGTCCCTGTCCAACATCATTCCAATCCCCAAATCGGGTGATCTTCCAAGCCAGACAATTTCAGAGGAATCAACCTGTCCTGCATTACTCTGTCATAGACCTCCACTTGAGGAACAATCAGAATGGCTTCCAACAAAATTCACAACAGTTGCACAGATTCTTTCAATAAGGCAGATCATTGAGGGAGTCAAGGTATCGGCTATGTTTGTACTCCAACACTTGAACCAAGGCTGTAACCAGTGATGGTGACTTTAAAGAGTTTGACGTCTCATCAGGAGTGCTACAGGGGGACACTCTAGTACCTTAACTATTTGTCATTGTGCTGGACTACACTGTTAGACTGGCAAGCCATGGAAAAGTCTCATCAGGGGTGCTACAGGGGGACACTCTAGTACCTTACCTATTTGTCATTGTGCTGGACTACACTGTAAGACTGGCAAGCCATGGAAAAGAGGCTCAACAGTCAACTGACCATCCAACCAAGGACATCTTCCAGATCTCCAACAGTTGATTGTGCTCATTGATCTTGATTTTGCATATGACATTGCTCTCCTCTCAAACAATACATGACAGCACATAATCTTCTAGTTGGAATTGAGAAGGCATGCTCTAAAGTAGAACTAATGCTTACTAAAGATAAACCACCCTTCTTTAACTACCATATAGGGCTGAACACTCAAAGAGGTCACATGTTTTAAATGCCTGGGGTCATGGGTAAGCACCACAGATAAGGAAATATAAATATTGTAAAAGCTATAGCCTGGAAAGTCCTCCATGTAATGAAGACAGTTTGGATGTCAAGGGTGTTGAGAGAAACATAGCACGGTTTCTTCTTTGCTACAGTTTGGTCAGTTTTATGGTACGGTTCAGAGTGTTGGGACACTAACCTCAGATCTTCAGAGGTCGCTTTACGGCTGCTACACCAGGATGCTGAGACAAGCCCTAAACATCGACCTAAATGACCATATCAACAATAATGACCTATACCAGGGAGCCTAAAGAGTGACTGACAAAATAGCTCACCGTAGAATTGGACAAGCAGGCCACTGTTATCAACATCCAGAGTTACTAGCAAGCAGAGTAGTCATCTGGAACCTGGAAACTGAGACCAGGACACCCTACCTCAACCATCATGATCAACGTTTTAATGAAGAAAGCCAGAGCAGCTGCTAGGCCCAGAAAAATTGGCCATGTGTATGAGCAACAGGACTGATTGGCAGCGTCGCGAGCATGTCCATCTGCAGACGACCTGTCATGATGATTTCCTCATACTGATATCATTTGATGCCTCTGTAAAAGTCACTCTTGAAATCATTGTGATAAACAGAGCATTGCTGCAAGTTTTTCTTTTTTTCTAGTAAATGCTCATTTTCAGAAGATTCATTCATAGAGATTGAGTTTGAATATGGCTAGATTTGTCATCGATAGATAAAATATTGATACAGTATATCATTGATTTATTTGGACCTTTACTATATTGATTCTTCTAATAACTTGCATCTAATGGAAACTAAACTTTGCTTGGGAAATATGTAGAGTTTTCATAGTTTTTTACTAGTTTTAGCAGCCAAGCATTTGACCATGTTTCTCAAACGGGGTTTCGGTTAAATGGGCACTTTTGTTTTACTTGCGAGTGCTGTAGTTTACAAAGATAAAACAAAGTTATGGCCTTATGCCTTTTTTTTAATTGAAATACAATGCATTTCCTCCTATTACATCATAAAATAACTCAAAATAGTTTTAGTGTGCTGTGGATATATCATATTTCTTAGCTGATGTATCAATATGAAATTCTCAATAAATAACACTTCTAAATATATGTATAGCTTATGAGGTAATGGATAAATTAAATTATATTTTATACAGGCACAGTCATGATAAATTGATGCCTCAACAAAAAGACTTTAGTGGAAAGTAAAATATAGTTCCATTCTGATGTGAGTTAATCATATTAACTCAGATCTTCAGTTTCATGGTTATATAATCATCCGCATCAGAACTCAAACCCAAAAATCAATGCTGTTTTATTTAAAAACTTTTCAAAAACCTTTAATAATGAGCAAACAATGATCACATAGCCTCCATTTAATAATTTTCACTTATTCTTCATTATTCAAGCTATTGTTTAGAAAGTTTTAATAATTAAGCTAAAAGGTTTTTTTAATTTTACCCCACCCACTTTTGAATTACATGTGCTTTTTGACCTTCCCAAAATAGTTCTTATTCTATTGTCAAGAATCTTCATAATAATAAATGTGTATCAAACTAGAACAAACAAATAAAAGAGCAAATTTTACTCACTTTTTAAGCTCTGATACTCTTCTTGTAATTTTGTAACTTTCAAATTTTGGTTGTAAACCACTACATTTTCATTATTATTTCAGTGCAAAACTATGTCTAAGTCAAGTTAGCACACCTTTTGCACTGACAATATTTTTCAATTGATCAAATTTTGAGAGCAAAACTCTAGCTAACTCCACTTAGACATAGTTTTGCACTGAAGAAGTTACCATTTAGACTTAGCATAATTTATAAAAAATGCAATAATTTTGAAAATATTGGGAATATAAGCCCAATATTTTGTGGGATGATGGGGAATGTAATAAGTCTTGAGAATTTTTGAAAAAAGCACTTTTGCCAAAATAGTGAGTTAGCCTAGTTTTGCGCTGAGCCATCGAAATAAACTGTTAAAGTTCATGATAATGGTCAACCAGCTAGTATAGTAGCCTACTGAACTTGAATGAAAGTCTTGTTTAGAAACCAGACAGGCCATTGTTGACCTGATATTTGCATTACAGTCAATCTTTTGTTAAGCCACCACTCAACTAAAGTAGCAAGGTGAATTGTTTTAAGACAGGTGAAAACCTACTACAAGTTAAAACATAATGCCTAAAGCTACTATTAATTATTATGCTTTCTGCATGGTTTTTATCCTACATTTAGTAACCTAATGTAGTCATTCTATTTAGTGGTTCCTATATACATGGTTGACTGTATTATGTGATGTAATCCTGATTCTGGTGACAAAATGTTTTAGATGCCAATATCTTTCAGTTTGATCCATGTTTTTAGTTTTGCTGAATGAATCAACAACATGATATATAGATTAAGAGTGTTGTAACATAGCATAAAATGTTTGGCAACTAATGTTACTTGTCTCTTACAATGCTTATATTTCTGTTGGACTCACCCTTTTTCAGATAAATGACAAGTTTATAACCTCTAAATGGGTGTGTTCACACAATATTAAAAAGTATGACAATGTAGTCCCATCTCAGGTGGCTCAGTCAGGAGCCCTCTGAAATTGGTTTGCACTGTTTCCCAAGGATTTATATACCTGTTCAAACACTGTAAGGATTAATACTGTAATGAAAGGTACCCTTATGCCACACCATTGTGAAGTTGAATAAAGATAAACACTTGTGTGTATGTGTACAGGGGTATTCCGTTGCAGAATATCGGCGTACACGCATAAGAGTTGATCATTTGAAGGGTGTGTTAACATACGAGAACCTCGCGTTGACACTTCTACCCTGAACCAAAACTACTGACCATTGCTCGTTTTACGAGTATTTAAGACACTTGTAGATATTTATATGATTTGGATATATTAGGTACTTCAATGCGTATCTCGGTCTTACCTTAGTATGTATTGAATTACCATAATAACTCCTAGAATCTGCAGCTTGTTTACACTCAGAGACCGCCATTTCCTGTTGGTAAGCGGGGCACCGATAATTCACGTTCAACTATTGGCGCCTTCCTTACTCAGGATTTTGTATGTTTATTACACTGTAGCGGTCTAAACTACATTGCTCTTGTATAATGAATTCTTAGTATGTGTTTAATATTGACTTCGGACAGTGTTAGTCCATTTTAACTAGAGATAATCGGAGAGCTATATCTGATGCGGCGGATGGGTATTCCGTACGGATTTCGTCGCACTGCAGCCGATTGGATGAGGATGACGGAATGGGCTAATACCGCATTCTCATTGGATGGTGAGGCGAATTACCGCTGTGATGCAACCAACAAATATCATGACGCAACAGTCTATATAAGAGCGCGGCAAACCTCATAATGGGAGCTACCAAACTATCGTTACTGTAAACAGTACTAGTAAACCAAGAACTCTAATATCCAAACAGGAATATTAAGATGACTACCATTAGCCGCCCCGCAGAAATGTAATTATAAACTTTACAAAGAAGAAACCCATAAACAGTAACAATATAATAAATAGACGCCCTTATTAATATTTATAACGAGATTAACTCTGGCGTTTGTCAAGGACTCTATAGACGCAACTCGGACATTTAACCTGACTCTGTTAAGACTCTATAGTAAAGTCTGTATATATATTACAAAGCGTCTCTAGCACTTATTACTTTTGATATAGATCTGCATAAGTTATTTAACCCTTTATTAAAAGTTAAACTTGTTCAGCAAGTGTTGTCCTGATCGGTTTGCCAACCCCACCCGTCCCCGTACTCTATGTCCTGGATCCGTCGTTATGATGCGTAACTAGGGGAAGTAAAGTAAAATAACAACAACACAGGCCAGAAGTATCGCTCGTGTTACATTGGTGTCAGAAGATAGGGATGTTAATTTAATTTAACGCAAAATACGAGCCTACAGATATTTAAAACAGGCCACGGCAGCCAACCTGCATACGGATTAATAGCGTGCGGATCTAGATATTGTAGATCTACGGATTTTCGGATGTGCGGAATCTCAAGCTGACAGCGTTTCTCACTTGTACGGAATACGGCCCGGGTATTGTGCGGCTTTTCAACAGTGCGGATTTTCCCGAGAATAGAGCGGAATTCCGGACGTGCGGATTTCTAAGGCACTGTACGGATTTTGGCCGTGCGGATTTTTACTGAGTGCGGATCTTACCTGTACGGAAATACGGCCGGTAGATCGTGCGGATTTTTTACAGTACGGAATTTTAGCTTGCGGATTTTCCGGAGACTTGTGCGGAATTCCGGACGTGCGGATTTTGTAAACCTCGTGGATCCTACCTGTGCGGATTCGTAGTGAGAAAGGGCACAGATACACGGTCATTTTGAAAGCAACTGCATATAGTGAGGATTTCCTATTCACACGTTTTGAAGTACTTTGGTAGTGTCCAGTACAGTTGTTGGATAAAACAATTATTCTCAGCACACGTTGAAGCATTTTTTTAGTCATTTTAATATTCCTGCACAGTTGGTAATTGTCTGCATTATTATAGGTAGCTCAACTAACATCACACAATAATGTCAGACAACCAGGACTCCGACTCTGAAATCATTTTCAATTTTAACAACAATCAGCGAACGGATCCTGATCAAGAGAATGATAGGGGTGACATGGAGGATCCTGGTGATCATGAATATGCCGGAAGGGATAGGGGAAACGGTAACCTAAGACGCAAGGCGGCTCCGCACATAAAACCAGATCCATACACGGGAGAAGAGGACTGGGACCAATATATCTCGTACTTTGAAGAATGTGCTGAATTGTGCCAATGGTCCGAAAGGGAAAAGTTGTTGTATTTGGCAACCTCTTTGAAGCAGCAGGCTAGGGTACACTATAGTTCCCTGCCTCGTGGGGAGAAGAATTCATATAGGTCTTTGATAGCTAATTTAGGACAGCGCTTTGGGAGTGGGCGGCAACAGAGCCGTTGGATTTCTAAGCTACAGAATAGAGCTAGGGGGAGAAACGAGACGATAGGAGCATTCGGGGACGAGATCCGTCTGTATTCACAAAAGGCATATGTGACCTTAGACAGGGAGGCACAAGAGATGCTGGCGTTGCAACAGTTTTATAAGAATGTCTCGCCTGAGATGAGATGCAGACTCATGGACAGAGACTGTAGGAGCATCAGGGAGGCAGTAGAGATTGTTGAGCGTTATGAAGAGGTGATGGGGAAGACGGATGTGAATGCTAGGTCTCAAGTTCGAAGTATATCTAGCTCGGAGTTTTCATCAGGCAAAAATAGCCACATTGATCAGAGTGAATGTGGAAAGCCAGAGGGTGAAATGGAGGGGATAAAAAGTAGCCTTAGAAATATAGAGCAACGTCTACAGAAATTAGAGACTAAGGGTCAGTCAAGGAATTTGAATTCTTCTAGAACATGTTATCAATGTGGATCCGGCGACCATTTTTATAGAGACTGTCCCGAGAAGAAGCCAAACGGGTGGTGGTCCTCTAGGAGCCAGGGAAACGCGAGTCCACCACATCAGTAGGTCGTGATGTGGTGAGTTCTGATTCAAATCGACCTAGCCAGACTAAATTTTCAAAACGACAAATCACAAAACCGAGATTTGGACCCATGGATAGTAAGATAGGTAGTCAAGATAATGGGTTTTATACAAGAGGGTTTATTGGAAACCATGAAATAAATTTCTTAGTGGACAGTGGAGCCACTATTACGATTCTGTCAAAAGCTACTTATGACAGATGTTGGGGGAAAAGCAATGTTCCACTCTACCAGAGAGACGTTTCTATAAAGGGTGTTGATGACACGACTATTAAGGTGCATGGCTATGCAGATATTCCTTTAAATCTAGGCGATTTTGAGACAGAAATGACAATCGCTGTGTGCGATGTCTCGATTGAAGGAATTTTGGGACAGGATTTCATTAGGAAAAATATCAAATACTGGGATTTGGAATCCTTGGATATGTATACTAAAGATGGAAGTAGTATACACTGCACTTGTAGCACAGGAGGCGACTCAGAAGGGATCTGCAGAGTAATAGCCAAAGAAATGATAGAAATACCATCGAACAGCTGCATGTTGGTACCAGTAGAGGTACCTCAGTCAACAACTCTTTCAGAAATAGCTAGAGAAAACCTTAAGCATGCAGCAAATTACCAAAAGAAACATTATGATTCTAATTCAAAGAAGAAGACATTTAAGACAGGGCAACTAGTATGGTTGCATGATCCAGCCAGGAAAGTTGGTGTCAGCTCTAAACTAGTAAACAAATGGAAAGGTCCATTTATCATCACTAGAGCTATCGATGATCTCATAAGCATGGTAAAGAGAACATCTTCAGGTTCACCGAAGGCATACCATGTTGACAGACTATACCCATATCAAGGAAATAGAATTCCTTTATGGATTAAAAGAGAATTAGAGCGCATGAGAAGAGAATCGCAGGATAATTAGTGCACGCCTACGAATCCACTTGTTTTGTTGACAAAAACAATTTACCTGTGTATTCTGTCAAATAACATTGTGTGTATATAACATATGTATATAAATATTTGTGTGTAGACCAATAACTTAAGGATTGTAAATTAAAGTAGTATAAATGAACTATATAAATTACAAACTGTAAAATAAAATACTTTGAAAAAAATTGTGCGAAATCATTGCTGAATCAAATAAATTGATCACGCGTAAGTTCGAGATTGCGCGCGTTTAACAAGCCGTTTTAACATATTGTACGCTGTGCCAGTTATGCCATCCCATAACTCCTCACCCTTACCTTTGTGACCTGACCAGATAAACGTTGTATCTTTAAAGATGCTGGGCAAACCGATCATGTAAGGACACTCTATTTGCTAAGTTGGGATCCTTTTCTCTTTGGCTCAAAAGCACCTTTTGTGTGTGTGTTTTCAGGGAAAAATGCTGGTTGTGTGATGCGATGTTTACTTCCTGGGCAGCATTGAAGAAGCATTTGGTTGGGCCAGCCCATACCCGGATGACTGTAATCTGTCCTTGGTGCACGGGGGTGGAGAAGACCTTCACCAGGGTAGCAGATATGAAGACCCATGCGTTTAACATCCACCAGCTGGAAGGGGTGCAGGACCGGCACTTCAGCCGAGGTGTCGGGTTCTATTTTGCCAGGCACCCAGCAGACTACGTGAGACTGGTCGACTATGTGGCGGGATATGGAGACCAGGACGCTACAGAGGCAAGGAGTTTGATGAGGAAGTGGGCGGAGAAGCAGGAGGATAGTAAGGCATGGTTAGACAGACTAAACAAGGGGTGGAAGGTAGAGGACACGGGAAGGAGTAGGAGTCAGGAGAAGGTGGGCAGAAGGAAGAAGGAGGAGAAGAGTAAGAGCAGATCAGTGGAGGAGAAGAGTAAGTCAAGAGAGAGGAATAGGACAGAGAAAAGTAAGAGCAAATCAGTGGAGAGGAGTGGAGATAAGATGACAGTGGAGGAGGAGAGTAAGTCAAGAGAGAGGAGTAGGACAGAGAAGAGTAAGAGCAGGTCAGTGGAGAGGAGTGAAGATAGGAGGACAGTGGTGGAGAGGAGTAGTCCAGTAGGGCAAAGCATGGACAGGATTGATGGGAAGGGGGATAATGTAAACAGAGTTAAGGTAACGCAGAAAGACAGTGGGAGTGTAAATGGAGGGGTGGAGGTGAAGAAGAGGCAACTAGGCATTGTGAAGGAAGATGAAAGCAGCCTAAAGAAGAAGCAAAGAGTGGAAGAGAAAGACAGTGATGAGGAGGAGTTTAATGCCTACAAGGACGACATTGTCTTGGAAGAATCTGAAACTGATTCTTCCGACAGTGAGTCTGAGGTAGATAGTCAGATATCATCTGCCTCAGGATCAATACTACAAGACCAGTTGAGGGTACGTGCCACACGGATTCTGATGAGGGGTGCCATGCCCATTTGTCCTCCTGCCCAGCGGGATTGGTCGTTAATCGCTGAAGTCAAGATTGAGGGGGGCAATGGGAGCATGGTATGGCCCCCAAAGAACTGGAGGAATATGTCGCCAGATCAAAAATTGATGGCACACGAGTATGCGGCCCTGTTCCTAGAACAATCCAAGTCCAAGGATTTTCCTGTGGAGCTGAGCAGGAGGGCCCTGCTGGACAAGTACAATTTCATGGCCCTGGAAGGTGCTGCCAGGCCAAAGCCTGAGAGCAGCAGGCATAAGGTCGATTCCAAGATACGCTACTATAACTTTCAATTTGCTAGAGATGTAGCTAAGGGATCAATCAAGGACTCCAGGATGTCGCAGGGAGTTATAGGCTCAATGGAGCGCGCTGAAAGATGGAGAGACACTGACAAACTGACAGAACTTCTAGACAACGCCAATGTCAAACTTAGGGTTTAATAGTACATACTATTTGAGGAAGGCAAAACAACAAAGCCATGATATCTTTCATTTTTATCTTTTTATGTGAGCTCATAGAGCATTTGAAATTACAAATTTTGAACATGCACTGGCTTTAGTTATGTATATAATCCAGGAGGATTATGTAATAAGGGAGGGGGAAGTGTAATGAAAGGTACCCTTATGCCACACCATTGTGAAGTTGAATAAAGATAAACACTTGTGTGTATGTGTACAGGGGTATTCCGTTGCAGAATATCGGCGTACACGCATAAGAGTTGATCATTTGAAGGGTGTGTTAACATACGAGAACCTCGCGTTGACACTTCTACCCTGAACCAAAACTACTGACCATTGCTCGTTTTACGAGTATTTAAGACACTTGTAGATATTTATATGATTTGGATATATTAGGTACTTCAATGCGTATCTCGGTCTTACCTTAGTATGTATTGAATTACCATAATAACTCCTAGAATCTGCAGCTTGTTTACACTCAGAGACCGCCATTTCCTGTTGGTAAGCGGGGCACCGATAATTCACGTTCAACTATTGGCGCCTTCCTTACTCAGGATTTTGTATGTTTATTACACTGTAGCGGTCTAAACTACATTGCTCTTGTATAATGAATTCTTAGTATGTGTTTAATATTGACTTCGGACAGTGTTAGTCCATTTTAACTAGAGATAATCGGAGAGCTATATCTGATGCGGCGGATGGGTATTCCGTACGGATTTCGTCGCACTGCAGCCGATTGGATGAGGATGACGGAATGGGCTAATACCGCATTCTCATTGGATGGTGAGGCGAATTACCGCTGTGATGCAACCAACAAATATCATGACGCAACAGTCTATATAAGAGCGCGGCAAACCTCATAATGGGAGCTACCAAACTATCGTTACTGTAAACAGTACTAGTAAACCAAGAACTCTAATATCCAAACAGGAATATTAAGATGACTACCATTAGCCGCCCCGCAGAAATGTAATTATAAACTTTACAAAGAAGAAACCCATAAACAGTAACAATATAATAAATAGACGCCCTTATTAATATTTATAACGAGATTAACTCTGGCGTTTGTCAAGGACTCTATAGACGCAACTCGGACATTTAACCTGACTCTGTTAAGACTCTATAGTAAAGTCTGTATATATATTACAAAGCGTCTCTAGCACTTATTACTTTTGATATAGATCTGCATAAGTTATTTAACCCTTTATTAAAAGTTAAACTTGTTCAGCAAGTGTTGTCCTGATCGGTTTGCCAACCCCACCCGTCCCCGTACTCTATGTCCTGGATCCGTCGTTATGATGCGTAACTAGGGGAAGTAAAGTAAAATAACAACAACACAGGCCAGAAGTATCGCTCGTGTTACAATACTAAATGTGACATCCAGACATTTGTTAGTAAAATTTAATTAATAATATCTATTTGATATTTCAGCAATTTTAAAATAAAATTAGGACCAATAGTGAATCTAAATCAAGACAAGTACATGGCTAACATACAGGTAGATTCTGAATTTGGTTATATTGTTATTAGGGTTTTAAGTAATATGGACAAAATCAAAACCTACCTAACCTACATATCTTTCAGGGTTAAGCTAAAACAATTCATTAATTGAATGCATAAGAAAATCAATAATTTCAGTATAATAAATTCAGACAGTCACATGTCACTGTCAATACTCTTTCCTTAATACATTTAACCCTGTTATATAAGCAACTTTTCTTTGAAAAAGCATAAAAGTAATCAAAGTCTAAGGCAGTGGACCATTAAATGCATGTTAAAATCATGCAGAAACCTCCTTGTTTGAACTGTCTGCATTATTTTTATCCAGCACTTTGCATGAATGGGCATATTAATTTTAAAATAGTCACTTAATAGTTGATACAGGGTTGGCTGTAGCAGATGTTGACAGTTTAAACCTAGACTTGTGTGTATATGTTTATATTTATGATCAATTGTTTGATTGAGTAATTTCTGACATGAAATAAAATTGTTGAATTGTTATTAGAAGCCAACTGTTGTTTGTTTATCCTCTTCATTAGAAAGTTAACTAGTCCTAGTCAAACATGTTCAGTTGCCATAAGCTGAAGCAGTAAGGATATCTCAAATAACTGGTGACTACATTAAGGTAGTACAACTCTAATGAGATTGGTCATTGTTGCTACTCTATGTAGAAAGATTGGATACAGGAAACAACTGATCATCAATATCTACCATGGTTTGGTACAACCATCTGTTGACAACACTGGTTGATTTGTGTATGTAGAATTCTGATGAAGACCAACATAAAAGTCCAATCTCATTTAGAATTGTTCTAACCTATTGCATGACAAGGTGGTAGCTCTCATATCAGATTGAGGCAAAGGCACAAGAAAGCTTACTTAACCCATTGCAACATAAATACACCTTTAATAAATTCCTCTACTGAAGAAAATAGTTCCAATTTATACTGTCACAAATAAAAATCATGAGAAATATTTTCTATATTCTAGCATATAATAACTTAAAGCAGACTGAAAGCCTTAAGACACATTCTGCTTTACTTTCAACCTGCTTTAAGGGGTCACATATCTTCAAAACTAGAAACAGGCTATGGGGTAATGGGTTAAAAATCAAAATCAGGTATGATAATGATTTCAGTTTTTGTCATTCATTTGATTACTTTTTGAAGCAAACTTTTTTAATACCCCACCCATATATAGTGACTGATCTGTGCATGTTTCAGTCTATCCCTCTGTCAGTCTGTGTACCTCTTGTTAACATCTGATGGTGGATTATCACATTACCATTTCTTGGAGGTATAGTGTAGAGTATAAACTCAAGAAAAGTCATTGGTCATTAATTGTGACCTTTGATCTAAATCATGAGAAAAACTTGTCTGGAGCTTATTTCCACTACTATAGCACTCATATACAGAATTTGGTATGTGGGTATATTTTGGATGGCAGTGTCACATAGATCTACCAAGTGCAGGTTACTGTAACATTGACCTTGAGCTTATAACCTAAAAATAGAATAAAAATACCCATTATTTGGGTTATATCCTATACCACATCAACAGCATATTCCAAATTTGATTTGTGAGTACACTTTAAAGATTCCTGGGGAGCATTTCACCATACCAGTACACCACATTTGGTATAGAGGTGTCAAAAATGGTGTGTGGGTACTCTTTGGATCACGAATGCTTATTCATTCGTGTTTGGATATGACAGTATTAAAAATCAACCAAGCAGTCTGTAACTTCTGGCAAAAAGGAATACACCTACTAAAGGCACGTGAAAAGGTTACCTCGAGTACTAAGGTAAAATTAATTTAGAGGTGTGTTTGTGGATTATTTTATTTATTTATTGGGGGGGGGGGGGTTAAGGGTGAGGGAGGCTTTCTACAATGTTTAGTTTTTTGTTTACGCACTACTGTTGTAAAACTACGGAGAATCTGGGTCTTTGACAAGTAATGTGTGGCTATAAGTTCTCAAACAGTGTTGATTATTTATGAGTGAAACCCATAGGTTACATCAAACATCATCAGGCGAGCGAAATCGGGGCCGAACGTGGCTTTCTAGTAGTTATTCCGGTGTAGATTGTACTTAAATGATAGGTAAATCGTTTGTATATACAACTGAATGTCTCTGTCAGGTCAAGATTCAATTGATTCTGCGATAAAATCCATGTCGAGTTAACGGACCAACGCATAATCATAATAAATGAGCAGCTATCGGGCAATTTTTCACGTTACGAAGCCGTCATAAAATAAACCGGAAGTATATCTTTAGACGGCGTCACTGTGTTTTACCCTGTACGCCGTCGTAAATTTTACGTCCGATGTGTTGATATACGATGTTGTTGATGAAACGCAAATCAGCAGAGATCGTAAATGACTTGTCGTATCGTATATATACGATAAATATACGATACGATCGCAAATATTGATGAAACGACCCCCAAACTTCTACTTTTTGACAGGATGGTTGTTCCTATCATTACGTATGCATCTGAGGTTTGGGGTATATACAATTTCAAGGAGATAGATAAACTTCATATAAAATTTTGTAAAATCATACTTGGTGTACGATCTCAGTCTGTAAATTATGCAGTTCTGGGAGAATTAGGTAGATTTCCGCTTTCTGTTATATGCATAGAAAGATCGTTAAAATACTGGTTGAAAATCAAGAAATATGGTGATAATATGAGTACTGTTTATAATATCTATAGAGAGCATTGTATAACTTTGATGGGAAACAATAAGAGTTGGGGTAGTCATATAAAAAGAAAATTGGATAGTTTGGGTTACACGTTTATTTGGGATAACTTGGATACTACTGCCAATTACTTTCCTGCTATACAGAGGAGAATAAGGGACAATTTTATCCAGGAATGGCGAACATCAATAACAAATTCACCAAAACTGAAATACTATGTAATGTTCAAGGAATCATTTGAAATGGAATCTTATCTACAAAATATAACTAACAATTCTTTACGCATGCATCTTACAAGATTTCGTATTTCCTCGCGTAACTTGGCTATAGAAGCTGGAAGATATACTAATATTGATCGTAGAAATAGAGTCTGTATCTTTTGTAATCAAAATGCTATTGAATCAGAATATCACTTTTTATTAATATGTCAAAAATATAAACAAGAAAGAGTTGAAATTTTAAAACATATTTCATGGTCCTCTCTAAATAAGTTCATAAAATTGCTTTCTTCAAAGAACAAAAAAGTTCAATTAAACGTAGCAAAATATATCAAGGTTGCAATGAATATACGAAATAATGTAGTTGCAGATTGATAATATCAATAATATACTATAATAGTGTATATACAAGTTATAATATTTTCAGTTGAATGTTTTGTAGATCTACTTGTAAAATTGAGTTGTTAAGTTGAGTTGTGTTTATGTAAATGTCATGGTCATATTTCACGTTAATTGATCTATTGTACATGGCCAATGGCGCTTTTATGTTGCCGATTGCCAATAAAATTGAGTTGAGTTGAGTTGAGTTGAGGTATGGGTCCAAACTTTTGCAGTCATGATGTCACCAACTAACTGTGACGTCACAATATCAGTTTATGACGCGAATTGGAATGTAAAATGTCCCAAGGTTTTATGTTAGTCGTCATGTTAGTATAGCAGAAAACACACTGTACATTTTTCACTTTGTTAAACCCATTACCCCATAGCCGGTTTCTAGTAGTGTATATAGGTGACTACTTAAAGCGGTTTGAAGGTGAAGGTTAATGCGCCTTAAGGCGCATTCTGCTTTACTTTCATCCTGCTTTGAGCTAGATCTAACATCTACTAGAAAATAAAAAGAAATTTCTTATGACACATATTCTTGACAGTGAAAAGTAAAACTATTTCCTTCAGTCTAGGAATGGACTAAAGGTGTAAAACGGCGTATTTATGGGGGAATGGGTTAACGCAAGGTTATATATAAAAGTTAGTATTAAACTGTACCTGACACGCAAATAGTTTGGATCCTAGATAGGCCCATGTGGAGCTTTGCCGGAATCCAAACTATTTGCACGAGTAAATCTACTTTTCGACACTTAAAATTATGTTTTATGTATATATATAAGAAAACCATAATATTAATAATCTGATAACCATAACATTCACTTTTCCCTCTCTGAATATCCAGCATATGGACAGTTTAAATCTTCATAATTCTTTTTATTGTATGTTGTTATTATACTATCTTGGATTACTCCTGGTCGATGAATTGCAAAATGACAGACGGTTTAGACCTTGACCAGCGAGTTCAATTGTGAACACACTGATCCGGGTCTTCATCGTCTGCATAAAATCTTATATGAACACTGTATTCCGAAAATGTATCTATTTCTATTTAATAATATTTAGACCCCCCCATCATTTACCAACTATCGGTTTTATCAACCGCAAGACGAATATTGTTGAATCAGACCATAAACGATTATTCTTTGCCAAGGGTCTAGCTCTACATTGTTCGTCACCAAATACTGAAATACTCAGACTCTGAATAAGCCATGCTAGGTACCATTGTTTATATTCATCTTGTTTATATGCTTTACCTCATGCTGCATGTAACCATGCCTGAGATGAAATAAAGTTTTGTTCTGTTCTGTTCTGTTAGGAACCACCGGAAGTACACGGATTTCGACACCAGCAGTGTATTCTTAACTCTGTTTGGTCTTTCACAAGTAAAAACTGAAAATTGTCAGTCTAACTAGTCTTTGGAAGTAGACCCCCCGGAAGGCACGGAATTTGACACCTTGAAATCAATTCAACGTATGTACAGACCAGAACCAAACAATAGAAATTTAACTGGAATTTTATTCCTTAACATAGAGCTCACATTTCGTGCTCGCTATTAATATTTAACGCATAAATTCGGTCCTGCATTAACATGCCGTACAAACAGTGTCAACACGGATCTGATATTTTAAAAATAAATTATATCAATAGAATTATGATAATATTAATGTAATAAATATTCATTCAAGTATTATAGTAGTATTAGTCTGATTAAAATCAAGATCAAAACTGCAGAAATACGACATTAACAAATAGACTAGTTGCATCCAGACAAGATGCTGAATAACTCTGCCGGAGTTATTTAGGAGTTGGTCTACTTCTGATCTGAATGGAAACTGAGTGACGCTTGAGTGAAAGAGATCTTACTTATGAATGTTTAATTATGCTTGAAAATCACGAAATCTTTGAAAATATAGAGTTTAGGCCAAATCTGATTTTCTGTTTCTTTACAGTATTGTTCAATGTTTCAAGAAATATTGTTTTCTCCGAATTTTAACTACATGTATTAGTTAACTCCTGGTTTTATCTACACATCCCATACCTCTGTAATTCAGTTTGAAACCATCACCAGTGCTCTCAAGAACTTTGATATTGATAGTTAATGTCACTGCCTTTATGACGTAATATCGATTAACCCGTCAAACCAAACCGTTGCTTTATTATCGTTCACGTTTATTATTCATGCGTCTGCTTTTACTGTCAAAATCGGGAATTGTATGCGACTTTTACTGAAGAGCAATTGAAGTAAGTGTCAAACAGGTTGGATCTAAATCAAACACCGCATTCGTAATCAGGATCCAAACTGTTTACAAAAGTCAGTGTCGTCGGCTAAATAGACTAGACTCAATTGGAAATTGAAATTGTTCATTCAAAGTCTCAGAGGTCAATAAGTTAAAAGCGCTTGTACAGGTACTTCAAGTAATGAAGTGTTTTGCAAGTTTTGTTGAATACTGTCAGGTGCCGAGTAATTGGGTGGCCTATCAAGGCTCCAAACCGCCTGGCACTTAGATGAAAATAGAATTGTTTTTAAAATTAGAATTCTTGAAAACGTTGACTTTTTTGTTTACCCATGAAACTATCATTTTTCTAAATTCGAATGCATTGTATTCAGTTTCTTTAAACGGGAAGAAACAAAATGTATTTCCAACTGTGAAGGGAAATGCTGGTGTGGCAAACCTAACAAAATAGCTATATATCGTCTGCTAAAGTTTATTCGGTTAAAGGATTAATTGCACGAGAAAAGACAGAAGAAAGCAGGTACATTGACAAGCTCGATATCGATTTCTAACAGTCATCAGCAAAGTTCAAAGTACATATGTATATACAATTTGTGACTGGTTCTAATGAAGTCAATTGTTTCCGTTCATTTCCTTAAAATAATAATTGACACTGACAGCTATCAATTCTACTAAATGACAGCATTCCACCATGTGGTAATCAGCCAATTTTTGCAATGACGCGGACGATGGTAATCCATGCAGATAATGACAGTAGGGGAGAAAAAAACATGTTTCACAAAGTCATAGCAATTGTCTAAGCGCAATGTCCTTAGTAAACAATTTGAATCCTGATCAGATGCTGAGTATAAATCGATGTCTGTTCAAGATAAAAATTATTTGACGCGCATAAATGTAAGCTTTGTTACGATCCGTTTTGTATATATAAACGTTGCAAATTATAGTAATAACTACAAAGTGCATTATTAAAACTTTGCGTTGAACCCCCACAGCCCGTATTGTAGTAACGTTGCATAGTGTGGTTATTACTACAAAGTGGGCCGACAGTGATATTTCAAAGTGTAGTAAAGTTCTGTAAAACATGTCATGGGTGTCCTATTGACACGCAATTTCGAGCGAATCTTCATTTTGATTAAATACAAGTGTATGAGAATGATCATTACGACATTTACGACCTTTTTCTAGGAATTAATAAAAATGATGATTTATTAACTTTGCGACCCGTGTTGTAGTAAAGTTGCGCGTTGTAGTAATTACAACCTAGTTGGTTGGCAGAAACATTTCAATATAAAGTAAAGTTTAATAAAGCATGAATGTGTGTCTAATAGCGGCAAAACATTTCGTTAACCTTGAAACAATTAATAGTTAGTTTATTGCTATTGGAAACAATTTATAGATAGTGATTTGACGGCTGAAACAGTAAATACAAAGTGTACTGTCAGCTGAAACAGTTTATAAATAGTGTTTTGTCAGTTGAAACAGTGTATAGATAGTGTATTGTAAGTTGAAACAGTGTATAGATAGTGTATTGTCAGTTGAAACAGTGTAAATATAGATAAATTGTCAGTTGAAACAGTGTATAGATAGTGTATTGTCAGTTGAAACAGTGTATAGATAGTATATTGTCAGTTAAAACAGTGTATAGATAGTATATTGTCAGTTGAAACAGTTAATAGATAGTGTATTGTTAGCTGACACAGTTTATAGATAGTGTTTTGTCAGTTGAAATAGTTTAAAGATAGTGTATTGTCAGTTGAAACAGTGTATTGATAGTGTATTGTCAGTTGAAACAGTGTATAGATAGTTAAATTGTCAGTTGAAACAGTTAATAGATAGTGAATTGTCAGCTGAAACAGTTTATGGGTAGTGTTTTGTTTGCTGACACAGTTTATAGATAGTGTATTGTCAGTTGAAACATATTGAAGTATTTAATACAATTTGAAACGTTTCTACAAAACGGATCACAAGGTCCACTATAAAATCTCCTTAAAAGGCCGTCTATCGTAATCATTATTCTTGTTCACCCGCATAGTATCAATATGAAGATTTACTCCAAATATCTTTACGATAAGACCACCATGACGAGTTTTATAGAACCTTACTACACTTTGAAAGTTCACTGTCAAACCACTTTGAAGTAATGTACTACATTTTGCCACTTTACTACAATACGGGTCGCAATGTCCACCATAAATCAGTTTTGGAGGTATCTCCTCAAACAGGACGGCTATCTTTTTCGTTTTCCTTATACATTCGCATATTAACAATATGAAGACTAAATCCTAATTGCATAGCACAAGGACACCTATGACATGTTTTTATAGAACTTTACTACACTTTGAAATATCACTGTCATACCATTTTGTAGTAATTGCTACACTATGCAACGTTACTATAAAAAAACTGGTTGTGAAAGCTAGTAAATTGTAGTAAGCAACTTTATAGTAGTTACTTTAATGTGTTACGTTCTATAAAACGGGTCATAACAGCGTTCTGCATTCTATGGTTAAATCAGGACAAAGAAGGGTCTTGTTTTCTATATTACAGATCTCTACATTCTATGTTTAAACTTTGGTCATTCACTTGAATGTACTAATCAGCTCTGAAATTCGCTGCAATTACGTCTAGATAATTAACTTGTGTTATCTAATAAGGAATATATATATCTATATTTTTCAGCATAGCCTCTTCACTCGCATGGACTATTCTGTCTTAAAAGTTGCCCTTTGTTCTAATATGTAATATTATTGCATAAATGTTCATATTGACATGCGAAAACAACTTCGATATTGCTGTGAAACATTTTAGATCCTGGTATGACACCGAGTTACTTGGCCTATGAGCCAACCAATTTCCAATTCAAGCGCATTCTGGTCAATACGCTGTTGATGTATGTTCACATTTCTTACAGTGCTTTTTTCTGGTACTTAACTTATTTACCCTAAAGTTTTTAATGGACGGTTCCTGTTCGAATTGTTGACTATTTAGTGTAGTTTTATAGCAAAATTTCAAAATGACAATCAGTGTGAATCCTGATCAGAGAGCTCCTTCAGGAGCCCTCTGATCTGGATCTACTTTGTTTGCATATTACATCTCTACGGATATACACTTTTTAAAGAAAACTCAAAACTCTTGGAATGAATATAATTGTTTAAATAACAATTCGTTTATTGGGAAACAATAACGGCAACTCCACTGTAATATTCAGAATCTCTTAAGGCAAACACTGCTTATCTAGAATAATATTTGACTATTTACTGACTGCACCGGGATTCGTTTACAGTTTGAAGCCATTTAGACGTCAGATTTGGAGCCTGTGTTGAAATTTCTTTAGTCTAAACCTTAACTCTTAATATGAGAATGAAAGCAAACTATAAATTCATAAGCAGACAATGCTATGTCAATGACAAACAAATTATTCATTAATGAGCATCGAACGAGTTTAACAGCAAACCACGTGAACGCGTGTCGGATAATAGTCCCGACTACATTTGGCTGAACATTGCTGACTGTCGCTGCAAGGAAATGAATGGTGTAGCGTTAAAAAGAGACGATTCGAATGACTGGTGGCACAATAGCATTTAATGCAGAAATAAAGGTTTTAGTTTTTTAAAATGCCCCCTTATATGGAGCTCTGATTGAGGTTAAATGTAGCATCGTTGAAACGAAAAATTGCTATTCACCACACCACATAGATAGCCATTATCTTGATATAATATCATCGGCTTTGAAATTGTCGTCTGTGAAATTTATTTGTGGTTGAAATTATTTTTTGACCAATGAGAGTTGAGTATTTTTTAAATTTTTCGAGGATTAATTTTTGTAAGTCAGTACTATCAAACACTAATCAACGACTAAAACAATTAATCCTGCGCATGCGTATTTGGGTTGATTCGCAGGTTTTTCTTTCGGCGCGGCCGTATGAAGTGCTAGTGGCGGTAAATGTCCATTTCCTATGACATCTCTTTGTCGATACTATTTAAAAAGGGTGTTTCGGGAAGAACAAACGTTTTGTTACTTCTAATTGACGGTATAGCTCTTTGTCGGTACCAAAAAATAATTTCAACCACTAAATTGGTTAGTGTATATCAGTCTATTTTAACAAAAGATTAATAATCGCTCGGGTGCCCCTCGCTTGACTTTTAATTGTTGTTAAAATCGACTAAAAGACACCAACCTATACTTAAATTACTTTTTCTATTTTAATAGAAGAAACTTACAGACGGTTGTAAAACAGTTTGGACCAAGATCAGACACCGCGCTACCCGACGTCTGATCTGGATAGAAACTATTTGCGAACTCCAGTCAAGCCATTCTCATCAGGATAAGAGCTAACGATGGAATACTAAATATAATACGGATCACACTTGTAAATTGGAAAACAAATCCACAGAGATGATATTTCGTGTTTCTATGTAATTCGCATCATCGTATTCCCTCTGGTAATTTCATTCAAAGCTCGATAAACTTTGGAGAAAACAAAGATGACGCCATGGCTTGGAAATTAAAAATACTTTGAATCCAGATCAGACGCCAAGTCACTCAGCGTCTTGTTACTTGTTACACGCCAAAAAACAACTAAACAAAATGTTTCATTCACTTTATATCGAGAAAATAATTATATTTGCGATAGAAAAACAACTCTCTAATGTCAAATAACAACAACGAGAATGTACGCGCGAAAGAATACGTGTACATTTAAACTGGATCAAACACAATAATCGTCATGTATATAGTTTACAAAACTACAGTTCGCTGTCACTTTACCAAACCTTTTGTCGTTTGAAACTGGACTCTTTGTCTGATTTTGATAAATTTGGATGTTACAGTTTAGCAAGCTGTAGTCTTGAAGAATCTGGCAAGATGAAAATTTCTAAAAACGCAGACCGACAAAGTACGTCGAAGAGCTAGATCTAGCAGTGTTGTGTTGAATTGGTAAAAATAACTGTTAGCTGCAGGGACTTGGCGAGTTGACACAGCATACTTTCTGGCATTGCGATTGTCTTCAAACAGAAACTATGACATTTCACACTGCATATCAACTGACGCCTGCATGTCGATTTAGGTAACGAACACGATACACTTGAGTTGGAAAACAAATTATGGACGTGGAAGGAACCGTTAAGATAGTTTGCAGCACTTATTTATTCCACATTATTACTTGAAATAAGTATATTCATATTCATTGAGTTTTAATGAATGTCAGCATAAACGGTAACGGAGTTAAAAATGACAATGACAATGACAATGTGACAATGACAATGTTTTATTTCGCAATATAAGGCCTCCGGCCCAGAATACAAATATCATCCTCCAACATATTATGTGTAGTGTCAATTATTTTCAAAATATTTTTTAAAAATATGAAAATGTACATGTTTTTCTATTTCATTGCGCATGATAATCTAGTCTTGGGAATGTCACTTTGAAATGTCTGCCAGCACGTATTAGTACATAGCATAAATATGTTAGCGTAAAAGGTCGTATCTGGATATACACTGTATATGCATACACAGCCCTCCATCACTTACATACTGATATGTGATCGCAGAAATCTCAAAGAATAACATTATCCGCTTCACATTCTGAAAAATAAAATTCAACGTGATTTCAATGTAATAATCAATTCAAATAAAAACAAATCAATACAGATTATGTTAGATATAGAACACTGGTCAAATTAGATACCAGCTATTTTAAGCTTTTTCTCACCAATGAATCGATGATGTTGTTCAAGAGGGTTGTTAGCACATATAAAAGGATATGTACCAAAAACTCTCCTGAAGTCATCGAGTATGCGTATATATCAATTAATGTTTGTATTTAAGACAAGTTTTCACGTTAACTCTTATGTCTCATTTTGTTCTTGGTGTAGCTTGAGTCCTTTCTCAATATATTTTGCTAGAGCAAAAATACTATCTTGTCTACTGTCTGACATTATGCATGTAAATGTTCTCTCAGTTGGAAGCGCATGCAACCATTCTTCCCTAAAGTGCACTTGACGTAGCTGATCGTACAATGGGCATATCAATATGAAATGCATTTCTGTTTCTACAACATAAATACTATTACGTAGGCAGTACTTGCAAAATCTTAAGTCTCTTTCAATCTGTACATGACGCCCTTTCTCTATCATTAAACTATGACTTGAACATCGAAAATTTGATAGTGTCCGCTTCAAACCATAACTTAATGGAATAGATAGATATGATTCCGGTGTGAGGGCGGTCTTGAAAAGTTTGTACGCTAATGCTTTAGACGATGTACCAATATCTTCAAATACACCTTGTTTAGCACAGTCTCTTAGTCTCTGTTTGAAATCACCGAGGAATCTGTTGGTATTGCCAATCTCCTGGGAAATCCAAACATATCCAAATCCAAACTGGTACAAAATAGTCTTTATTTGTGTTGCCCAGGTTGTGCGGCCAATATCGTCAAGGCTCTTTAACATTTTGTAGCATTGGCTCGGGTATCTTGTATTTGGCATGGTTATAAGTTTTGTCCAATACTTAACACATCGTTCAACATAGGATACATGTAAGGGTAACCTTCCACATTCACTTAACGCAAAAAAGTTTGCCACATTTTGGTTAAGACCACAAAGTCTTTTACAAAATCTAACATGGACACGTTCGACTTCTTTTGAATGACTAATGTAACCCCAAACTTCACTAGAGTACAATAGAATTGGCTTAACTATAGCGTCAAATAGCTTAAAGGCCTCGTTATGGTGGAAGTATCCAAAGTGACGTTGGTACTGTAGAAAAGCACCAACAGCTTTGGTCGCCTGCAAGCATAACGTTTCTTTAGTCTTTGTCCATGAAAGTTTTGGTGTAAAAGTTGACCCTAAATACTTATAATGTGACACAACTTCTAAACGGTTTCCACGATAATACCATCTTTCATTGTTCCTTAGTGGACCACCATTTCTAAAAACCATGATTTTGCTTTTATCGAGGTTCAGTTGCATGCCAGTAGCTTCTGTAAACTCACTGATACGATTAATATGGTCTTGTAGATTAGCTACAGTGTCGCTCATGGCTGCGACATCGTCGGCAAACATTAGGGCATGTAGCTCATCTACGTCACCAGTGATGAATATGCCATTACGGCAATTATTTTTCATGTGGGTAACAAGATCGTTAATAAACAAGGAAAAAATTATCGTGGAGCTAACACAGCCTTGTTTGGTTCCTTTTGCACACGAGAAGAATTTGGTGAGTCCATGTTTTAGTTTTACAGAATATTTTAACTGGCTATACATGGTGCAAAACACATTCAAAAGTTTGCTATCCCTTTTGATACCTTTACGTACAAGGCTATCCCACAGTTGTTGATGTCCACAGTTATCGAACGCTTTGAGAAAGTCTATAAAGAATACATAGCAGCGTCCATTACGCCTAGTTATGTACTTCTGGATAACGGCCGACAGATTAAAGATATTATCTACTGTAGAGTACCCTGTTCTGAATCCAGCCTGTGACTCGTCGATTATTGAAAATGAGTCTGCCCATGATGTTAGTCTTCTGCTAAGCACCTTTAAGAAAATCTTACTGAGGCAGTTGCTTACTGATATGGCCCTGAAATTATTTGGGGAGTCACGTGATCCTTTTTTGTGAATAGGGCTTATTAAGCTTTCACACCATTCTGGTGGAAATTGTCCGGTTGTCAGAATTGCATTAAATAGCTTATTCATGTACGGTAGTGTTAAGTCTAGTGTATGTTTAAACATTTCTATGCAGGTTCCATCAGGTCCTGTGCCACTGGATGATCTGAGACAATTCAAAGATGCAACAATTTCATCATTAGTAATGACTGTATCGAGTATGGAATTATCAATATCTCTTATGTCTTCATTTAGTACATCATCTCTGTCGTTTGCAAGATCTACCGGTATATCCGATCTGGAGAATAGAGTTTGGAAGTAATCAACCCATTCACTAGCAGAAATATTATCACTGTCATTTTTAACGTTTTTGTTGAACGATTTGATGCACTTCCAAAACTCTGATGGCTTATTTCTTGTTTCAAGAAGATGAATACGTCTCTTTCGCTCTATATTCAGGCGTTTTGCTCGACACATGTTTTTAAATAAATTTTTACCGGTTTTATATTCCTGTAAATCTGAGCGCGAGTTGGATCGTCGGAAGCGTCTGAGTTTACAATACTTATCATATTTAGCGTTAGCACACTCGTTGTCCCACCATTCCGGTTGATTTACAATGTTTTCATTCACGTGCTGTTTCTTTGATGTTTTTATTTTCATTCGCTCACCTGCTGATTGAAACAACTTTATAAACGCTTTACGGGATTCCATTATACTATCTTCTTCCACATTGCTATCAAAATCTGCAAAAAGTCTGGCAAATAACTCACAAAATGCGTCTTTTTCGCTTTCAAGCCACTTATATTTTTGACACGGCGCTAGATTCTCGGATGTCTGATTAGTAACACTTATTTTTTCTTTGAACTTTATAGAGCACGACACCGGGAAATGATCAGATATATCCATATCACCGACCTTAAACAATTCTATAAATGGAAAGATATCAGTCGAGGCTAGAATATAGTCAACTACGCTACAACCCGCATTTCCTGTACAAGTAAACGCTCCTGATGTATCATTAAATCTACCATTTAACATGTGAATATCCAAAGAACAACACAATTCTATCAGTGATAAACCAAATTTGTTGACGGCTTTATCGCAGTTCATGCGTGGTTCGCAGAAGGTATCACCCGGATAATCGACTTCCTCGCCATATACATTGTCAATATTATCATCCTGTATGAAGTCTGGTATATCGTTTACACGTGAGTTCAAATCACCTGCTATCAAAAAGGAGACATCACCAAGATCGGATTGTACTAGTGTTAATTTATCATGTAGTAACTCTATTCCATTTCTATTTTCATTGCTGTACACAGGTGAGTATTCCGGAGGGATGTATGTAAAACACAATATTAAGTTTTTGTTTAAATTACACGTCACTTTATCTACCATTAGCAGTATGCATTCTTCGAACTCAGCGTATATACGTCTCAGGTAGCCTTTGTCTAGAAGCCAATTCCGTACAAAAACTGAAACACCACCAGAACCTCGCAGGCCTCTAACTGTAGTTCTTGGGCTGTCAAAGTTCTGAAAATCTGGTAAGAGACCTTCGAATGAGTCATTTTTAGTCTGCCACGTTTCACAGAATCCAATAATGTCATAGTCTGCACAAAAAGATGAAAATGTATCGCAATGTCTAAATTTATTTAAACCACGAATGTTTAATGAACACAGATTTAGTTTGTTACTCTGTGTTTGTTCTGGGCCTTGACCACATTCCTATCTATTAGCAGCAACTGCCACCTTCGACACAGGATCGTAGACATACTTTTCACCATCAACAATTAGGTAGTCATGTTTAAAATATGCCTCTTGTTGATTGTCCAAGCATTGTTTGAAGAACGGGTACAACTTTGTTCTTGCCTTTGCGATGTACTCTGGAAGGTCATCGCCTATCCGAATTGTCATTTGTTCTTTATTTTTGCGTTTTGTACGGAACGCGTTTAGAATACGGTCCTTAGTTTTGACACCGGTACATCTTACAAAGATGGGGCGTGGTAGCGTTTTACTTGGGAGTCTATAGACAGAATCAAACGAGCTTTCATTTTCTTCAAGTCCGAGCTCGTCGTTAATCTTGGTTGTAATTGTCGTTTCAAGTGTTGCGTTATCGGATTCAGGGATATCAAATACTTTTAAGTTTTGCTTTTTGCTGGCTGCTTCCATCGTATTTTCTTACCGATGCGTTAAGATTTGTTTCCACAGAAGATAATTTATCGTTAAGGTCAGATACTTCTTGAGTTAATTTCTCATTTTCACCTTTAAGATCTTCGTAATTTTGCTTCAAGGTGTTCACCGACTCTTCAAGAGAGTCGAATTTCTTATTAGTCTGTTTCACTTCATTGTGGATCGCGAGTAACAGTTGTCGAGTGTCGAGCGTTGCAAGTTCGTCGTCCGAATTACGTGCGGCATTTTCCTCAAAGGCGTCCTGCAGATCATAAGCTCGACTAGAGTGTGGTGATGTGTTGTGCAACCAGCTGTTGATAGCTGGCTGTGAGCCGCTCACTGATTGGCGCGGTCGAAGTTCTCGAACTGGCTGTGATGTCATCAGATTCGACTCAGATCCCAATGAGGACCGCCCACGTCCGTTACCACTCGCTCCTCTACCCGTGTTACCCCGTTGTCCGCCACGACTACTGTTCCCAGTTCTAGGCCCTGGGTTACTTTCCACACACTGTGCCACCAGTAGTGAAAATAATACGATGCGGATGAGTAGCGATATTGCTGTTGAGTTCATATGTATTCCCTGTCTAGCGCTGTAGCTTTGTCTGCCACGTTGTGTGAAGGTCCCGATACGGGCTCGCCATGTCTCGATTGAAATTCCCATATTTTTGTCACAAATGTGCTTCCGTAGATTTTTTTCTCGATCAGGTATATATCCTTGTGAGGATATAATGGCAAAATTGACCTTCCGTACTTTTATAATCGCTGAGCACTGTTTGCTACAGTTGTCAATGTCACACAATGCATATACTGGACAGACCACTGGGCTATTGTTAGTATGGACAGTCGATACCGTTAGGCGATTATGCAATTACTGGTGAACATCTTCTCAGTGTCAAATATGTCAAATATTTGTCCAGTATTATTAGAAAACTTGAATAATGATATGTTTACCGTCTGATTATGAGTCACTAGTTCCAATTTTCCATACTATGAATATAACACTTTAAAGTCCACACTTTCGTGATTCTGTTGATATAAGATTCTTTCACATAGCTCAATTTTAGCACCCTTAAATCTGGACTTGTTTGAGAGCTAAAGAAAACATGATTTTCACTGTACACACTTCACACAATGCAATGCAAAAGACACATTGTATCTACAAATGCCAAACTGACCGCAATATTCCTTATTATAGTGTATTTTATACTTTGACCTTCAACAGTGAACTGCTAAAATAGCGAAATGATATGTAATTAATTAAATTATGTTTAAACACTATTAAGTTTGAGTTTGTTTATAATTTCGATCAGTCGTATGACGTAAATAAGCAATAATTTCAAAAGTAAAATGTCACGCTTGCAGGACGACGCTGTAACAAACACCGGGGCGACACTATTATCAATGTAATGGATACGCGACGACGCTTCTTGCCTGTTTCAGGACAAATTCTTTGATGCACCTTTTGCTATGGGCCATTTGAAAGAGGAATCGAGGTGATCAAACGTCAAGTTAGGGTTTATCAAATCGAAAGCTCAAATTGTTTGTAGACAACAACAATAACAAAGTCCACTATGGCGCCGCATTGGCCCTATATTGTATACCTGGAACACAATGTAAAACTTGACCTATAGTGACCTAGATTTAAACCGAACATTACCCACATTTTAGCGTGGCCTAGATTTCAATGAGGCAAACATTTTGAGCACGTTTCATAAAGATCAAATGAGAAATGTATCTTCTAGAGTGTTAACAATGTATTTTCATGATTTGACCTAGTTTTAACCCGACATAGCCCACATTTAAACATGACCTAGAAACTAAAACGGCAAACGTTTTGACTAAGGTTTACTCAGATCTAATGAGATTTGTAGCCTCTAGGTTGTTTACAAGGTTTTTCTATGATTTGATCTAATGACCTAGTTTTTGATCTGACATTACAAACATTTAAGCTTGATCTAGAAATCAACAAGGCAAACATTTTAGCAAGTTTCATGAAAATCGAATGAGATTTGTAGCCTTTAGAGTGTTAACAAGAGTTTTCTTTGATTTGACCTAGTGACCTAGTTTTTAATTGGAGGTTACCCACATTAAAATGTCACCTTGATATAACAGTAATATGTCACACATTTTGACCAAGTTTCATGAAATTTATTTTAAGATTTGTAGCCTCTAGAGTGTTGACAAGGTTTTTCTATGATTTAACATAGCGAACTAGTTTTTTAAACAACATGACCCAAACTCAAACTTGATCTAGAAATCATTACTGCAAACATTTTGACTAAGTTTCATTAAGATCTAATGAGATTTGTAGCCTCTATATAGTGTTAACACGGAATTTTGATAATTTGACCTAGTGGCCTAGTGTTTAATTCGACAACACCCTTATTCAAACTTGACCTAGATATTAATAAGACATACAGTTTGACCAAATTGCATCAAAATCCAATTATATTTGTTGCCTCTAGAGTGTTCACAAGGTGTTTTTTTAAATTATTTTGGCCAAATGATCTACTATTTGACCGGACATATCCCACATTCAAACTTAACCTAGAAAATAATGAGACAATCATTTTGACTTGGTTTCTTGCAAATCTAATGAGATTTGTATCCTGTAGTATGTTCACAGTGTTTCGACCTCAATAAAACTGATTTTCATGATCGTCCCGTGTCTGAAACAGAGTCGACATGCAGGCGTAACACAAGGAAAAACGTCGTCTACGGTGTGCGTTACTTACACAGCATTCACTGACTGTCCACTAGATGCTCATTTTCTTGTTATTGGTTGAAGCAAATACCGGTTAACTCGCTGATTTATGAGTAATTTGCATGAATGAGCTTACTAAAACTATTTTTTTTATTTCCAAAGGAAATTTGCTGAGTTATTATAGCAAAGACACGTTAAACAGACATTTCTAAGATAAACGATGACTTTAACAGGCCATTCTTTATTGAACATAGCTCTAAATCCCTTTAAACTTGTCACTTGTATCATATATTTATTCTAAAACAATATTGCAAACATTTCATCAATTTCAATTGAACAAAATGCCTTTCAGACAGACTTGAGCTACTGCATTTGCAAAAATGAAAGTACAATCACCGCGCGTGTTTACAAAATTATCAATGTTAATCGTCGCGCAGGTGTGACCGAGCGTCGTCCCGTTTCCAGTTATTGTGTGACAGAGTTCCGCCCCTGTGATGTACGTTGTTTAGATGATGATTTCTTTATTACATAAGCAAGATTTACCAAATTTGGTGCGTGATTACATCTTTCCATGGCAAAGGGACCTATATCGGTCTAGGTCATTGGAGCATTCATCTTGACCTTTACCTCAATTGTAGGAATATATTATACTTGTTTATTGAGTTCATTTTGGGCAGAGTATGTCGGAAATTTTCAGGTCACAGTGACCTTGACCTTCGACCTTCTTTTCGAAAACAACTTTTGTGGAGTTTATTTTCTATTCCACACCAGCTAGATATTTTCAAAGTTTGTACCTGGGCGCTCATACATGTATTCTCTGTTGGGTTCAAAGGATATCTGTCAGTTGACAAGTCAATACATCAACGCCCAAAGTTGGGAGATTTTGAGGGGGACTCGTGACAAAAGCCTTGGAATTTGTTTAATATATTTCTTTTTAAACAAAACTAAAGGTTTACATTTATTTTCCGAAAACACAACAGTACTGTTGAAAAGTATCTCAGTTAGGTATACAGTGTTGGAAAGGCTAAATGCCAATACTATAAGATTTGTTAATTGAAATTGCTTATACAATATGTTTATGAAAAAAGCTATCTAAGGAGTTATCCTGCGTCTGATTTGAGTCTAAATTGTTGGCAAATGTGATAATAGCCAGTATTCTGAGGCGGTTAGCTCGTGGTTGTTTTTGGCATAAGTTAAAGTGTAACCTAACCTTTCGTTTTTTTTTTTCGCGTTTGCCTTTCACAAGTTATTGCAAATGATAAACAGTGCAGGCTCTGATAAAACGGCAACTTTAGGAGCCCTGTGGAGGGTCTACCCTGTTTGCATAGGACAAATATACCCTCTACCGGAATATTCTCGTCGCTAAAAACACACGTATGGTATCACAAGAAGATAGTTTTTTTCTAAATATAACTATGTTGAAAGATGTTTAAGAAATGTTTGATCCAGATCCAGCTCTGAGGCCGAAAAATCGGCGCCATACCAGTACTAAAACTGTTTAAGCTCACAGCGTTTGGGCACATGTACACCGGAAGGCGACAATACGAATGTGATAATACGACAGTACGACGGCGATAACGCGACAGTAAGACGGTTATAATGCGACAGTAAGACGGCTAATAACGCGTCAAAACGGCGTAGATAATGCGATATTATAATAAATTCTAGTAACATTGAAGTGTTAGAATCGAAATAATAAATTCATGCGTGTACATTATCGTGCAATAGAGCACAGGTAGTCGTACATATGCGGTAATTAAATCACTCGGCCTACGGCCCCGTGATTTAATTACTACGCATATCCACTTCTATTGCACGATGTTACACTAGTTGATGTTATTGTTCCTTAAAAAATACCAAACAGACAGTCGTTTGCATTAGGGGATTCATAATGTTTTAACCCCCAGGTTGAAGTATTTTGACCAGGGGGTCGATATATTACGGGGGTCACTTGATTTCATTACACCGGCAAGGTAGTTATTTGATGTCAAACGAAGACTCCTTGTCATTTTTCAATGTCGTAGAATATATAACACCGACATGGTCGCGATCAGATTGTTTATTAAATTATTGGATACTGCTATGTTGTACAATATACTGTCAACAATCTAATCAATTATCATAGTCTCATGCCGTAATGTTTCTGTTGCGACACATTGTTAGAAGACGAATGCCACTTAAATCGATGTAAATATACTTTACATATGCTGTAAAGGGGGATAAAAGTTTTCACTCGTTCACGTTTATTGGTATCGAATACCCCTGATAGGCGGTAAACTACGTTTATTTAGTGGTCACATATTTTCAACAATAAAAACAGGCTGTGGCGTATTTCCAAGACAGTCTTTTTCTTTGAGAACCTAATTATGCGTGATATGCTCTGCTGCGTGAAGTTTGTTACCCCTGCCTTTTTGTTTCTGTTCTCTTCGTTTAAAGGCCAATACTGTATGTGAAGCACTAAACTCCCTGTCAATTACAATACTGTACGGATACGATTTCTCGCGTAAATACCGTTCAGTACTTCTGTGATTACTTGTCAGGGTATCAGACTCGTAGTCTGAGCCGTCGGCTTTTCGAACTGATAGCAGAAATAAGTCAATATAATTGTCTAATTATGTTGGGTACATGAGAATTGGGTCCCAGGTTCTCGAATCTAGGTTATATCGACAGCCACGATTAAAATAACATCATTTCTGATTCAGTGTTTCTGAAAATGTTTTTGTTTTTCGTATCGTCGGAAAACGACTGCTCTCAGCGTCGGGAACATCAATAAAGGTTGGCATTTTTTTTTATTTTTTATTTTTTTTTTATCTCGGATTACTTTCAACCTCAGGAAAATGTCTGATTCACAATTTGTTGATCAAGCTAAAATTTTAGTTTTTCGGAGACAGCAATCAGATTTTCATCAACTTCTAAGTCTGAAAACAGTTCTTCTATACCAAAGTCACCGAAGTTTACATAATTGATTAATAGATCTATCTTTCTGACGACCTAGTTTTCAGTTTTGTTTGTAAACACAGTTTCAAGAGCGAACAAGCAAGGTGCCGAGCAGACGAACAATTTGTTGACAAATCTCGTTTATCAATGGTACTATAACTATAGGTAATTTAACATTAGAAAAAGTTCTTAACCGCTGGTGCCACAAAGTCACTCAAGCACTCCTTAGTAACCTCACGTCTGGATTATTGTAATTCTCTTCTACATGGTGTCACAAAGACAATCTTGAGCATACTATAAAACGTTCAAACACAGCTGCTCGACTTATTAATAAGACTGCTCTCAATAGCCGTATCACTCCTATCTTAAAGGAGCTTCATTGACTACCTGTTCAATTTAGAGTTCAATTTAAGATACTTGTGTTGACATATAAAGCTTTGCATGCTCAATGCCCTGTATATATCAGAAGTCTTGTACACGTATACATACAGTACTGTTTAAGCTAAAGTATACACAAAGTGCACTGACAGTTAACTGGGTTTAAACTGACAATGCACTAATTTTGCACTGCCAGTGCACTGACAGTTAACTGATAGTGCACTGATATTTCAATAGCAAATTGATAGTGCACTGCCAGTTTAAACTAGATAACTAGCAGGGCAATGGGGAATGACTGCATTTTGATTTTAGAGCTGCAACATTCTGCATTGTTGTGGGGAAAATGATGTATTGATGGGTGATAGAAATCAAAGTTGATGATGTTTATCTGATTTAAGCCTGAGATCTCAGAAAATGCCATTAGACTCATTGTGCCGAGAAATCACAAAGTCATGTCCGGAGACAGGAGTTTTTCAGTTGCTGCTCCCAGACTCTGGAATGCGTTGCCAGAAGGTATCATAGACTCTGAATCACTTGAAACATTTAAAAGGTCATTGAAAACACACTTCTTCGTGCAAATACAATGACAATAAATGTCATATTGACTGTGCATATGTGGAAATATATTTTTATTCTTGACTAGACAGAATTATATTTGTTTTATATAACTGCCAAGATGCCATCTTTATCTGTAGTTATGTCAGTTTTAATTATTTTATTATAATGCAATGATTATGCTTTAAACTGTAGGTTCTAATGAAAAGTTTATTTAATTGTTACTTTCATTTCATGTTTTATTTGTGTTTTTGTAATTGAAAAGCACGTTTGAACGTGTGACTATGTATGAAAAAAGTGCTATATAAATATGGTATATAATGATAATAATAATAATGATAATAATCAAAACCTATATACGGCCTAAACCTGTTTCTACAAAGTATAAGAGCACCATTTTCCGGCCGCGTTTTATACCGCACCTTAAAGAAGTTCAAATGAAATGAATTACCTCCCGTGCTAAAAAGCTCTTCTTTCAGGAGATAGTTTTATCCAAAGATCGCATTTTCCCGTTGAATTTTGCCGAACAACCGGCTGAAACAACCTGATAAGTCTGCTACATAAGCGTATGTTTCTCATTTATTTCATTCTAATCTATAGAAATTACGACAATTGCCGAACACTCGGTTGGTTGGTGAATAAGACAATCCCCTTGGTATCCGGAAGTGACGTCATGGCAGATAACAATGGCGGCGCCAATGGCTGGCGATATTTTGCCCGATCTATGAGGTTTTGAGAATTATTTCTTTATTCCTTGTTTTATTATATTTCCTTCGTATAATATCGAGCGTTTCCGCGTGTATCTGCACAGTATAATACAATAGTCTGTAGCAGCCACCTTGAATCAGCCACTTTGTATTTTACTCTGACGTCGCTTTCGATTTAGCGTGACGTCATTTACGTACATGCACAAGTGCCGCGTTATTCTTTGTGGCATAAAAACTATCTTGTTCTACCTCAATTAACCTATAGATTTTGGATATAAAATGATTTAAACAACTACGGTATTTAGTTGTTTTTGATTTGTGTTCAAGGAATTTAATAAACACATCACCAGTTGACAGTGCGCTACACTGTGTTGCATTCAGCTCTCGACGTTTTTGCTGGAAAGGACAGATCAGACTCGGGCCAAGGGGCTCGTCAGATCGGCTATTTCAGGCAAAAACGTCTCGAGCTGAATACATCACTCTGTACAGCACTGTCAACTGGTAATGTGTATTTATTCACTCAACGTGTACATCATTATGTAAAGGCGACCTGCGAAAAAAGCTGGCCCGTGGCCAGGTATTTGTTTTGGACGTATTATATAGAATTTCAAACTTTATGTTAATAAAAGTAAATTTGTTTTGTAAATTGATAAAGAAAATCAGTACTGTTGCTTCATATTTATAAAGAAAAATCATAAAAAAGACTTATCAGGACAATCCATAGATATATAAAAATATTCTAGGTTATGGTGAATCCCGGGACTCCGTGTTTTGGTTCTCGATCTAGAAATAGATTCTTCAGTTTGAAAAAAGTAGTGCCGGTAAGGTGGTTGATACAGACTCTTGTATTTCGCTCTGCGGATATACGCGGAAACGCTTGATATCATAAGGCATATGATAACTTTTCGTATCCTACTCTAAGCAATTGTCAGTTGTCTATTCATTGATAAAAACGATTGCTACTACTATTATTATAGTTTTTATCACTTATTATTATTGTTATTATTATTATTATTATTATTAGTAGTAGTAGTAGTAGTAGTAAAAGTAGTATTAGTAGTAGATCACGAATATCTATAAGGAGAACTAATGTTATCACCCAGTCTTGATGGTCGGTGTTGCCGTTTCCGTTGCAGTACCCGTTCGCGTAAAACAGTGTTCATAGCTTCTATGCCCTATGACCTATACGGCTTTTCGATTTGGACCACACACACCGGTCCAAACAACGCAAGTCCTTTGGAAATTAGTCTGCAAATCAGACTTTGATAATTTTTCAAAAAATTCCATTACCCAGGTTGTTTTCTACATTAAGACATTGCATTTGTGTTTAGAATAACATCTTCCCTGCTGTAACTCGGAAATTGTTTGCATGATAAACTGACAAAGATAAACCTAAGAATATAGTTTGATTTCGCTTAGAACTGTGCTATCTCATGTTTTATCTCGAATGTGCTATATTAAGAATCATTTGCAGTAGTCTTATTGTACATTTCCTTACAAGGTTATTCTCGGGTTGATTTCGTCATAAAAAGTTAAGCGTTTATGTTGTGTGTTTGACCGAATTCCCGTAAAGCTTTTCTGCGTCAAACCAATTATGTCTCTTGCACGCAAATTGGATTAACTCGGCCTCTAAAAAGGCTCTTAATTGTCACTCAGTGTGAGATAAATCATGAATATTCCATGAATATTCATTTAATTTCATAGTGCTTGCTTTATGTTTCGTTTAAACGAACAATGTAATCCAATAGAAGGTGAATGGTATCTGACATACTTATATTAAAGCTTGTTATAATTCTGAGTGACAGGCAGCGTGTAATGTAATCTGACGCTGAGTTTACTAATGTGTCTCGATCCAAACTCGTTGCAATTGACACACTAGTTGAAGTATCCACGTGTTTGTTTGGACAAAACGACTCTCCTACCATATCAACTGTTTAACCATCTTGATACTTGATACTTGATTGTGGCATACAGTGCAGAAGAAGATATACTCTCTTTCTTTCTAGTTTAACGCAATGCAATAAAATATGGACAACTACAACAATTTGAAATTTTAATGGTACATTTTAAAATGTGAGTGACAAACAGACTGAAACCTGATCAGACGCGTATATTGTTTTGTCATAAACGAGTTCACTGGGAAAAAATAACGTTTTCTTCTTTGCGCATCCAACTTTCAAAACAGAAAGCAGATATGGTTTATGGCTTTAAAAGGAGGTAAATATAATAGACAAACAAAACCTCAATTCAGTTCAATTTATCGACACACAATTATTTTTCAATGAACGGTAATGGGCACAGGGATCCCTCTCTACAACAACACTCAATTGCAGACATATACTGTTTGTGTTGTTCAGAGGGAGTTGTTTTAGGGAGTGAAACTGGCTTACATTTGCAAACAGCTTGAACCAGATCAGATGCCGCATAACGCGGTGTCTGATCTGCTTTCAAGCTCTTTGTCACTCGTCATTAGGTTTTTTATTCAAAATGCCCAATATGTGACTTTGAGGAAAACCGCATACGACGATATTGCAGTCGTGAAAAGCTTGGACATACTGTTCCTGTTAGTTGTTTGGGGGAACAGCGGCAAACATTGATGTAAGGAGGGAATTGTTGTTCGGAGAGCCATTGTAGAGAGAGAGAGTACTGTTTTTGTTTAGCGCCATCAAATTCAGTAACGATGTTCTATGTCAGTATTTACTTTATGTTTGGTGTGTTTCTTCCCAATTGTCGAAAAGAATATCGAACGATTAGTCGGAAAGCCACATCAGAAATAATGACATCTCTGTTATTTTATATTCTATTGTTTCTCGGCGTATGATCAAGCTGTTTAAGAAAGATATTACGTATTGGTAACTTAAACACTTTTAAAACACCCCACTTCCCCATGATGAGCCCAATTACAGGACAAAACGCTATTGGTAATAAACTAACGACAAACATATTATTATACTGCGAAGTAAATTACTTACTTTTGATTGGCTATCGAGCCGTAGACGTGTAAGCTGACAAGGTACATCATTAGTTATAAAGATTATTCCCAGGGTACGTAAGGATTTTTATTCCCGGCTGATGAAAATCATGTTGCTCGAGCCGTCACGTACTGTAGAAACAACTGTATACACTTTTATTATACTGCAAATTATTTCCACCCATTTCGTTCATTTTAATAACGCAACACTAATTCCCCGTCGGGCACACTAAAAACCACAGTGTTACTGACGTAACATTGTGATATTCAGAATTTACTTGTCGTCATGTGTAGAGCAGCCACTTTTAAACAGCTGATCGTTATACTAGATCGTTATACATGCAACTTTTGTTATGGACATGAAGAAAATACTCGATCTAACAATACCACCCCACATTGAACTGTTACAAACACCATAATGTTAGTGTTACGCTTAAGGAGATGAATTAATATATTAGGCTTTATGTCTTGTTTAAAAATCCTGTACTTTTGTTTGTCATTTTATGTACAGACAAAATGAAATACATCTTGATTAAACTAAGTATGAACAATCAAATATATACAATGTTGAAACGATAGCAGGAATAATAGCAGTGGCAAAATATAGGTATATTAGTGAAATATCATAACGGTGAAAAGGAAATACAGTCTATAACATTTTCAGATCGATGACAAACGTGGAGAGTAAAATGCTATACTTCTTCAAAAGCATTTTTCTGCTACTTTTCTTTTTATCTAGTAATTATTTTTTATACATAAATGAACAATAAATTCACTAATAAAGCTATATATAAATCACATGGATAACGTGTAATTAGGGATTCTTAAATCTTTTAGGGAATATGTGTAATCACTGAGCGTTTTAGGGAATTGATGAAATGTCCCCTTTTTCATCAAATAAATAGATATGTATTTTCATGACATTTCTTTTACTTTACAAAATACTGCTTTTTGAACATAGCATGGTCTAATGAACGTCCATACAACGTTACACGCACAAGTGAATAAAAATAAGAGAACCGTGTTCATATAAGCCAAGACAATTAAAAAACCAAGACATCTTTCTTGTTAACAAGGTTAACACACTATTTTATGGCATGGTACTTGGCTTTGAACTAAATGGACTAAACAAGGTAAGATTCATTACTTTAACCAAAAGTAACTGCCAAAGATTTATAAAAAATCAACGAAAAGCTTCAAAATTACACCTGTTCCCTGGGAGATTTAGGGGTTTTCGTGCAATCCCTGATTTTTCAGTGATTTCACGTATTCCCTGATTACACGTTGTCCATGTAAAACTGAAATATCTCTGTTAGCGGTGTCACATATGTTTTTATTTGTATGTGAATGTTTTTCGAGAAATATCTCTAGAATATTAAAAGAACTAGACAGAAGTTCCTCGGAGCATATGTGTCACCTACCAGCTATCATCAGTCGAACAAGAGTTATAGACAAAATGAAAAGTTTAAGTATTGTCGGAATAGAAAGTGTAGAAAAGGGAGTAACTCTGCTTGCAGCAGGTGACACATATGTCAAACTGCTTCATCGCGTTGACTGAATCGCGTTAGCATTTGCCAACAGTTTAAGTCCATATCAGACACCGTGAATTTCGGCATTTGGTCAAGAAACGAACTGTGTGATACGAAATGCTTCATAAGTCATTTGTTTGACCATATTGTCAAGAAAACAAGCTGTTGACATATTTGCAGTGAAGGCTTTAAATATGCACAGTAGAGTCAAATACGTCATTTTTCTCTTCTACAATAATCAGCTTTGTATTGTTCTTCTTCAAGCAGTTTCCATGGGCATTTTCAGTAAAAGGCAATGCAAAGGAGTCATTAGACAAGAAAACCTGACAACCATTTTCCGTGAATTTGATGGGTTTCGAATCGTACTCGACTGGTGATTCATCGTTTACCACTGATTCGTCGAGAACGACTGTTTGGTCGAGTGCCGTCGAACCTGTAGAGGTGTTGGAATGTTTTCTCCCATTCTTCAAACCAGTATCCATGTTTGACGGTTTGGCGTATCCATTCAACCAGTACGTACGCATCAGCCCTTTACCCTATAATTTATAATAACATTGTTTACATTGCAGATATTACGAATAGAAGTGGAAAAAATGGTGGTCTAGCGGTAACGCGTAAAACAGGGGTCCCTGTTTCGAGCCGCCGCTACACCGAGTTCCCTCCTTGTATCTTTGATATACAACGGGAAAATAAAAGTATTATCGATTTCTCCTCAATTAGGTCTCATTACAAAGGGATATAGCCAGCTAAACCATACAAGCAATTTCTGCTTACCGTCTCTGCCAACTCCTTGCTGTTACTACTTTTTAACTCACCTCTGTAGAGCAATTGTTATCAGTTATCACAACATACAGTTTGACGAAGTCGCTTGTTCATGAACAAAGTTAACAATTATTAAAAGGTCAGTGGCAAATATAGTTAATGGCTCCAACCTGTTTGTAAAGAAAATATCATGTTTAAGCCAAGGGTAGTAATTGAGTAAGCTCCAATTTGGTGTTTGTAAGCCCTTTGCTTTGAAAAACAAGAGGCCAATGGGCCATATTTCGCTGGCTTGAGAATAACTTACAAATGGATATATAAGGATTTATGTCCCGGGCGGGTTCATATCTGACCACAAGGGCATACTTTGAACAACCTTGATTGAGGACTTGTAGAGAATGATATGTGCCAAATATCTAAGCTCTGTGTACTAGGATTTCAGACAGGAAGATTTTTGAAGTTTTAATTGAAAACATCTATTATTAGCTCCTGTGACCTAGATATACAACGGTCAGAAACTATTTTTCAATATTTGTTAAAGCATCTAAAAGTGTCAAAATCCCAGATCTTAAAGCCCTTAGGCACGACTGACGACGGACGACGCCGGACACAAGCTCATCTTGAGCCTTTGGAGTTTTTTTTAAAACAAACTATACTTAAGGGTGTATCAATGTCATGAATTTAAGAAATTTTCAAAGTATATGAAAACACTTTATGATGGTTTTGTATTGAAGAGCTATTTAAGATGAATGAAAAAATTGAAAAAGTGTACATTTTGGTGAACAACTGTTGGCTCCATGGCCATGTAAAATTTACCCCACCCACTTTTCCTTATTTTGTCCTTTTCAAACAGCCCGCTTCAATAAAATCCATTTTAAATGAAAACAAATATGATAATTTGGTTTTGTGTTATTTATTTCCTATCTATGGTAGTATTTCTTCATACAAAAACTAATTTAAGAATAAACAGGCACCAAATGTGGAATTTATAAGGCTCTAAATATCATCGATATGCTACTTTTTTGTAAATTTTGTAAGGGGAGATAACTTTTTTTACTTTAATAACTCAAAATTTTCAACACTGACCTTTCAATTTCTTTTCATATTTTGAACTGCCTTAGCATTGGCTTTCATTTGGTAGAATATTAGAAAAAGTTTAATACTTGAACTATTTCATTTTCAAACTTTTTTACTTTTTTTTTCATAAAATAAAATATCTAATAAAATCATGCCCTATAAAAAGCATATTTTTGATATTCGAGGATCCATATTGTTCAAACCTAGTGCCTGCTTTGTCTAAATTTGGTTTCTATATGTGAAAATACCACCATAGACATGAAATAAATAATGAAAACCCAAAATACCGTGTTTGTTTTGTTTTGAAATAGATTTTACTGAAGCTTTTACTCTGAATGGGTAAAATTTGAGAGAAAAAGACCAAATTTGACATACCTTTTTCAAATCTCTGTAGCTAAAAAAAAAAAGGACACCACCATATTTTTTCCCCATTTTTTCATTCATCATAAATAGCTCTTCCAAACAAACATGACCTACATAAATGTACGACCTATATTTTATTAAGGTAATGACACTGACTAAATCTCATAAACATGACCAAAATGCAACTTCTAGAAGGTTCTTCAACTTTACATTCAATAACACCGAACACGGAAAATGACAACGCCCTCTGGCGGCTATGTTTTTTAATGTTTTGAGCAGATTTTGAAGCCTATCCATTGACAAACAGTTTGGTGAAAACTAAATCGAAATCGGACCAGTAGTTTCGGAGAAGAAGATTTTTCTAGATGTTGTGCATGATTGCCAAGGCAACAAGACCAATGGCCCCACCCACTTTCTTTGAACAACATTTGAAGCTCAAACAAACAGCATGTATCTGACAAAGTTTGTTTACACTGGGGCTATTGGTTTCAGAGAAGAAGTCGTTTGCAATTATTGACGGACAGACAGACGCCGAACACAGCGGTATCACAATAGCTCTCCTTGAGCACTTTGTGCCCTGGTGAGCTAAAAGACATGCTGTCATAGCTATAGCAGATCGTGTCTATTAATTTTGCAATCACAATTCATTTCCAGTAAAACTGGTAATTGGGTACATAGACCAGCCTGGATGCAATTTGTCCCCTATCCAATCATAACACTCAGTTTTAGGCAAGTGCTAATTAACCTAGATTTCTGACCATTTTTTCATTGGTTCGGGAATGTGAAATTGCTAGGTCTTTAAATATGTTATACAGCTCCGCTAAAACGAGTTTCCTAATCTCTTTTTATTACGTGTAGTTAAAATAACGAAACAGCATACGTGCATGATTGGTGTAAACTAGAGACATTTAACACTTTCACCAACACAACTGTATAAACATTATTCTCTGACTTAGACGTTACCAATTTATCTTGCAGAAAGGTCTATTCGAGTGTCTATCATTTAAGCGTCAGATGTGAAGGCGAGTATTTTTTTCTGACCTGCCTCAACACTATTTGAAAATGTCTCTTCAGTCGAACTAGGCAGGAAATGGGTTAATTTTGAGGTCGTGATGGTGTTTATGTATTCAGGATTTATTAGTTTTACAGAAAGTACACGTTGTATATACATACACCAAGTGTTTTCCACATGTAGTGGCGTAAAGCAGGAAGGAAGGCGTTCTCACGCGTTTGTGCTCAAATATTATGTCCATTCCGAACAGACGCCGAGTCTGACCTACTTCCAAAATGCCTGCCACTAATATTTTGATAAATCGTCAATATTTTATACATGTACAACCTATCGTTTCTAAATTATCTGCAATTCGTTTGGTCGTTGTTTTATTTAACCAAACATTTAACCGTCTGATCTAACCCTATAGCAAACTAAATATTCTCGTTTATTGTCTGCAATTGTATACCAAAGTTTTGCTTCTCGTATTGTTTTTGGTACCATTTAAGGCTGTGTATTGTGACCTAATGTGATCAGTATGAGTTTCCATCCTGAATGAAAGGCAAGTTTGTTTTTTTAATTATAGATATGTCCGATATAAATGGGTAACTTGTAGACATAATATCTAAATATGAAACACTTGTTTCCAAAGGCTGTACACACTTTTAAATCGTCCATCTTGTAAACTGTAGAATTGTTACATTCCCTGACAAACGAGTGATTAGTAATCTAATTATCTTTTTTTTCTGTGCTTCCAATAAATCTATTTTCTATGAAAGAAACTAATAGGATCGAGCCCGAGGTCACACCACATAATTCTCCACGCTTATTGTGATATTTCTCAGTATTAACTTGACGTTGAAACATGCGCAATGCTAACAATTTGGAGCCTAAGTAACTCGATGTTAGTTCATTTTACAAACTGGTCAAACTTTTATCGTCAATAGTTTCAATAGTATGTCTTATTTTACAACTTATTGTACTACTTTCGCATTCCGTTTCAACCAAACGAGAAAGAATACTGTCAACCCCACTGTACCAGTATATTGCGTGTTTTGTATTGACTATGATGACATTAATCGTTTCTGAATACATGTTTCCTAGTGCCAATAACTGATTAATGTTAAAGTGTATCTCAGCCATTACGGCCACTTTTCAGTGGAGAAGAAGTTATCCTTTCCCATTTAAAGAGGCTCGCAACCGGATCAAGCATTAAAAATAGTAATTTGTAAATATATGTCAAATGCTTATATAAATGGGTAAAATTTAGTTTAGGATAATAAATTCTGTAAAAAAATGCATTTCCAAAAAAAAAGAAAAGAAGAGGCTCTGGTGGGATTCGAACCCGTGACCATCCATGCGGAGACAAAAATGAAAAATGAGGCATCGCCTTTACGCCCTCGGCTACGGACGCTCTCTATATATATGGTAGCGAATTAACGTACTTCAATGATAGTTATTAATAGAACATTTTTCGGCTCGGGTTTATGTCTGACCCCGTGTAGAGAAGCAACAACAACAACAACTATACCGTTAGCTAACGCTATGGAAAAACGATGGAAAATATCTAAACAACTAAGATTCGGTGACGATTCTTGAGACGTTTTTTGGACTGATCATATTTTTTTAATGCCAAATAATGCCACAAATTTTCTTTTATTTGAGTATTTTATTTTATTTTGACAAGAACACCATCCGGTTGCGAGTCCCTTTAAAGCCAGATTATGTAATTAAAAACACTTGCATAAAATGGTTGTTTTGGGTCCCATTTTGAACAACACATGTCGTGTTTCTTTCACAGAAAGTTTTATCTATGAACTCCTTTTTTCAATGCTTTCATAATTTCTGGATGATACATCAAACTATTTAATATATCTTGTGTTCTCCTATATAATGAACTTGTTTAATTGTCTGTCTTGGACGCTCAGGTGGTAGAGCGATTGACCAGCATTCAAAAGGCTCCGGGGTCGAATACCAATAGATTCATCCCTTTTTGTTATTACAGTTTATTGTCCGATTGTTGACCTGTCAGTCATGAATACCGCAGATTTATGTTAAGCAAATAAAGAAATATTGAGCTCGGTCAGAGAATTCTTCCTATAATAAGAGTAGGGCATCGTACCCAGGTTCTCCGTATCCGCTCCCCTCTCTCTGTGGTGTCCAATTAGCCCATAGATGGCAGAACGGACGTTAAGGTGGTTCGACAGCGGGCGGCCCGCATCTCGAGTTCCGGAAATGCTGATGACTTTCACCTGATCTTTGCGGCATGTGCTTATAGTGGTAATATAGATAAAGAAAAGTTCGATCTGCTTCAGTGTCTTCCCTGTTAGCGCAATTGGTACGGTGATTGACTTGCAATCCAAAGGTTCTAGTATCGATTACCACTTGCTTCAAAACTTTTTTTTTTAACAAATTGTCCGATTTTAGTGACTAGTCAATTCATAATGTGGTGATCAAAGGACAGGCTATATTTAGTCACGTTATAATGAATAATATCAGATGCAAGTATAGTCAAGTGACAGCTAAATTTGTGAGGATTTATAGCCTATATAACAGACGGCAGCTTAACACAGGACAAAAGTAATGCTAAAAGATAGATCCTAAAGGAGATTTTATGCATTACTTTTGTTATGCATTAAGCAGTCACTTGCCTTTAAAGATCTACAGGCTACCGTATTCAATGTTCCCATATTACAGGTTTGACTTATGGTATTATTTAGAGCTGACGGCATTTTAAAGTTGAACTCGAGGGAGGTTACTCGTTTTGTTTTAACATTTTGTCAGAATTTCAGGAAATCATGTATAAAATGTAAATTCTACTGTAGATTTTCATTAAATTTTTGTGACTAGTAGAATTCAGTTATATCTATCTAATAAGAGTAAAATTAGTATATGTTAAACAGCTAGATTTTTGGTAATTTGAGATTTTCAGAATTTGACTTTTTTAAAATATTGATATTTCCAGAAAATATGTCATGAAATACTTTTCTTTGCCCAATATCTTATAGTCTATGTACAGTTTACTTGAATGTACAGAAATTATTGAGTTATATCATTCTATAAAGAAAATATTCCTGTTTATTAAAAAAGGAGCTTTTCTCGACAAAAGGTCCTGTCAGAAAAAAACGGCACTGTAACTTTTTTTTATTTTAACGAATTTTCACTCTCCATATGATATATTTCAATTTAATCAAGGTTTCAAAGAATTCTGACACAGAATAAGCTGACCCGCGAACCACCTTAATAAATAAAAACAACCAAATTAACTCAATCGAGTACCGAGAAATGATTTTCTGCCGATCTTTTTATCCTATCTGGATAGTATGTACCTTAGGTCAGAGAAGATTGGTTTTGAACCAATCATATTTCTTAAATACAATATGAACAAAAATGTCACATATTTGCTTTTATTTGAGCTTTTTTGTTTTTATACAAATCCACTTTTGGATTTTTAGTTGTCTGTAAATTATTATATGGGCAAATCAAACTTAAATGAAACCTCTGTGTCATTTGAATTATATAGTGTACAATTTCAAACCCGTATTTCAATATGTGTCTGTCTACCTGTTTCAATCCTTACATGATACGATTACCATCGTAATTTAGCTTTTGTATTTCTCTTTTTTGTATAGTGTATTTTATGGGCCCGTCACACCATAACGTTCTGGCCAACGTTCTCTGACGATTGAGGAAACGTTGGTAGTCGCCCATGGTCGCTGGGATAGCGCCAGAAGAGCGTTGTGTTAACGCTAGTAAACGTTAGTAAACGTCGGTAATCGTCGGAGAACGCTGGTCCGAAAAAAAAGTTTTGAACATGCACACATTTTTTCTCTGAGACCAGCGTTCTTCGAACGTTTAGTGTTAAATGCTGGAAATCGTTTAAGAACGTTAGTTGAACGTTTTACTAACGTTCACTGAGCGTTGCATGCGTTCGGCTATCGTTAGTCGTTCGTTACTCTAGTGTTATTTGGTTGTTTCTAATCGTTTGCTTTGCAGTGAACGACTCACTGGCGACCTGTCAACGACAGCTGAACGGTCCTCTAACGTTCGCAGCGTGTGACTAAAGTCAAACGATCGTCCATTGGCGTCCATTGGCGTCCATTGAGCGTTATTCGAACGTTTCCCGAACGTCTATGTATATGGGTATATAAACTTATGTTTTGTAAGCAAGGTTCATTTGATTTTGGACTACCGTAGAGACACCTACTATGGAGGATTCAGAAATACTAAGGAGGTTATATGTGCTTGCTATAGCCAAGCATGAAGTAGATGTACTGAACTTGAACATAGCTAAACACATTGAGGGACCTCGCCCGCAGAGATTAAGACCACGACGAAAACGACAGTGCTGGAGTAAATCATATTTACTAAGGCGTGAAGAGTTTGGTCTGTACGACCAACTCATGGTTGAAGTTCGCCAAGAAGATCTCAGAACATCACCATCTTCATGCGCATGCCACCGGAAATGTTTGATGAAATCTTTGGACGTGTCAGGGGAAGATTGACAAAACCGAAGACATTGCTAGTGAAAGAGGCTTCTTCTTACCTGCAGCGCTATTAGCAGAAGTAACCTTCCCATCCTCTCTGCGTCTTGGAGGCATGATGCTGACTGATCAAACTCACAAGAACAACTGAATTCACAACGAAATTTCTAGCGTTTTGTAACCCGTTCGATCGTAAAAATCACACGCCAGCAAAACGTTATGCTGTCGTTGGTCACACGTTAGTCACCCGCTAGTCGAACGCTCAACACGCTCGTCTAACGTTGGCAAATCGTTCGTCGCTCGCCAGTGAAACGTTAGCACACGCTACTGGTTTTCGGGGGTATCTTACTTGGTCGCTGTTACACGCTTCTCGTGGTGCGTTAGAAACACGCTAGGCATACGTTAGGTACACGTTAATCAAACGCCAGAAGTGTCATCTTCATTCTAGAACGCTCGAAAATTGAACGATTGAAACGCTCAGAGAACGTTGGCCAGAACGTTATGGTGTGACGGGCCCATTAGAAACACTTGACATTTCAAGTGAACGTTCAGCTCTCGAAATAGAATAAAATATCAGCTATCTGCACTTACCTCATATCATTCAATAATATTAATATCAAGAAATTGTAAAAACATTTAAGGCATAAATACATTGTTAACCAAACACCATTATCTTTCACAGCCTTACCCCGAGTACATTAGTTATTTGCATACAGTTTATGATTCTGATCAAACACCGCGTAAAGCGGCGTCTGATCAGGATCTAAACTGTTTGACACTCATTTTAATATTAAGTTAGTTAAAGTACATAAACATTAAATTTAAGAAATAAAAGCAGACGATAATTGTTAGCAATTGATGACGTCATGGCAGTGAAAGAATTAAACCCGCGACTCACCTGTGCAGAAATGTATGTCAATTTAATATGAATATTTGATTTTATTTCTTTTTGTAGTTCATGATATATATTAACATGTATCTGATTTTGGAACTAAACAGTTTTAAAAACAATTTTCAATTATATTCATTTTGGCTGTAATTTAATGAAAATCTGTATAATTCTCATAAAGCCAGGGCCCGTATTCTGAAACATGCTAAGATAAAAATAATCTTTTTCCTTCTCCTGGTTGTTTTGGTTGTATTATATACAGTGGAAACTCGATACTTGGAACTCGATTAAATCGACCTTTCGCCTAAATCGATTTCGCCATGGCCGTATTTCAAAGTTAAAACGTGACTAGGCCACGTTCTGGCTTTGACATTTATGTAAGTTCGACTGGATACACGCAAAAATTATGTTCGATATAAATTATTTTAAACTTAAATATTTAACATGTATTGTAAGGTGCAGTGTGGGATGGATCTCCAACCCACATACACATATTCACGGAGATAATAAAATATGGAACTGAAATAGAAAGTGATAGAAAGTGAAAATAAATAAGACAATTCTAAACTCGACAAATTTACTAAGTCTGATAATTATTCTCTAAGAAAATCATTATTGTCTTAGTGTTCGGCCATTTCAATTAAGTATTTAGGGATTCCCTCTAAGAAAGAGAAAAAATAAGACAAGTTTCAATCCACAGTATTGACGATTAACCTTTTCACAGTCAAGCTTTATGACATTTTCATTTCCAAACAATTTGAGTCCTGATCAGACCTCGCGTAATGCGGAGTGTGATCAAGGTCAAAACGGGTTGACACTCATATGAATGTCTCTTAAACTCATAGCATTGCAAATTGAACTCATTCGCTTTTGATGGACAAATACTCGTTACTAGGGGTTAATGTGTCAATAGATAAAAGCAGACGAAGATTCAATCAAACGATGTCGTCACCGTGACAGTGTTATCCGCGTTATAACGTCAAAATGGCAGTGAAATGGTATATTGTTAGCCTATTACTCAGCAAGTGATACAGCTCTGTTTCGCTTTTGGATCCTGGTGATTCTTGTTCGCGTTATTTACTAACAGTATACAAACAACCTCTCTCTTATTACCACTAAATTGTGTGGCGTATTATGTGTTTAAGGGGGTAGGTGCACCTTTAAAAAGTAATTACCAAATTCTTCAAACTTTGCATACAGACAGTAAAATTAGTTTCTGTGACAAAACTGGTGAAAAAAGTGGGGGTACCGGACCTTTCTTTTTCACAATTTGAGATTTTTCAGGGCTACCCCCCTAAAATTGAAACTTCACAAAAACTCCTACTTTTTTGTACTACGGTTTTTCAATCTTTATTTAAACAAACTATGTGTACAAAAAGTATCCTAATTTATATTACCATAGTAAGAATAAACTCTTAAAATAATGTTTAGTCAAGATTCAAAATAAAAATGTTTGATTTCACCGAAAAGGAGTAAAATTTACCCCACCCACTTTTTTATAATGGGAGAATAAGGCACAGTTAAAATTGCCCTACAAATTGTAGCAAACTAATTACCAAATTTTTTATTTGTTGATTTTAGCCTTTCAAACATAAAGTTTTAGTGAAATAGCAAATAAAAACACAGGGTCCCGGATCTTTTAAAAAAGATATAGATCGTTTTATTGAAAAAATGCATTTTTTCTCATTTTTTCACTTTTTGGTGTATTTTTTTTCAAAAAAATATCATTTGATCTTTTGAATTATCTATAATTTATACTAAAACTGTACTTCCATGAAAATTTCATGCTTATATTCTGAGAAATTGAAATGAAATCGGATGTAACAACATGCAACCTACCTATGAAAACGGTGTATGCTGTAAACTACGAATAGGACATAAAACTTAAAAAGTCCCTTCCGGAACGAAAAATCTAATTTTTTTCCCGGGAAAATAGTATTTTATGACTGTTTGCATTCACCAAAAATGAGTTCTTAACATTTTTCGGAAAATGAGTTCGTAAAAATTTTCGGAAATTTCATAATGCTCAAAAAGACAGGCCGACATCCTTAAGACAGGTGACTGCTTTAAGCAAGATGACAGTAAAACAGAAAGCCCCTTAAAGCTGTCACCTGACTTTTACGCATTCAATTAGCCTTCTATTTAATGGAGCACCGAAATGTTCCTTTGTGATTTGCAAGCATTATAGACTTGTATCATACGACTCCTAAAGGAGCCCCCTGACAAGGGTCTGCAGTGTTTATCATTTTGCACAACCTTCTGAAAGATTTCATTTTACAGTCAAAAGTAAATTAGGGAAGGCAACGTATTCACATGTTCAACCCTAGCGACGAGTTTGCTCTTCATTTACAGACAGTGAATCTATGAGAAGTACGCTTGGCCTAAGCAAACAGTGTTTACCCTGATTACAATATATATTGTAAACAATCCGTAATTAGTCAAAATGGACTAGACTTTATTATAAACTAGGATTGTCGATATGAAGGTTCAGAGAGGGGTGAATGAGTTACGACATGTGTCAAGAACAAGCAAGGTGTAAATAAAGTCTCGACATTTACCTTTATATCTATGTCACCTCGTGCTGTCACTAAGAAGCCTGTGTCGATATTCTTCAATAGCACTGCCGAAGATTCGGATATATGTATTTTCAGCGCTGAAAATAGAACAAAACTAAATTGGAGAGAATGTGTTATAATTACCTAAACAAACAGTCACTTGGCGCGTGACTAGGCTCCAGACTGTTGTCTTTCAGAAAATAGTTCAAAGAATCTGTCGTTTAATAATTTTATTACATTATAACTGAAAGGAACAATTTCTTTCAACACTGACTGCATGACAGTGTGGTAGACTCGTACGATACTCTTTCAATTTAAACAAAGACGCTTAAACTGTAGCAGTTACGTTTCCGAAATTTCATAAAAATAAATGATAAGTAAGAGAACATGTATCATCTCACGTAGTCCATTCGACTCCATCCTAGATGCAGTATTCACGGTGTCCCCAAACACGCAATACCTTGGCATCTTTATCCCGACAACCCCAGCTACACATGGACCTAGAATATACATATATGTACATGTATTTGCGAAACAAAATTAAATACGAAACTAACGTTATCTTATCATATTCGAATGAAACCCATACAACTCAATGCATTTAATAGATTTTATTATATACCAACCGATGATTTATAGAGATTTCTCAGTTAGATAAATTTGATATCGTCACAGTTGATGTCATCACTACATGTAGTGATGATTTCACTTTTGGTGACGTACGTCAAAATTAGTTTAATGACGTCGCGGTAATCAATTTTGTGTGTTTTTTCTGTAAAACGTCATTAAAATATATATAATAAATAGAATAATCAATTCCTTTGAATAGATATGAAAAAATATATCACTCGAATGGGTTGTTATCTGGTTAAAAAACACATTATCGTGATATTTTTTCATATCAATTTAAAGAAATTGATTATCCTCTATGTAACACACACTTAGAAATAAACGTATAGGAACTGAACACAATCGCAATGCTGAAAAAAAAACTTACGCAAACGAAAGACAATGTTATAACCGACACTATCAAAATCGCAAAGCTGTTACCCAAACTAACTCAAATGCAATTCAATAAACATATTAATAGCAATCTCATAAATGTAAGCGTCAAATAAGTAGAGAGGTTCTTTAACTCAGAGCACAACTCATGCCAGATCCAGAGCAAAGAAACCTCTTTGGATGTAAGTGTCGAATGTTTTAATAATGTTCAGTTATTTTAATCTGAACTCAAAGAAATTACCCGACGTCTGATATTACCCCAACCCGTTTGCATATATCGATGTAAACAAGAATGCCGCATTATGCCTGAATATCAATGCAATAAACCAAATTATGCAATAGCATTGAAACACAATATAAAACATAACAATTTTGAACACTGATTATTTATCTAAACTTGTATCAGATATAAATTACAAACTGCTTGCCATGTGCATCCGATTTTAAGTACAAGTGATTTTAGAAAAGAAAAAACCGTCCATTCCCCAAATATTGAGTCTTGTCAGTGTTTCAGATTTACGCACTGAACCTTACGTCACAACCAGTCGCACTACTGTGAATTCCCGTGGCGTCATCTGCATTTTTACTTTTTGGCGCAGGTGATACTCGCAGATATCACAGCAACGGTTAAAAAGGCATATTACCTGATTGAGGTTTCGGCAGAAAACATATTTGAAGTAGACAGCAATTCAGCATTATATCAGTTAAAATAATACAAACATATTTGAATAGATTAGTGAAAACCGTGGTTACAATCGGTGAAACGAACACATATCCACGACAAAGCAATGAAAAACTTCGAGCCGAAAGCACGTACAATGAATGTTTTATCTTAATCAAGAAGTGTGCCGTGCTCCCGACGCATGTAGCACGCATGTCTAAAACCTTCTTATGTTCTTCCTTAAAGAATTCGAAATTGAAACGTGCTAGTTCTATCAGCTTCTTAATGCACCTGTCACGTGCACGGGTGCCTCACGGGTGCCTCACTTTCTCCGTGCAATCGATTGATATTGTAAATGAGTCCGTCGTACACCACCAATGCGAGCAGCTTGCGCCAATATTGCGTCATACTTGCGTCTCGAACCTTGTGATGAGCGATAGGCATACTTACGCCATTATCGTTCGTTCCTTGGGAAATCGCACAGTTTGGTGAGCATGTATTTGGTTGCCGGGCGTACCTACTGGCGCTTACTTACTCATCTGACCAGGAACTACACTGTTTGCCATTGTACATCTAGCGTTTATGACAGATGTACTAGTCGTCAGTGTACCGGTGAAGAATGCATTGTAGCGGCATGATTTGAAAATATATCTAATTTGTAAAATTTTTACAAATTATGTAAATTTTTACAAATCATGTTTTCACAGTCGACATGATTTGTAAAAAAAAAAAACATGATTTGTAAAAAATTTACAAATCATGTCGAATACCGGCTTCTGTGAATTTGATTCAATATGATTTGAAAAAAAAAAGTTTTACAAAAAATGTCTTTATATAGGCTGGTATTCCCCTCATCCGGACCTTCGAAAAACTATCGTTTTGAGACTTTTTTTCTTAGTCAAGATATGTTTATGATAAACAAATGTCAAATCACGAATGACTGTGTTTATGTTGTATTGTAGCGACAACACCGAAACGTAAACCTCACTGTAACCATGTCAACCAGTGACCTTAGTAACACAAAAACTAAGTTTTTTTTTGCAATAAAATCGATTTTATAAATTCTAACTTTTGCACAAAATGTACAGATGGCAAGATGTGAACATATTTATCACTTGGTATACATTTTGTGATATTAATATCGCATATCAACTACGACTGATTTGAAAACCTTATCAAATGAACATATGTCACCAAACAACATCCTATCTAATCAATCTAGTCAATTTGTCAAACTTTATACCTGTTTCCAATTATTTCAAAGCAAGAGTTGCCCAAATATTTCGATATGTCAGGGTGCACGTCAAAGCTCCGTGCAGTATGTATGACGCTGGCACTGAGACAATGACGGAACAAATGCATGTTAGGTGAGAGAACTAGTATGGAAAACACATATAATCATAATGAACTTACCAAACACACAACTTCAAATGGTTTTACGATATAATAGTTTTAAATATGTATTGCTTAATACAATGTCTGGAGTATCATTTATAAAAAGTGTCTGCTTCACATGTCTGATGAGCTACATGGATGAGTTCTAGACGTATTTCCAGGTGTAAAAACAGGCCGGTTTAGCCACATGATCCACTCCACTTTTTGTATTATATTAATGGAGTAATATTTGAGTCCAATTTCACATTCAAATCACTCAACTGCGTTCACTGTGTTGTGCTGCCGGAAACACTTATATAAATACTTAATATAAGCATTCTATACAATACCATCCTATATATGTAAAACTCTTTTTTTTAAATCATGTTGAATCAAATTCACAGATGCCGATATTCGACATGATTTGTGAACATATTACAAATCATGTTTTTTTACAAATCATGTCGACTGTGAAAACATGATGTGAAAACATTGACATGATTAGTATATTTTTTACAAATTAGATTTTTTCAAATCATGCCGCTACAATGCAGCGTGTCTTTTTTTAAGCAGTGTAAACCATGATTGGAGGACTTTGAAAAGAGCCATCCAACCAGGGTATTCACTGTTTGCCATTGTGTACCAGTTTGCAAAGCGCAGCCATAAACTGATTAAGATGTATTTGGAAAATGGAGGTGCCCAGTATAAGTCTCAGGGTGAATGAGTTAAACCATAAATGCTGATAAATTGATCTTATTCATTGATACGGATATGTGCAATGTGATTGTAAAACAATTGTCAGGCTGTGATTTATAAAATCCGGTCTACTGAAAAAAAGTGTCTGGCATTATATGATACTGGTACAATAAAATGTCTAAGTGTACAATGGGGATGTAAATGGATGCATGAATGTGCCTGGACATCCACCGTCATTCGACACACAAGACACCATAAGTGTATATTGCATTTTTGTTCAAGCCAATGGACAATATACGTGAATGTATTTGGCATAAAATGCTTACATATCAAATTATCTGTGATTTGTATATTTTATTGTCTTCATGAAACATTCCATAGTCTCTTATAATTCAATAATGAATTGCATGGTTCATGTATATACTCGTATATATGTATATGATGATGTTTTATTTATGCTTTTCGGTGGATTACCGTGAAAAAGCAGTGGGATTATCGTCGCTCGTGCTTCTTTTATGAGTTTTCCCCGTTGGGCTCCCCAAGAATCGTAGTCAATCGTGTCTTATCGTTCAATTCCGGCAGTCCGTTTTGTCGCAAACCACTCAACGGATGAACACGAATCCAAGATCGGAAGTAACGACGTAATTCCGTTGACGTCGAATCAATAAATAAGTGACGTCATTGTACCGCCAACTGTCACGCACATGTGTTCGACATAAAACTTGGGGCTCAACACGGGATAAATAATGTACTTTCGCTTTCAATTTTCAAACAATTTCGTTTAAAAAGTGGCTTAAAAGCATAAATAAATAGAATAACTGTTTTTTTTTTCAGTGTAAGATTGAATTGGATTAAATTTCGATCTTTCACTGAAAAAACCCCAGTTATCTTCTATTTAAACTGTGTTACCATGAAGATACTCAAATAGAGATTATACTCCTACTCGAAACATTTAAGAAAGAACGTACGATGCTCGTGAGATCATTGTAGATTGCTCGTTGGGTGATCGAAAAACTAACCGGTTGTGACCAAGGCTGTAGTTTAATATAGGTTATGATCTCTCTTATTGTACAAAGCGTGAAACGACGTTTGCGAGGTATTTTGACCCCCATCGAAAGTTTGGACATATGTGACACAAATTGCGCATCATGATGTACATATCGGCGCAGGCATATGTGATTTTTATTTTTATTACAAACAAAAGCTCTCAAATTTTGAACCTCATAATTTAATTTAACCAGATTTTTTAAAATTAAAATCTCACTCTCACACAAGAAAGCACGATAAAGCATAAATACACCAAGTAATAAAATTGATAATAAAAATGACAGTTTCTTGGAATTATTGACAATTTGTTAAAATCTGAGTGGCAAAGAGACTTAAGCGTGATCATACACAACGTACTCGGTGTCTGATATGGCTCAAAAACAGTTTGGGTATGTCAGTACGAATGGAACAATACAATGGATACTATTTTATTCTCACCCATTAAAGGCGCCGTGCCAAAAACTATTTACAATGTATTTTTTAATTGCAAAAAGGGTCGAGTCAAATCAGTCGCCTAGCAAACCGGCGTATGATGAAACTCAAATTAGTTTGTATCATAGAGAAATACAAATAGTCAGTATTTCCATAAACGTGTCGACATGTACATTTGAAGGCGATTGCGTTTAGATTTGTTAAACGGTCAATATTAGCACACTCCTCACTACAATCTACCAGTATTAAAGCCAATTCTCAGTCGAAACAATTCGTTCTCTTTGTGGGGTATCGACATCTTTTGGACGTTCTCCAGTAGGTCAAGCGAGAGGTTAGCTATTTCAGTGACATGTTTCTGGCCATTTCTGTTCGGAAGTCCGGAGGCAACCATATAACCATCCCCTGAAGGAGAAAGTAGTTTTCAATATACACGTACTGGAATACCTCAGAAGACTGCTGTTAGTGATTGAAATCGATTCTGAAAACGGTTTTAATTATATCCAGACGCTGCTTTTCACGATGTCTGGTCGTGATTGAAACTGTTAGAGCAGATAATAAAATTGTGAAGTGGTTAACCATTACATGTTAAATACGCTTTGCAGATTTCATCTGAAACACTATGTTATGCATGAGCGCATGTCCAATGAAACCCATCGACGCCGGATCAGACACCGGATTAATTACCCCCTGATCAGGCTACAAACAGTGTAAACAAAGACTGAAGAGGTTTAAGGGAATAAATATCTGATAATCTCATATCTGGGGCTGGGAATCAAAGGTTTACAAAATGGCAGAAACTTTGGGAATGCTGGATAAAATTATAAAATGTATCTTGGTCTTTTCAAGCGTAATAAGTAGTAGTATGGATTTTTAAAATTTAAAGATTCAGAAGATTGGATTTAACTCTGGTCAAAGTACTGATAAACTTCATAAATATAGATTGTACAAATCACAGTTGTTGCCGAGAAATCATCGGCACAATTTTATGCTCCCCTTTAGGGGGGAGCATATAGTCGCCGCTTTGTCCGTCCGTTCGTGTATCCGTCCGTCCGTGCTTACGGGAGGGTACTTACGTGGCTAAAATTCTTAGCCCCATAATTGAAAAACATTAACCTGGCCGTCTCTTCTGACATTAACCTGGCCATTTCTTGTGACATTAACCTGGCCAGTTGTGGGACATAGGGTTAGGGGTAGGGTTAGCCTCCAGATCATTTTTCCAAGTTAGAGCAAAAAGAAATAGTCACTCGTGTGGCAAGCCACCCAAAAGAAAGCAATAGAAAATAGCCACATCAGTATCCTCCCGTAATAATGTCCGTCTGTCTGTCCGAGCGCACGAAAGGTTCTTTGTTGGGTAGGGAGTACAATAGATTCAATTCATTCCGTGATTACCCTATTGTTATTGTTGGGTATTTTTGTCGCTGTTAAACAAAGAAAATACCCAACAAATGTCCATCTGTGAGGACGTCCGTCCGTCCGTCACGCTTTTTGTCCGAAGCATATCTCCTTAACGGTACACCGTAACATAAAGAAACTTGCTACAGTGATAGAGAATGACACAAGGAGGTGCAGTACCCAAGAACCGTAACTATTTCATCTCCCAATTTTGAATTATCTCCCTTTTTCTCATTAAAAACATAAATTTTGTCCGGAGCATATCTCTGTACTGTTACACCGTAAGTTGATGAAACTTGTTACAGTGATAGAGGATGACTGCAGAAAGTGCAGTACACAAGAACGGTAACTCTGTCATCTCCCAATATTGAATTATCTCCCTTTTTTCTAAAAATGCAAAACAATTTTGTCCGGAGTATATCTCTTGACTGCTACACCGTAAGTTACAGCGATAGATGGTGACATAAGGAGGTGCAGTACACAAGAACCATGACTCTGTCATCTCCCAATATTTAATTATCTCCCCTTTTCTATTTAAAAAAAATCTAATTTTGTCTGGAGCATATCTCCTGAGCATTGCATTGTAAGTTGATGAAACTTGATACAGTGATACAGAATAAAAGAGGGAGTGCTGTACTCAAGAACCAGAACTCTGCCATCTCCCAAATATTTGAATTATCTCCCTTTTTCTACATAAAAATTAAAAATAAACCAAATATTCTGCCACACTGTAACTTGATGAAACTTGATACTGTGTTAGAGGATGGCAAAAAAGAAGTGCAGTACACAAGAATTATAACTCTGCCATCTCCAAATATTGAATTGCCTCCCTTTTTTCATAAAAAAATATTTTTGTCTGAAGCATATCTCCTAAAAGTTACATCATAAGTTGATGAAACTTGATACTGTGTTCACCTACTAAACATGCTATACCTTGGGGTTTTTCTTTGTGGGGATCATCCATCGTTGCCATTTACCTTTGAAATGAAACTGGCCGATACTCTAAACCCAAAATAGCCTTAGAACAAAGACAGTAAATTATGTGATGCTTGAAAAATTCTGACTGAGACCTTGACGCTGATATGAAAGAAATATATCTAATAAAGCATCTGAAATAAATCCTACATTTAATACGTTTGACAGTGAGGGAAAATTAGTTTTTGTATGATTTTAACTAAAAGTGTTATTAGTTTTACCTATAATTTTTGTGAGAATTTTACCTATAGTTTCCACCTTGTATACATCAAAGAACTCCAATCTGCTGTCGATAGTCATGTATAACTTGTTTAGCATATTGATGATCTGCATTGGAGTGCTGCAGCTAGAAAAATAATGAAGCAACTGTAAAGAGCAATTAACCCTTTCATCGTCAAATTTAACTGTCTGTTTGAACCCTTTTGCAGACATATTTCTCATCCGTTATAATGTGTCGCCATAATATGTATACAACCCTTTGAAGATATGACTTTAGAAATATTGATACTTATGCCAAACAGTTGTTTTCCAGATCAGACGCCGCGTTACTGATTTCTGATCAGATTTTAAACAATTTGCCACGTGGTCTTAAGTTGCCTATGGCTGTGAAAGGGTTGCTGTATAACAATGACTAGTATTTATAATAGCAGCAGAACTGACAGCAAACGTTTACATTGAGCAACTGGAGACTGAAGACTTTATTCTGTGCCGTTAAAACGAAACTAAGCGCAAATAAAATGCTTTACATTGTAATAAATAACAACTGTTTGGAAAAATCAACGGATTATTTTTCATCTGAGTAGCCAAAAAAATAAAGCCTGATCAGACGCCGGGTTACTCGAGGCCTGGTCTGTCTCCAAGTTGATTGCAATGGTATTACTTGTTTAAGAACAAATATTCTTATTGGGAAATGGCACCGTCTTCTCCACTGTAGGAAAAACAGAAAGTAAAACAATAAAAGCATAAATCAAACAGCAACGGTCTCAAACCTACACAATATTACGACACTAAAGCTATAAACCAAGAAGTAAGTGTATTACATATATTAAACAAAATACATTTTTATAAAATGCAATAACTGTATTTAAACTTAAGTTTCAATACAGCTCATTTAATTTTTAACAAGTTAGAATTGCGTTTTACAGTTTATTGCAAGATGACAAACAATGCTCACCTTGATCAGAGAACTCCCCGTAATCCAGGTCTGCCTTTTTTGCATTGGACTAGTGCACTAATGACACATTGGTTATAGTGACTTCTATAATCATTGCTAGGACTGTGTTCTAGATTTGAATTTATTTCGCAGTACTTTCCTTAAATTTAATTACTTTGTGTTTTAGGTTGATTTTTGGTTTAATCGAGGGAAAAGCAAATGTGTACCTTGAAATCTCTGTAAAGCCTACTACATCTGAAAAGAAGATTGTTGCTGATTGGTACGACTCGGGGATCGCGTGACCTTGGTCCATTAGCTTGCCCGCCACTGTCTTCGGCAACAACTGATACAGGAGACCTTCCGTCCGCATACGCTCTTGTTCCAAGTCATGTGTTTTGTCCTTTAGCTCGGCAGAAAATATTTGCATCTTTTTGATGATGTTTCTAATTAGGATGACGGTGACTGGGGCCATAACCAAGGCGATAGCCAGTTCAAACGCACTAACAAGTAATTTTTCCTCGAGGTCTTGGTTCTGTCTGGTTGCTGTCTGGAGGTACAGTGGGGAAGCATTTAGATTAATATGAATCAATAGACATTTCAAATAGAATGAATAGTGCTTTGCCTTTAAGTTTCGTTTGCGTTTAAACGAAAATAAATAAATACGAAAGAAGACTCAAGCAGGAAACGCAACACAAACAATACACCCATCCCCAAAGCAGAACACACACACAGCCATACCATAACAAACACACACAACCACACACACACACACACACGCAATACCCGCTTTCTCCACTTAACACGGGTAAAACGTCATTCATTCTCGTGAACAAAAACATTCATACTAAATAATCTGAAATGCGCGACAGACGTTTGGAAACTATTTTACCCTGGCAATCAATATAGAGCATCTGATCAGGCTTCAAACTGTTTTTCACTCAGACAGTAATATATCGTGCAAATGTTCAACAAAATGTCAGACATGACTTTCACTAGCACTGTATATCTGCAAATTATTTACAAAAATCCAGTTAATATCTGACATCACTATCTAGTAAGTGGAAAGTGGATTTATTTTGTAAAAACCTTATAATCATATTGACGCGTCAAATGACCCTGTTAGTGCCATATACTGTCCATTGTCAGTTAGGCAAGTGACTGCTTAAAGCAAAATGAAAGTAAATCAATAATTCCAACAATAATCGCTCCAGTTCCAGTGTTACAACAGTAGGCTGAAGCGTTTCGATTTTACTAAAAGATGATAGCTTTAAGCAGACTGAAAGAAGAGCAGAAAGCTCTGAGACAAAATCTTGCTTTACTTTTAGCCAGCTTTAAGCCTTGTCATCTGCATTCAAATCTTTAACGTACATCAATCTCATATTTGTCTAAAGTGTTTACTGTAATACACGTCATTTTGTTATTGTGCTATCAACTTATTTTTGCGTATTGAATGTAGTTTATTTGGTATTGTCTTTGAAATAATCGTTGATTATTGATAACAAAGTCCTTATTCTTGTCATTTGTGAAATTAAAAGTGAAAACAATATACACTTCCGTTTTTTGAATTTCCTAATTACATGCACTCGTACTAAGAGATGATAGCATTATGATTTACTTTCAGTCTGTTTTCAGCATTTGGAGCTGAAAATATATGTATTCAATCTATGTGCTTTGCTTGTACATAATGATATGTGGTCTATTTCGTATGCTCTACATACTAGCAAATGAAAGCTTAAAGCAGACTGAAAGATGAGAATACTGTTTTAATGAGCAGTGTGTTTTACTTGAACTCTGCTTTAATAGTTTGCAGCTGCAGATATAGGTATTCGATCCTTGTGCTGATGTGTACACTGTTTTGCTTGAACATAAACGGACAAATTCCATTTTGTATTTCCCATTTACTAATGAGATGATAGAATAAAGCAGGGCTGAAAGATTAGCAGAATGCTCTGAGACAAAACCCTGCTTTACTTTTAGCCAGTTTTAAGCGTTGTCATCTCCATTCAAATCTTTAACGTACATCAATATCATATGTGTCTAAAGTGTTGACTGTATTTAATCGTCATTAAGTATTTATGCTATCAACTTATATTTGCTTATTGAATGTAGTATAATTGGTATTGTCTTTGAAATAAAATTAATTAGAAAAAGTTCTAGCTGCTGAATATAAGCAACATTGTTCCTCTCCTATGGAAAACATTTCTAATAAAAAATGCTAATGTCAGGAAAAAGAGTTATAGACTTTTTATTTTCACTACAATGTGCCAGTTATTTAGCCACAATGATTTCCAGTCGTCTGCCACTTTCTTTAAACAAATATTAAATACAGTTTATGTATGAGACGTTGATAATTTAGAATACAAAAGTGGGTGCTTTCATTTTTGGCTGAGTATTATTATATCAGTCTAAGTACAGATGTAGGATGATTTGGGTTAAAAAGACGAGTGTGTTCATAGTTATATGTCCTTGGTGTACTCAGCGATACTAGAATGTAGCATATTCTAATATTGCTTACTCTCTAGTGTCTACATATTTAATGGATTTTGATTAACCTAGATAAACTGTACATAAACAAAAGTTCTCAGATTAATTTAATTATGAGTGAAATGGAAGCAATTGTTTTCAGCGGTCAAAGATTTGTGATTCGTCCAACTAAACTTTGAAGAAGGTTTGGGAAGTTTTTCATTTGGTTCGGTGTATGTTTACTATTGTTACGCTTGCAACACATTAATAGGACACAAGTGAGGGAGTTGGTGGGGTGGATTGGACTTTAAACGTTTCAATATAAACTATAAATAAGCTGAACCTATTTGAGCTCAGTGTTCCATAAAATACACAGGCACACAGTGTACACTATTTGCTGATATGAGTTTCAATATAATACAGAACAAAACTGAAATTTTAGCCCAGACATACCTTAGATAAAAATGGACTGATCCAATATACAGACATGGAAGAATATATTAGCCGAACATGTGTTAACCAAACAGCTTGTCAATTATAAACTTGCTCCTAACGAGTTGTTTGTGATTGAAATATTTGGCAACCGAGATATGTTATTTAGTAATGTAAGTGCTGAAGACCGGGAGAAAGTGGTATTAACTTATCAAATTATATTGATGTGTTAGTGACATTCAGTTTATTTAGAGACTTTATGCATCTTAAGTTGTATGTTAGTAACATTGCATTAAGATGCATTTTAATCATTGTTTATTGTGTTTTCTCTTCTTAATTTATTTCTATTTACATATTGTGCAGGCACACCCACTATGTTAAAACAGACTACATGCATTTTCTCAAGTTTGCAGGATCAGTGTTAATGTGACCAGAATAGTAATTTCTTGTAACAGTTCTCATCAGATGTAAGAGTATGGCATGGGTTGTATAACTGCAGATATATATTGCAGTTAATTACCTGTTACTTTTATATATTTATTAATTAAGATCTACTTAAACATGGCAGGAGAATAGCTTTGACGTCGTTGTCAAATTGTCGTTGTATTCTAGAGCTGGACTTCTGAGACAGAAGGGTCTAAGCGGAAAAGGAACAGTTCTGTTTATACAATGGTAAAGTTATATTATAAATCCCCTATCAATTTCTAATATGCGTTTACTGTGTATCGATCGATATATAAGATCTCCAAAATTTTGTTTATGTTATTTAAAATGACAGATATCACTGGGTAGGAACTTGGTTACAGTGGGGCGAGGGTCCTCCCGACAGGTGGTATAGGGGTCCTGCCTACACATGTTTTAGAGTCGTTTCGTGAAGCTAAACCAGTCATGTTGAAATGAACGCTAAAGTGGTAATTTACGGCTAAACTGTCAAAACCACTGTAAAACTGAATTTTCATCATATAATCTGGTGTTTTTCCAAGCGTCTTATATGCTTATTTCGTTCAATTTATGGAATTTATGGCTGAAATAGTTAATTAAACGACGTGGAAATCACGTTTTTTGTACACAACGATAAATTCTTGTAAAAGACTGTATAAATTCGCCTGTATTCAATATTCGTTAAAGTTTCTGGCAAGATTAATACTTAAATAACATATATGCAAGAGACTCGCATTAATAATATAAAATATCAATGAAATTTACTGGATTGTTTTATGATATATAATGTTACAGAGTCTTACAGAGAGTGTTACAGGTTCTCTAACGACAGGTTATTAAATGTTACAGGTTCTTATCTACATTTTTGTTTTTGTTTGAGAGAGAATGGATCTAAAGTGCATGTTTTGCAAAGGGGTCCTATATCTTTTACAATGCTTTAAGCCGTCACCTGGCTTTTATAAATCAATTAGCCTTCGTTTTAGTGGTTGTAAATGAGATTTACTGTAATTATTACGTATTATTGCGTTCGGTTAGTGCCTGCATGATATTTTACCATATGTAAAGAGCCATCGTCGTATTTGATAATTTCAAAATAGTTACTAAATATATACTTGCAAATATCTCTAAAGCGATCACTGAAATAATGTAACATGTAGAACAGCTCCAAAGGCAAAATATAACCGGTACAAGTAATATTAATAACAAATAACCTGCAAATTTAGCGTATGGTTATCTCAGTCCATTACATGACTTGTCAACCAAAGCATAGTACTTAATGCAAAAAATGTAAGCGACCTTTAGTTTATACATTATAGTGTTCAAGGTAAATTCTTCCTAATAGGCAAGTCTCATATCTTGCCACAGGCGAACTCTGGTCTCGATTTGCACTATTTGTGCTCTTTTTAATGCAAATTTTCACAACTAGTTGCTCAATTTTCAAAGTTTAATTAATCTTCTAACTATTTCTCAAACAAATAAATCATATGTGCAAAACGATCCGTCATTTATCAAATATAAGTTTAACCCGTTCACTGTTTTACTCTGACCGTATAGGCACGGATAAACAGCTTAGATTCGAACGAGAGGCTGAATAAGTATGTGTCTGAATCAGATCAAAGCGGTTTGACTATCTTAGAGATCCTTTTTCGAATTTGATCCTGGTTAGACATCGAGAAAGTTGGCGCCGCACCAGGATCTTAACTGTTTGCAAATACGACTGTTAGGCTGTTAACTGTATAAAATAGAATGCGTTGTAGATCTTCCACCAAGAATAGGATCGAACCGCAATGAAACCCGTGCGTATTATCAACTTTACAAAGTTTAATAAGTCTTGGTCTTGGCAATTTTCAATTCTCAAGAGTGAGTAAACTTGATTTTTTTCTGGTGACGGCCTACATGAAAATGAGTTGCACAAACAAAGACAAGATTCTTTGGTTCATGTTGGCGCTTTGACATGTTCAGTGAGCGCAATTGTCACATTCAAAGGCACTCTCTTTTGCCCAGAATGATAAACATGCCGACGTCTTGCCAGAGTTGTCCGATTATTGAACCGTCCGCTGCATAATTAATAAAGCAGTTTGATTTTGTTCTGAAACGTCATTACGTTTTAATTAAAGCCATAGACTAAACTGAAACATTTATTGCACAAAGTGAAATTTACCTTTTCTTTTCGGTGAAAACTACCCCTGTGAAAAATGTTCAGGAATTTTAGTATATTCATGAACGTTAAAAAGAATTGTTCTAGAGCTTCAAAAAATACTTTACACATTCCACAAAAGGAGTTCAAGAACATGTGCAATTCTAAAACAATGGTTCTGTAACATGGGGGAAAATTATGCAGCTAGACCGGGCTCGAACCCGGGACCCCTAACGTACAGGGCAAGTGTTCTACTGACTGAAGCACCTGGCCGCTTACACAACTCTCTCACCCACCATTTAATAATAAATTCAACCAAGCCACACCCCTCTCTACACAAGAACTCGTCCCGAATTCTTAATTAAAGAACACTCCATGAGTTTCTTATTATTATTTCTGTACAATCCACGTGTTACATATTATCCTATGGGTTATTTACGTTGAACGCCAAATGTAGCCGGGTGCTCATATACAGAAACATCCGCTCCGACCCGGATATGAACCCGGGTCGCCAGGTTCGCGGTCATGCATTCTACCACGTCGCCTACAAAGCGTGCTTGTACAACAAGACCGTACAAGTGATAATAAACCAACACACTGTGACATACTCCCCCGACGACTTGAAATTAGTCCCGAATTTCTGCATGCGTATTAGAACGATTGGAAATCGAGCTCGGATCATATACAGTCAAAGTCCCTCGTTGGGCGCCAAATGTAGCCGGGTGCTCTTATAAAAAAACATCCGCTCCGACCACGACCAGGGTTTGAACCCGGGTGGTCAGGTTGGCAGTCATGCACTCTACCACGTCGCCATAAAAGCGCGCTTGTACAACAAGGCCGTACAAGTGATGATAAACCAACACACTGACAGTTCTAAAAACATTATATTCCTAGAATTATTGCAGCATATCCATGAACGTTAAATTGCCGCTTCTATTATTTTTCATGAATATTCAAGAAATCAATCTGGAATAATTCTAGAATAATTCAACACCGTCCAACAGGGGTATGTTTGTGCCGCTAAAGAATGCCTGAACTTGTGGCCATGTACTGATATGCTTTACAAAGACTGTACTGATATTATTTACAAAGATATTATTTACAAAGAAACTGTTTTTTTCTTCTGCGTTTACAATATTGGCACGGGAGTCCGGTTGCTGGAAGTACCTCATGTATCAAGTAAACTCGAGTTTTCTAACGAGATCTTGTCCATTTCGAGATTCGTTAAGACTCTGTAACACTGTTAAGAATAACCTGTACCACTTATTAAACAGTCGCCAGGGACCTGTAACCTCTACATCACATTGATAGGTAACACCAAACTTATGATAACATTAAAAATCGGACTTTTTTTAAAAAAAATAAATACTTCAATATTAGGAATACACGAACAAATAGATTATCTTATTGTGTTAAATGCTGCCGTTTTTTACGTTAATTTAACTTAAAACAAAAATATGTGCATCTTCATGTGACAGTGTGACTCACTTGCCTTTATTTCCTCTATTTACCTGAATTCTAACGCAGCCTATCTTCTTAAAAAGAAGCCAAAATATCTTACCACGTTTTAATTAAGAATCCTTGTCATGGGGCTGTGTATACTCGCTGAACAATTATGTGTTTACATGTACACGCGAGAAAGAGTCATGCCTCTGACACATTTTTCGAAACGACTCCTATACCACCTGTCGTGAGGACCCTCGTCCCACTGTAACCAAGTTCCTAACCAGTGGATATGAAGTCATTAGTTCATGTCATCCATCGGACGTTCTCAAACAAGTCTTCCGTATAAGTTAAAACGACACAAGATTGTCACTATGTTAAATACTCAATAGCGTATATCTAGTGGGGTTTTCCATGCATGGCTCACATTTCCATAGCTAACTCGAGATCTTACAATCTGATAATTTCTGACAGATAGCCCTACCCATACTTTGTTACCCCTAATATTTCAATTGTGTGTGCAGTTGATGGCATTTTGATCTAAAGCAAAATAATGTTGAAACCACGTCATCTGATTGAACGTTTACAATAAAACGATCACAACATGGCCCAGGCAGGCCTTCTGCTCATAATGGCACACTTGGTGTCACAATGGCCTCATGCATTATGGGTGTTATAGGAGAGATGCTCCTTACAAGATTGTTGGATAATCATGGTTAGAGGTCAGGGTCGAGATCAGAGAGACATTGAAGTGACCTGCGCAACACTTTGTGCAATCCAAAGATGTATCCACACGCCAGGAATGGTCATTCTAAATGTAATATAGGAGATATTCTCCGGTCAGTGATATCAATAACCAAACTAAGAGGTAATTGTATTAGCGACTTGCAAGTGGTACGCGATACTTGGCATTCCCAATATTTTTCAGCATTCCAAGTTTGGTAATCCTTCAAGACATTTCCTGACTAGTTTCGGAGATGACACCCAGTGACTTAGTCTTGTAAAACTCCTGCAAATTGTGCTGAAAGCTGTACTATTGTCAATGCAAGAAACAGTGAAGCGTCTAATTTGAAGCCCATCTCTTACATTTGATGGTTTGGTTTGAGAAAATCCTTGATTTTGAGTATGTCAATGCCTGTTTATACAGAATGAGAGTGCATTGCCATATCCTTCATGCATTCACAGGTACTTTTACGCATATTGAGAGCAATGGGAGGGGTAATCATACAAAATACCGAGAGTAACGTCTTTACAAAAACGAAGTATGAAAGATTTTGCTCAGGACAATTTCAGAACGTAAATACTGACCGATAGACAGACGGACCAAGTAAATAATCACGGTAAGAGAGCCAGATCAAAATGACCTTCAAGTAGTATTCGACACTCATCTATTCTAATATGTATCCACCGATCAGGGTTGATAGTCTCAGATGACATAATATAAGATATCTTCTCCGCACAATTCCAAGAAAAGTGGACTGACCGAAGAACAATGGGATTCATATAACCCCTACTACCAGTGGGGTTTACTAACCATTACACATTGGGTGAGGAAGTACAAGGTTTAGTACAAATAAAGCTTGACTTTAAACGAGGACGAGGCAATCGATACTTACTTCTATTATCTGCATGCCAAGCCGGTCTTGTATTGTCTTGAGTATGTTTATGTATTCGGTCATGTTGTCAAACCAAACAGCGCCGGATACCACCGACGCCCCAGTGACTTTATTTATAGAGATGGTGTTCCGCATACTCTCCAATGTATGGCTAAGTGATGAGTTTGTGTAAAGCTTGTCGATGAGGTCACGGGACAAAGTAGAGTAGAGTACTGACTGAGCTAGATATGTGGATCCAAGACTCTCCATTTCTTTGTACCAAAGTAATTCCTGCAGCGGGAATTGACCTGAAAGAAAAGGTATGATAAATGTTCTGAATAAGGGGAGATCCTTTGAAAGCACAGAAAACAAAGCAAATACTGAAAATAATTGAGTCTGTTCATGAGCAATACTGAAATATGCAACAGTGCTCACGCCCCCTAGCACCAGCTGAAGCGGAATTCAACTTTCAGCTGTAAATGCGCTAAAATCAATGATTAAAAAGGACCAGAAAGTATAACAACACTGAGAATGAAGTACGGGGCGACTTTTTACGGCCGCCACACAAGCACTTAACATCTGCTGTTGTGAATCATATAAGTTCTGAATAAGGGGAGATCCTTTGAAAGCACAGAAAACAAAGCAAATACTGAAAATTGCAGAATCGGTTTAATTGAGTCTGTTCATGAGCAATACTGAAATATGCAACAGTGCTCACGCCCCCTAGCACAAGCTTAAGCGGTCTTCTTCGCCGATAAACGCATGTGTGCTACGGAGAAAGTAAAGGCTATTCTCTCCCGATAAATGTGTCTGGCTGGTCGTATCCAAGCGTACTAGAGTTATTTAGACTGTCTATGTGCCTTTCTTTTAAATCCCTATAACTTTACCATGGCTTTATTTACTGATATGAAACAATGTCTCATAATCACAAAAAGAACAACGTTTCTAGTGGTGCTTGTTTTATTTTTTTATCTATGCTTACTGATGCTTTTGTGAAAAGTCTACGAACTTAAAAAAAACCTCGTAACACCACTAAATATTAATTGTAATATAGCAATTTGTTCTGGCAGAAATGGTATCAGTAATATTATAGCATTGGACTGCGATAAAGCAACTATCATTAGCATTATAGGAAGTGGTTATGAAAGTCATACTATCAATAATACTATAGCAATGGATTGTGATAGAGGAACTATCGGTAGTAATACAGGAAGGGGTTATGACAGTGATTGTATCAGTAATACTATAGCAATCGATTGTGATAGAGGAACTATCGGTAGTAATATAGGAAGGGGTTATGACAGTGATTATATCAGTAATACTATAGCAATGGATTGTGATAGAGGAACTATCGGTTGTAATACAGGAAGGGGTTATGACAGTGATTATATCAGTAATACTATAGCAATGGATTGTGATAGAGGAACTATCGGTAGTAATACAGGAAGGGGTTATGACAGTGCTTATATCAGTAATACTATAGCAATGGATTGTGATAGAGGAACTATCGGTAGTAATATAGGAAGGGGTTTTTGCAATGATATTATCTGTAATACTATAGTAATGTATTGTGATAGAGGAAATATCAGTAATAATATAGAAAGTGGTTATAACAGAGATAATATCAGTAATACTATAGCAATGGCTTTTGATAGAAAAAATATCAGCAGTAATATAGCAAGTGGTTATGACAGTGATAATATCAATAATTATATAGCAATGGATTTTGATAGAGGAAATATTAGTAGTAATATAGGAAGTGGTTATTGCAGCGGTAATATCAGTACAGTGCTCCCTCTCTACAACAGCCCTCCCAACACGACTCCCTCCTTACAACGACATTTGCCACAGTTCCCTAAACAAGACAATTATATCTAACGCTTTTACTGCTGAAATGTCTGCTTCAAATTGTCGTCTGATGTTTTTCTCAAAGTTACATTTGATGGAATAAAATTTATGACGAGTGACAAACAGCTTGAATCCAGATCAGACGCCGCGTAATGCGGCGTCTGATCTGGATTCAAGCGGTTTGCAAATGTAAGCCAGGTTCCCTCGCTATAACGACTCCCTCCGAACAACGCACATTATTTTTGTCTCCTTTTGGGTGTCGTTGTAGAGAGGGAGCGCTGTAATACGATAGCAATGGATTGTGAAAGAGGAACTATCAGTAGTAATATAGCAAGTGGTTATGACAGTGATACTATCAGTAATACGATAGCAATGGATTGTGAAAGAGGAACTATCAGTAGTAATATAGCAAGTGGTTATGACAGTGATACTATCAGTAATACTATAGCAATGGATTGTTATAGAGGAAATATCGGTAGTAATAAAGACAGTGGTGACAGCAGCTGGACGTCGCGATATGACTGAACTACTGTTGAAAGCGACGTAAAATCAAAACAAAGTAAAGCAAAACAGAATGTGATGGCTAACACGATTAGTTATGAGAGTATATGTTTTTGCTTGAAATAAGAATTAAGCTACAAAGTTAGGGCCAACGATCTACGTCGTAGAAAGATCCCCTGTCGTCGAGTAATGACCCCCCCCCCCCCCCATTTTCAAATATTGACCCCCGGCTGTCGAAAAATGACCCACTATGTACTTAACTTTATATTTTTTTAAGTTAGTTTAGCAAATGCTAAATGTGTTTTTAAAACCCAAAGCTCATTTTTTCGGCGTATAAAGTGATAAAATTGCTCGTGTCTGAAAGTGACCCCTTCTGCCCATACATTTTGTTTAGATTATAATTTCTTTATTACATTAGCAAGATTTACCAAAGTTAGTGCGTAAGTACAGCTTGCCATGGCAAAGGGATCTATAACTGTTTAGTTCCTTGTGACATTCATCTTAACCTTAAACCTCAATTGTATGAAAATAAAAACAACTTGTCGTGAGAATATCTCATTTACATTAGCAGCTATGGATACCATACTTGTTTATTGAGTACAATTTGGCCAGAGTATGTCACAACATTTTCAGGTCACTGTGACATTGACCTTGACCGTTGACACATTTTTCGGAAACAACCTAAGGGAGTTATTTTCTATACCACATCAGCTTAATATTTTAATTTACCACGGCGCTCATACATGTACGTTCTATTGGTTAAAAAGGATATCCGTAAGCTAGCAAGTCAATACCTCAGTGCCCGAAGTTCAAAGGTTGTCAGGGGGGTTCGACATAAAACCCTTGGAAATTTCTTAACCCTTTGCCTGCTGGTCGCGACTTTACTGAATTTTGCAAACAGTTTGGATCCAGATCAGACGCCGCGTCACGCGGCGTCTGATCTGGATCCAAACTGTTTGGCACTCGTCTTTAAGTTTCTTTACTTAAAAACTGTATAAATCTAGATTTAACAAATTTTGCAGACGACGATTTCGAAGCAGACGATATTACCGCAGGATAAGGGTTAATTCATTTCTTTTTAACATGACTAAAGGTTTACATTTATGTTTTTGAATACACAACAGTATTGTTGAAAAGTATATCACTTTGGCCATTACACTTTGGTCTATTCTGTTCTTTGGTTGAAGAGCTCGTTTCAAATGTTCTATTCTCGGAACATTGACTCGAGTTTGATCTCGGCCGATAAATCTGAAATATAGTTGGTATCAAAACAACCTTAAATCTATATTAAGCTGTACTTGCAGGTAAAGATTGGTCATTTATTTATTATTATTATTATAGATTTTTATTGTTCCCCAGTTTTACATTTTAGTAAAGTAGATCTAGTGTCACATCGAATGACATAAATTCTATACATGAGGTAAATTTTACTTGTAATGCTCTTTATTCTGCATAACTTAGCAACTCCGAAATGTACAATTGTCGTACTTAGAAATTGACTTATATTGTGAGTATCTTGATATCCTTTGTCTCAGTTTGACCTTGGATTCTGTAGTGACCGAATCTCAATGTAATAAACAGTTTGAGTTGAATCTGAGATCGTTGTCCGGTATATGATTGGTCAGATTAGCGCAAACGCTTGATCTCAGACTCAACGTAAACTCTGTATAACCTTTGGCACTTATAATGTACCTATTAAATCTCCAGCATTCAAATAAATCCCCTACAAGCGGGTTACGCTGTCTTTTCCAAAATATTGCTGTTATGATTTAACAGTTTATATATGTCCATGTGTCCATTTAACAGCATCTACAAACAACTTCGATCCATTTCGGATGACGTTAGGTATTGTTGCCTCATTACCGTTGTCATCATTCAAGGTCGTTGAATAACTCCGATTATTACTTGATGACGTAGAATGACTCCCTGACCTTTAATTCGATGTCGTAGAATGACTCCCCGGTCATTATTCGATGTCGTAGAATGACCCCGGTCTTTATTCGATGTTGTAGAATGACTCTCAAGTCATTATTAAATGTCGTAGAATGACCTCCGGTCATTAGTCGACGTCGCAGAATGACTCCTTAATGGAATGCCAATTATTTTATGTCAAACAAATATCCCTTGTCATTTTTCGATGTAGTAGAATGACCCGACATGGTCGCAATCAGCTCCTTGAGGTTTAATTAATGTCAGATTGCTAATTACTTAGATTATTGGATGATTCTATGTTGTGCAATATACTGTCAACAATCTAATCAAGTTTCATAGTCACATGCCGCAATATGTTGCGACACACTGTTAGAAGACTAAATCGATGTAAATATAACATACGCCGTATACTGTTAAAGGGGACCAAGTAAAGGGTTTTTGTATCTAGGCCTGACATAATGCATCTAACAGTCGATGTATTTGAAACTTTAATGATATTATATGAAATAGTGACATTGATACATTTTGTCTTGGTACATTATAACCCCTCTATAACAGTAATTGAGTTACGAAGTATACAGGTGAAACAGATATGTCAGTTTTTATAACAGGTTAAGTCCATGGAAAGCTCTTCAAAGAACTGTGTACACTACTTTTGATCTGTATCAACCCTTTGCTTCATAGGCAACAGGCAAGACAATGTATAAGGCAGGACAATACATACAGCAATATGAATTTTATGCAAAAAGCTTCTGAAAGTTTTCTGATTTACACTCATCTTGCTGTTAGCTGACGCCGGTATTCAACACCATTATTGAAATATATTAGTGGTTCTCATTCTTATGTGCAGATGTAGGTACATGAGGTCTGGAACGCTTCTGTTGAGGAAATGGTTAAGGGCTCAATTACTTACAAAAATATGCTTCCTTACTCAGTGGTCACTATTAAATGTCTTTGACTTTTCAAACTGTATACTTGCATACATGTATTCTTAAGTTTTGAATATTTGAATATGTGTTTGACAAAGAACTTGTAAATTATAACCTATCAGTTATATGTGATATGTTTATTAGTTATTTGTATGCCCCCGGTTTCGACAGATGCGGAGGCATATAGTAATCGTCCTGTCCGTCAGTCCGTCCGTCCGACCGTCCGTGTGTCCGTAACAACGTTAAGTAGAATTTACCGTTTCGTCTAGCATCAACACCGCTTACCCAAATGCTTGGATACTTATACAGTTGTTGCCTTGGACCATTCCCTATTCGCCAATATCACCAAATTTTGATTTTGACCTTGACCTTATTTGGACTTAGAATATTTTAAATAGGCTATTTCTTGGTTAACTAGATTTTACCGTTTCGTCTAGCATCAACACATCTGACTATAATGCTTTGATAATTATACAGTTATTGCCTTTGACCATTCTCTATCCACCAATATCACCAAATTTTGATTTTGACCTTGACCTTGACCTAATTTTAACTTAGAATATTTCAAACGGGCTCTTTATCGGATAACTAGGTTTTACCGTTTTGTCTAGCATCAACACTGTTTACTACAATGCTTCGATACTTATACAGTTATTGCCTTGGACCATTACCAACTCACCAATAATACCCAAGCTCAGTTTGACCTTGACCATGACCTAATTTGGAATTCAGAATATATTGTCAAGAATGCCACGGGGGGCATAAGCGTTTATTGAACGCACAGTCTTGTTCAGTAATGTTTTGGACTGTTATCAAAATGTAATGTGTAATGTTATGCATTACTTTGCCAATGTATTTGTAATTTACTCTTTGGCAATGTTATTGTTAAATTGTAATGTATTGTAAAACATTCTCAAGTAAGTCACCCCATGCCTGCCCCGCCCCTCCGACCTGCATAATACATGGCTGGTTTACGCCCTTAACTCATAAATCAGCTGTCCACGAATTATACCACAGACCCGTAGCCAGCTGGTTTCAAAGCGATCGGGTAATTCCTACAATCAGTATCCACCAGACAGGCACCAAGTCAACGGTATCCCTTGAGAATAGCATTTAGTATACTGTACGTTCCCATGGTGTACATATCGTCAGTCTAAATTGTGACGTGTTTATCATCTCAATTGTATGTATCTTTAACATTAACATTAACATTTGAAACTTCAAATGGACAATTCAAGTTTCTAGTTTTGTCAAGTCAATTTTAGACTAGCTAGGGTTTGTTTATACAATATATTTAAAAAATGACTTAAGTGCAAACCCACATCAGAGGACTCCTTTAGGCAAAGTCTGATCTTGGTCTACACTGTATACAAAAGACAGGTGTACTATTGTCATGGACAATGTTTTAAAAAGACTAGTATACTCATCGCTAGTGTCCAGTGCGTTAAACTGTGTCGCTTAGTTGCTGGTAGGGGTCATTATTCGATGGGGTCGATTTTTTCAGGAGGGTCAAAATACTTCCTATGGGGAAAGTATGGCCGGGGGTCAAATACCGACGTCGAGTCATGATCGGGGGTCATTGTACGACATCGAAAAAAGAGCGGGGGTCATTCTTCGTCGTCGAATTTTGACCGGGGGTCATTAATTGATTGGGTCAAAATACTTCGTAACACCGGCAACCCGATTTGTTGAGAACCACTAAACAGAAGAAAACGAATCCTAGATCGGAAGTTACGACGTAATACCGATGACGTCAAATCAATAAATCAGTGACGTCAAGGCACGGCAAACTGTCACAAAAAGGTGTTTGATATTAACTTGGGGCTCCACAAAGGGTAAATTCGTACTTTTGCTTTAAACTGACAAACACTATAGTTCAAAAGTTGTTTAAAGGCATGAAATAAATAGAATAACTGTTGTATTTTTTCAGTGAAATATCTAAATTTATATCATTCCTGAACATCAGACTTATTATACTTTCACTCTTGACAATATAACGCCTGATGCTCACTCAATGAATTTAATTTCGATCTTACACCAAAGAATAGAGTTATCCTCTATATATCCAAACCGATGGTAGCTTAAATCAGAATGCGCCTTAAGTTATACTCTGATTTACTTTTAATTTACTTCATGTGATCACCTTTTTCAAAAGTAGAGACATGCTTTGTGGAAAAGGTTTAAAAGTGTTGAGATATCCTTTGAAACAGATTTTAAACGAAATAGGATAAAACGAAATTCATTGTATTCCCCATCTCTAATAATCGTATAGTAAAATGGACCTAATTGAAGGAATTGTAATATAACGATTCCTTATAAGTGATAATCACTGTTTATTTCATGAAATACTTGTTTACGGTTTCGAACAGAAAATACATGCTGTACATCTGTCAACTGATAGACAGGCAGCCAGGCAGGCAGACAGACATACCTACTACAGACAAACAGACACGATCACACTAAGAAGTTAAAGAAAGTTAGAGAAACAGGCAGATAGAGGGTTAGAGGAGGAAATAAAGAGCAAGAAATAAAAAGAAAGAGTGGGAGAAAGAATTAAAGACGGAAGAGAGAGACAGAGAGAGGGTGCGTGTGTATGTGTGAGAGAGAGAGAGAGAAAGAGAGAGAGAAAGGGGTGCTGGGAGGGATATAGTTAAAAAGAAAACATACTCAGGAATTAACTGCGTCAAACAGCCGTAAACAATTGTACGTCTGTTAGGTCATTATTTTTTCGAGCAGAGAGACCGAAATCAATAACGATGCCAATTTACAGTAATCACGCTGCAGCATAGACATGAAGAAACCCTTAACTATCGTCAATTGTCTGCTTAACCCTGATCTTGCTGTGACATCTTCGGCTTTGAAATTATCGTCTCTAAATAATTTAAATTTAGATATTTTGTAAGTAAAGAAACCTAAATACGAGTGTCAAACAGTTTGGATCCAGATCAGACGCTACCTTACACGGCGTCTCATCTAGATCAAAACTTTTTGCAAAACAGGGAAGTCGCGATCAGCAGGCAAAGGATTTAAGTCGTGGTACGTTTTCTATTAATATTCTAGTCAAATGTGATATTTCTTTAAAGCTTGATACTATTAGTTACACGGTATTTCGGCAGGGTGTACGGGCTTGTATGACGGTTTTTGATTCCGTATTTCCTGAGCGCGAAGTCTAGATCCAATACAAGAAAGAAAACATGCATAATCTGACAAAGTTTTACTGTCTTGACCCTAAAATTGACACTTGAAATTGACATCAGTGACATTTCAAACTCACGCGCTACTCGATAGTTTAGTACAATAGTTATACAGTTAAACTTAAACGATATCAGGAACTCGCATAAGTAGAAGTTATCTGCATTCCTACAGTTTAATGCAATAATTTCTAAACCGCATTATGTCGAACATATTCCGTATTTCAAGTTTAAAAGGTGGTAAAGCCACCATTTAACTTTGAATTACGGATATGTTCGCCTGAAATGAAATTGGAATGTTAAAATTCTCATTTCCAGGGTATCTTGAACGGAGAGTTCTCGGAGGATATTTACGTTTTATGAAACACGGTAACGATTAATTATAACAAATGAACTGAAATGACCAGGAACGTACAAATGAACACGTACGTTAGTGTCTAGGCATATCGAGTTCTGCCTGTTTTGGTTGATTTCGATAAACATATTGATCTAAATAAAACTGAATCCAATGTCAATTTCATTATAGACCAGTCACAAGCGCCGTTGTACATTACATTGTTCATTTCACGTCCCGTCGTTTGTTTATCATGGTGACGACGAGGGTGGGGTAAGCAGGGAAAGCAAAGCAAGAAACTAGCATATTATCGATATCTGAATTACATTTACACATAATGATCGATTCAAGACAGTTTTTAATTAAGATTTCTTTTGATTGCTTGGAAAACAACTGCTTAATAAACCGAAAAAGAGAGATTGTTCACGCGAATCGAGCGAGGGAACAACATCTAACTAGTCACGTGACCCGTACTACCCGGCAAAATCAATGTGTACGGTCTCGTACACAGTGGTCACGTGTGCAGTTTCAGCCTATCAGAGTCCAAGAATTTATGATGACTGGAAATAAATAATGTTACCAGCATCAAACAGTTTATATTTAGACCAGACACCCTGTTACACAGCATCTTAGCAGGATTTCATACTTGATTAAATGTTTTATTTCAGTTCAACTCCTTCACTGTCTTTACCCAGTTTGGATCCTAATCAGACTCCGGGTGCGGTGTCTGATCGAGATTTTTATTATAACAGATTTATCATTATTCCTGATCAAATTTGTACGTTACTCATTTCAATATTCTTCAGTCAAAATACCTAAAAATTTAATTTGAGAAAAAAGCAGACAGAAGATGTTTATAATTGACGACGGCATGGTTGTGAAGAGTTTAGATCATGACCAAAACAAACAATAACACGTGCATGTATTGCCTTTTTTCAAATAATGTTGATCCTGCTCACACGTGAGTCACCAGTCGTCTGTCAAGGTTTCAACTGATTCAATAACTCTTCAAGTAAGCATTTCAAATATCTTAATTCACGTGATAGTTCTCAAAAGACACGCAACTAATGCAAATGTAAACCAATGGATTATGGAATGTAAAAAAATGATAATTTTATAAAATTTATATACAGATTAAATTTTAATGAGGGACAAATAGTTGATATTCTGATTATTAAGAAGCCTTCCAAGATTTAAGAGCGCATGTCCATTGCAAACTGTTAATAAAATGCAACAGCACTAAAAAGTATGATATGTCGGGGTGTCTCATGTTTTCATGTTTTTCTCGTTAAAAACATACCGCCAAGTTTAGGGTTATGATCTGTAAAGAACAGCCGACATTGAGAGTTTCAGTTGAGTTGAGTTATAGTCCAAACTATCGGAAACAAAGATTAGAACACGTTGTTTTGTAAACATGGGAGAACATATGGTACGCTCTTTCCACTTGACGTATCAATATTTTGCTTATTTAACCTTGTTGTGAGAATACAAGTCAAATTGTGGCACAAGCGAAGGTGGAACAAAAAGGAAACTGTTTAAGAATTTAAAGTTCTATCTTTTGTTAATGAAATACAGATACATTTGGTATCAAAATATTTGTTAGCCTTAATTTTACACGATGCTTAAATTGTTAAGCAAATTTATATAATTAATGATACATTGTTTCCGTTTGAATGAGGTAGGGGTAACAAGTAAACATTGCTAATCTGTATTATTTTCTAAATTCTTACAGGAAATATGGCTATAAATCGGTATCTGTTATGTCCATCTCTTCTTCTTATCAAGGCAAGTCTTCACGAACGCATTGACCTGTTGTAAAATCTTATGACGTAAAGTCTTCATGTAAAGTCATATATCTACACTGACGCGCTGGCCAGCTGGGTTGAAATTGATATCTAACGCTTCCATTTTGACAGAAACGTTGCCGAAGGGTCATGGTAGTATTTCTGTAGACATTTAACTCCATAGTGACATCAAAGACGCTAACGTCTGGTGAAAGTTGCTTAAGTGCCTGAATTCGTTCATTTTGTTGAAACCATGGCAGTTTGTAAACGAGTGTAATTCAAATGTACTTTGATTTTATTATTGCATTATCAGTAAAAAAATTCGGTCAGTGACGATCTGTACTTGTGAACATATTGCACATGCAGCACGTGCAAACAGTTACATACTATCCTTTTGAACGTTTAGATGGCGTCTACGTGATTAAATATTGGGTAAAATAGTGCAGCAGTGTTTGTAGAATTATTTTAACACTCATTATAATAAATCTTAAATTCTAAACTTAGTAACGAAAACGTTACGCTCAATATAAATAAATGCACAGTTTCTTTTTTGTGTTTGTCTATTAAGTGTAGAACGCTTTGGAGCCTGGGTAAACGCCATGGCACTCAACATATTTTCTGGGTCTTACAGTGGATTGGACGTAACACTATCCCGTTCAAATGAAACAAATATAAACGCAACGCAAAACGTACAGTATAACAAATAGTTTACTTGATGACTTCATGGTAGTGAAGGGTTTAGACGTGCTTATTTATTAAGATTGGGTCAGGCTCCATCCCGTTTGTAATCGGCATGATACTTTACACTAAGTACGCAGTGTTGTTTTATTCTGAACTTTGATACTCTCCAACAGTACACCAAACTGATTGTCAATCTGTTTAAAGTCTTTTCCTCAGTCCATTGATAGACTAACCCCCATTGTCTCGATATGTGTGAATTTAACTGTCAAAGCATTCAACACATGCTATACCAATCTCAATTTACCTGGTGTGGCCCACTGGCGCCAGAGTCATGGACTTTTTATGTGTATGTGTTTACTTTATCTATCCCTCTACCGATATATATTATAAGTCCGTGACTCTGGTGCCAGTGGCAATGTCAAATCATAAATGTATTGGAATGGAATTACAATTTTTTAAAAAAAAATGTTTATCTGAGTTGACTCGATGCCGCTATACCGGTCTGCTATCAATAAGTATAATATCAATTAGATTAAGATTCTAGATCTATATCTAAAAGAGTTTTCCCAACCGATTAGCAATGTCTGTATTATTGGAGTGAAATTTAAAAATAAATAAATAAATAAATAAATAAAAAAAAATGCTTTTTTACAATGTCGTGTATGTTTGGCAGTAGATTTGAATAAGTCAGAACTAAAGAAACCCTATTACACGACATTGTAAAAAAGCACTCAAAAGTTTTACACCAATCTGAGAGACTGAAAGAAATATTTCAGGAATTACCTATTGTAGCATTCAGGCGAGATAAAAATCTCTGTGACACACTGGTACATTCTAAGACTAACCGCATTGTTAAACCTAGCACTGTGGTTTGTTCACAAGAATGTACTACTTGTAGTATTCTTGAAATGTCAAGTGTTAAAGACACATATGAACAATCAATTTTCAAGGTGTGTACTTATATTAACTGTAGGGAGAGAAATGTCATGTATGCAATAAGATGCAATAAATGTAATAGGATGGTGTATGTAGGCGAGACTGAGAGAGAAATCAGAAAGAGAATGAAAGAGCATTTGAGTGATATAAGGCATGAGAGAGAGAAGCCAATTAATAGGCATTTTGGAGTCGGAGGACATAGTAGTGATGATGTTAGATTTGTCATTTTGAAGAGGATGTTTAATGGAAGCAGAATTGAAAGACAGATCTATGAAACCGATTGGATTTGGAAGCTGAGAACGTACAGACCATTTGGCTGTAATGTCAAGGAGGATAATGCGCTAATGCATGCATGACGCCATTGCACACATGACGTCATCATCATGACGTCATGGTGACGTCATGACAACGGCAATAACAAACAAAGTTGTAAACATTATTCTCTTTGATTTTATGGCTGAATGCATGTAACAAAAATGTGACGTGTGTTTTGACGTGATTTTCTTTGAAAAAGACCCTTAGTGGTCGAAATATTAGAAAAGAGCAGTATATATATTAGTATTAATTTAGTTCCCTATCTGGAATATTGAAACAAATATTGTGAAATACTACTACTAGACAATACGTTATTCTTTCCCGCTGAAACCCAAACAAAACACAATCGCATGTCACTAAAATGTAATGAATGACAACTTTTTAATATTTTTGTGTATTCATTTTAATCTCAATGCCAAACAATTTGGAGCTTAATCAGACGCCTGGTGTCTGATCAGCCTCCAAATGGTTTGCAAATAAGATAATAGTATTAGTATAAACGCGTTTATTGGGAAAAAATAACGTTTTCTTTACTTGACGTCATTCGCGCGAGCGTCTTCCCGCGCTTCTGAATAAACTACTGATTAAAGTGTCACATTGTTCACAATTGTGCTGAACTTATATTAATGCAAGACTTTAATCACTGCATGATTAACAATTTCAACCAAAAATCATGAGAACGATATATTTACGTATCTTTCCGGTATATACATTCTTTTTTCAATCAGCCAATCAAATCGCTCGTCGCAAGCTTTACTTTCATTTCGTCTAAACCGGAATATAGGGGGTGGAGGAAAATCCTGTATTTTAAAATACCAATTTCAATCTTGATTTTTGTAGTTACGTATTCAAATCAACCATTGAAGAAATGTATTTTGGATAGAAAAATATCTTATCTATAGACTGCAAAAGATTTGGTTTCGATTGAATGCGTTTTAGATAGTAATTCGTGTGGTTGAAGTGACACGGTGTAGAATTGGTTGCACACCATGGTCTTATAATAGTAGATAGGCTGACCGGTAGAAGCTCAGCGACAAGATATCTAAAAAAAAAAAAGAATATCTTTTTTTGTAATTTTTTTGTTTTGTTATTCCAATCACATACAGTAGATATTGCTAACTTTTGGAGGAAAATCTTATAGATCAAAAATCTATATCTAATAGATCTTATACTAAAAGATAGCAGACCGGTATATGTATCTAGGCATTTCTAGAGTCAACTCACTTTTTCTTTTCTTTTTTTTGTATTTCCATTCCCATACAAAAGACATTGCTAACCGACCGGAAAAAATAGGTTCTAGATCCAGAATCTAGTAGATAGAGACTATAGAGTGTACACATCAAGATTTCCCCCTTCATATAGTAGACATTACTTACCGGTAGATACAGTTCAAACCACCGTGAGAGTCATGGACTTATTATGTCTCTGAGTGTACTGTATATATACCTCTCTAGATGTATAAGAAATAAAAATGCATCTAAATGTAAACACACACATATTATAAGTCCATGACTCTGGTGCCAGTGGTGTGGCCCAGGTAATACTCATGCTCTAGTGATTTTCAATGGATTTTTCTGACCAAACTATCAAATATAAAGATCGGGTCTCACACGAGAAGCTTCAATGGTTCGTTGCTACCGACATGTCCATAAGACTCATGCATTTTTGCAAGGAAATTGTCTGGCAAGGCGTTATGATCGAAAGGTCGTCAGGAGATGTTTTTTTAGAGGATATGACAAATTATTGTACAGTGGAGAAGACCTTATTTTTGCAAAAAACGCGTATACAGTGAAACTATTTTTTCCATTGAAAACAAATTGAAGCCTGATCAGGGTCAAAACTGTTTGCCACTCAAATTAATATGAATAGCCAGAATTATCTAGTAGTTGTTCTTTTACGTTTGACGTTTTTTTGCGATACGTTTGCGTTTTCGTTCGCGTTTAAACGTGAATGAATAACCTAGTATTCCCTTTATAGCCGTGCACAGTGCTCCCTCTCTACAACAACACCCACTGGGAGACTAAGTTGTAAAGAGTGAGTTCTTGTAAGGAGAAAAATCGGCTTACGCTTGCAAACAGCTTTAATCCAGATCAGACGCTGCGTAACGCGGCGTCTGATCTGGATTCAAGCTGATTGGTACTCGTCTTTATGATTTTTTTCTGCAAAAAATGAATAATACGTTACTTTGAGAAACGACCGGCAAGCGACAATTGTGAGCAGACGGTATTGCAGCAGAGAACGCGTTATATATAATGATCTTGTTTGGGGAACAATGGCAAGTACTCTTGTAAGGAGAGAATCGTTAGTTGGAGGGTTACCCCAATAGTTTGTTTTTGTATATAACATTAAGATATAAAGTTACTCATTAGCTTGTTTTGTAAATAAGATAGATGGTTACCCCAATAGCTTGTGTTTATATATAAGATAGATGTTACCCTAATAGCTTGTTTTTTTATAAGGATAGATATACTCACCCAAAAAAGAAACCTTATACTTTATAATTTTAAATTAATTTTAAATCAAAGCACAACATACATATTTTCGTGTAACAGTATATTGGTTCGTTACACAACACGTGTGTAAAATTCTAACCGTGTGCTACTTGCTTAAACTACGTCAAAACCACATTACCTTGTTTTGCACGTGGACCACGTACAGGGCACTTCCGGTCAGATATCATATCAACTAAAGTATCATAATTTAGCTAAGGTACACCGAAACAAAAATCACGGAACAAAAGTAAAAAATAAATAATGCCTACGCTGTCAAGAGCAGAGAGAAACAAAACATTTTGGAATTTACAGGCTACGGTGTCTCCGTTTGACGTCACTCGGATGTCTAACTCACTAGGAATGTAATTTTCAAATTGGCGAGACGTCTGCGACATACTGGCACCATGTTTGAGCGTCAAAAGTCAGGTAGACCAAAAACAACTAGCCAACTGCACGTGCATGCTATTGTCTTACGTCAATTACGTAACACATTTACAACCGCGACTCTGACAGTTCGCTACTTGAACGTCAGTCCACAGACTGTGAGCAATATGTTTCGGACATAGAATCGCCCTATTAGAGCCCGACGTCCATTTACTGGAAGTGTTGTGACGTTACGTCACTGACGTGAACGGCTGCAATTGGCGCGTAGACAGCGTCATTTGTGTCGCCGGGATTGGAATTCCGTACTTGTAACGGATGAGTCGAGGTACAATATCAGTTTAAGCAACGTTTTGGACACAAACACAATCTTAACAATGACGGCTACTTCGCGAATGCCCTCACACCGGAATAGAACAACGTGTCTAATCAATTGATCAAGCGCTACGTTAAGTCGAGGAGCAGGCTTAAACTGGCACTCACACGGACTAGAGATAGTGTTTAGCGCTAATAAGGCCCACAGGGAAATGACACAATGCGCACACGTTTGACTAATGTGACAGCAAATAACAAGCTTGCACATACATGCATATACTGACATTTTCGTTTTGCACCCCTACCATATAAACTGACGTCTAAATCACTCATTACGTATGCAAGAAAGCTCAAAATTCACAGACATGTTACAAACACATCAAAGTAGAGTTTACAGCTTCAAAAGATATAACACGCCCATCCATTTCCAGGAAAATAGGCCCACTATGTAGTGTAAGGTTTCTTTTTTGGGTGAGTATACCCCAATAGCTTGTTGTTTTTTTATATAAGATAGATAGTAACCCCTATAGCTTGTTTTTAGATTTTTAGATATAAGATAGATATTTATATATACTCAGCGAAAATAAAAGCGTCCCACGTTTTGAACGGACATATCTCTGACGTTATTTATGTTATACATCAAGTGAATGTACTTGTGGGATACTGGTAAGTTGTAGTTACACATGTGTAAAGTTTTCACAAAATAACACAGACAAAAACCGTTAACGTAACGGAATCATGATTTGCACGTTTTGCACGTGCACGGTACACACGATTTAATTAAAAGTAATTCTGTCACCGTCGTACAATACACACGACACATGCTAATAAAAAAATTGAAAAACACCGTATGAATTCAATCCTTGCATCATGCCACGCTCGTCTGAAGTTGAAAGGAATCATGCAATAACAGCCATTGACGTCGCCCGCAGGTTCGGCTGCTGTCGAAATACCAAACAGAGGCTTGCGACCCGATACTATCAGGTTGGGACTGTTCACAATCGTTTTCGCCTTGGTCATCCCGTTTTTCCTCCGTCAGAACTGACCACTACGGCACGTTAACGCACTTACGTCTACGTCATTTTCCAGCCACCGGGACGGCTAGTGAACACGGTGAGTCATCACAGACCTTTTTAATCGCGTGCATTCCAACGCTAAACCAATCAGAGCATGACTCCCATAGTCCGGTCAAATTTGGACGACACGTCACCGTGGTGCTAAGTTATCTGTCGTCACGACGTCATTTGAATTGGAGGCAAACTGACTGGTACCAAGTTCTTTTGACTGACGAATCTCGATTCACACTTAGCAATTCAGATGGTAGACTACGCAAATTGATTACATTTAAGATTCAGCTTCAATATTTGACACAGACCGAGTCCATTTATAAGGGAGATCAGCATTTCGGATATCCTCGTGGCATGTTTTTAAAGAAAAGTTTTAGTTCTTTGTAAAAACAATAAACGAATTAGTTATCGGAAACATAGCGCAGTGGATAAGACGTAGGGCTAAAAGGAAGCATGATCGGGAAACGTTTTATCAAGCGCGGGTTCGAGTCTTGCATCAACCTGATTTTTATTTTGCTAAAACAATATTAAAGCCAGAATGTCGCCCAAATGTATGTTTAAATCCCGCAATTTCTTATATAAAAACATTTTCTATGAATTAAAACTAAGCGAAATCCGTTGTCAGGTGCCTGAAACATGCCCCCCCCCCCTTTCTTTAAATATGCCGATTTCTTATCGAGATGGTTGGAAAAATAAGCTTTTTGTTTACATAACAAATCTTCGTGTCGGCTTCCGAGAATTTCCGCATGGCCGAATAAGAGTCACGTGATCGATCCGAATTTTCTGACTTGTCTGTGTTACTTTAGAACAGAATAGTTAATAATGGTAAATAGGTAATAGTGGAGAAAACGTTATTCTTTCCCGTTTAAAACGCAAACGAAACGCAAACGCATTACAATAAAACGCATAAAAACACAACCTTTAGACAATTATGACCATTCGTTTAAGTCTGAGTTGCAAACAGTTTGGTGCCTGATCAGACGCCGGGTTACCCGGCTTCTGATCTGCTCCAAACTGTTTGCAATTGAAATCATGATTTTAGCGTTAGCGCGTTTATTGGGAAAGAATAATATTTTCTCCACTGTAAGGAAGGTAACATCGAATACATAGTCGTACACATTCCTACTTGAGATAAGTATGATCATCGTGCAGCACGAGAACGCTGCGCTAACTTTACTGATATTTTATTCTTTCAAATTAAACGCATTTATAAACAAATCTATTATTACCATTGCAAACAGGTTGGATCCAGATCAGACACCGCGTAACCCGGCGTCTGATCAGGCTCCAACCTGTTTGCTTCTCAGATTAAAAAAAATAGTTAAAATTTCTAAAAGTAAATTTCCACAGTGTAGTGAATTGCGTTTGCGTTTAAACCGGAAAGAAAAATGTATTCTCTACTGTATATTGCGCACAATAAATACAGCTATCAATGTCTCTTGCTGAATGTAGGGAATACACATCCCTTTTAAAGTTTTAGAATGTTCCAATCTAAAAATAGCTCTGCCAAGTCAGAAGAAAACACTTTGAAAACATATTTACCGGGCGCAAGCCGAACGAACTCGGAAAATCTCCGCCGTTGATCGGATGTCAACAAACCGATATAAAAATCGACTTCTTTCCACCAATTTCATGGGTTTGTAAGCAATGTTGCCTCCATATACATAGCGGATTACTTCTTTTTATATGTTTAGATTACGTATGTTCCTTAATGTTCAGGTTTAAAAAATGCGCTATTTTGGCTTACATACTGCCTTTAAGGATTCTATAATTACATTGCACTTAAGTAATGCGGAAAGCCCCCTGGAGAAAACAACTAAAACTTTGATATTTGTATTTTATCATCCCTTTGTTTTGAAAATATGGCTAATATAGGACTCGAACACAAAATAATGCACCCCTTCCCCAACATTGAAGAACATGTGCATAAATATTCAGTATAATTCAGTATGAACTAAGATAATGCTTTACTATTCATTCTAGATTTTAAAAAAATGAGGTTGACGCGGGATTCGAACCCACGCTGAACAAAACTATTATTATCACAATGCACACTGGGTACCTACGCTTTACCTTCTGCGCTAAACTGCTGACAACAATTTCGCCTTCATTTGTAACTCATTTACTAAACTCGACTGTTTAAAAATGGTCCGAGAACATGCGGAATGCTGCTATCCCTATAAAATGGACTCGGCTGACCTTTGACACGTCAGACCTAGTTGTTTGACTATACCCCAATAGCTGTTACCCCAATATATTGTTTTGAAAATAAGATCGATGGTTACCAAATAGCATGTTGTGTAAATAAAATCGATGATAACCCGAAAAGATTGGGCTTTTTATAAATAAGAAAGATGGTTACCCCAATTGCTTGTTAATAAATATAAGATAGATGGTTACCCCTATAGCTTGTTTTATATATAAGATAGTTAGTTACTCCAATAGCTTGTTTTGTAAACGAGATATATGGTAACCCCAATTGCTTTATTGTTATATAAGATAGATGGTTACCCACTAGCTTGTTTTGGATATAAGTTAGATTGTTACCCAACAGCTTATTTTTGTAAACAATATAGATGGTTACCCCCATAGCTTGTTTTGTAAATGAGATAGATGGTTACGCCAATTGCCTGTTTTTTATATTAGATAGATGGTTACCCGTTAGCTTTGGTTGGCTATAAGATAGATGGTTATCCAATATATTGTTTTTCTATATAAGATAGATAGTTACATGTACCTCCTATAGCCTTTTTTATATATAATATAGATTGTTACCCCAATAGCTTGTTTTTGTACATAAGATAGATTGTTACCTCAATGGCTTGTTTTTATATATAAGATAGATGGTTACCCCAAAACATGTAGTTTGTTTTGGATATATGATAGATGGTTACCCCAATAGCTTGTTTTCGTATGCAAGATAGATGGTTATCCCAGTAGCTTGTTTTTGGTTTATAAGATAGATGGTTATCCCAGTAGCTTGTTTTGGTTTATAAGATAGATGGTTATCCCAGTAGCTTGTTTTTGGTTATAAGATAGATGGTTATCCCAGTAGCTTGTTTTTGGTTTATAAGATAGATGGTTATCCCAGTAGCTTGTTTTGGTTTATAAGATAGATGGTTATCCCAGTAGCTTGTTTTTGGTTTATAAGATAGATGGTTATCCCAGTAGCTTGTTTTTGGTTTATAAGATAGATGGTTATCCCAGTAGCTTGTTTTGGTTTATAAGATAGATGGTTATCCCAGTAGCTTGTTTTGGTTTATAAGATAGATGGTTATCCCAGTAGCTTGTTTTGGTTTATAAGATAGATGGTTATCCCAGTAGCATGTTTTTGGTTTATAAGATAGATGGTTATCCCAGTAGCTTGTTTTTGGTTTATAAGATAGATGGTTATCCCAGTAGCTTGTTTTTGGTTTATAAGATAGATGGTTATCCCAGTAGCTTGTTTTGGTTTATAAGATAGATGGTTATCCCAGTAGCTTGTTTTGGTTTATAAGATAGATGGTTATCCCAGTAGCTTGTTTTTGGTTTATAAGATAGATGGTTATCCCAGTAGCTTGTTTTTGGTTTATAAGATAGATGGTTATCCCAGTAGCTTGTTTTGGTTTATAAGATAAATGGTTATCCCAGTAGCTTGTGTTTGGTTTATAAGATAGATGGTTATCCCAGTAGCTTGTTTTTGGTTTATAAGATAGATGGTTATCCCAGTAGCTTGTTTTTGGATATAAAATACATTCATCCAAAACTTTTATATAGAGGATATCAGTAGCTCGTAGGCGTTTTTTCAATTGGTTACATTCTATTGTTGGATTATCGTCGGGGTTAATAACTGTGTAGTCAAGTATAACTATACCTGTTTACCTTAGCCTCTAAACGGATAAAACGTATTCAAAGCGTTGCACGTTCTCAGGCGTGCATGGTTTCGGTAGAGTCTCTACAGCCGACAAAATGAAACAAGCAATCAGTACAGGAAAGAAAAATCACAACTTCGATATGTTCAAATACGACACATCAAAGTGACTCAGACCGAAACTTAGCTGTTGGATATGTTACCGGCGAGGTTAAGGGCAACTGGCGTCGCCCGGGTTGCACCAAACAGACAATTAATAACGTCAGAAATAAGGTCAACATCTTCTGGTCTGACAGAGATATTCAAAAATCTGGTCATCCCCGTGTAACAACGTTACGTGAGGACTGCATGAATACGATGACGCACAGGTACGTAATCGATTATTGACAGCATCCGTCAATATTTGGCGATACGGGGTTTATGTTCACACGATCGTAAATCGTCTTAGACAGAATCCTCGCCCAATACGAATCCGTCGTCCATATACTGGACACACGTTACAAGAGACTTTTTCCAGATTATGACGCTAACGTCTAGCCTTCGCCCGGTTTGTCTCCCTATTTAAACCTAGTCGAGCTTATTTTGGCTGAGCTGCTTCGACAATGCAGATCAAATCACGACATTAACGCCATTGGTGACCGATAAAACGCGTTCCAGCTGGAATAGCAGCTCCTGCTTATAACGTTATTCAACGTTACGTGCATTCCATGATTATAGGTGGCCTCCGTGGCCTAGTGGTATAGTCAATGTGACTTATATCACTAAGCTCCTCACCGCTGTGAGTTCGAATCCCAGTAGGGTCGTTCGGAATTTTCATGTGAGGAAGCCTTCCAGCTGGCTTGCGGAAGGTCGGTGGTTCTACCCAGTTGCCGATTGTGCCTGAAACAGTGCATAAAGGACTTCTGGGGTCTTCCTCCACCTCTAATTAGCTGGACGTCGCGATATGACTGAAATACTGTTGAAAGCGACGTAAAATCAAAAAAATCAAATCAAATCGACAATGCAGGTCAAATCACGACATTAACGCCATTGGTGACCGATAAAACGCGTTCCAGCTGGAATAGCAGCGCCTGCTTATAACGTTATTCAACGTTACGTGCACTCCATGAGGCGACGTCTTCTGAGATGTATTCAGGTACACGGAGGCCACGGCGGTTATTGACCGTGATTTGAACACGTTTCGTCAATTTATTCGGTATTTCCAACTTTTCTGAGTAAATTCTGACAAAACTGGTTTTTCGCTTAATTTGGTTTACACCCCTATTCCTTTAAAATGGGTCATGAAAGGATGAAGGCATTGATACCAAAATCACACACTTTCCTACAAGGTCTTTTAGCTTTTGATTATTTTATCGATCGATTGGGAGGATATACTTGTACTATATATTTTATGTATAAAAACAAGCTATTGGGGTAATCATCTTCACTCACCCAGAATGTTCCTTTTCACCGCCTTAAGTCATCTTAAGGCGGTGAAAAGGAACCTTTTTGGGTGAGTGAAGATGGTTACCTACTAGCTTGTTTTTATATATAAGATAGATAGCTACCCCAAAAGCTTGTTTTTATATATAAGATATATGGTTACCGTAATGCTTGTTTTTGTATAAGACAGATGGTTACCCCAATAACTTGCTATTTTTATATACTAAGACGAAATAGAAACGCAGGGTAAATTTTCAAGGTAGTTTTAAGCTATAACTTAATCGAATATTCAAAATGATTATTTTTATGTTTTCCACTAATCATTATTGAACATTTTGACGAAATATAATTTCAGTGTGACTTTTAACAGGTCATGGGAAAAATGGTTTCTTATTGACATTAACCCCGCCAAAGTAATAGTGTAGAGCGACGGTCTGTACTTGGGGAATCAAAGCTTGTTCAATATCTCGCATTGTCCCCTCGAGCGTTTATCGCAGGCTCACAGCTATGACTCTCCTATGTATGGGGTTCTTCACCCCATTCCATAGCAAATCATTCGCCGAACATATCGCTCTCGAGAACGCCTCCGTAAGCGTAGCGTTCCCAACGACGTCGGTATACACGACTTCGACCATTAGATCGATATAGAGTGAACCGGGACTCGTCGGTGAATAGAACCTGTCTCCATTACCTCAGTGGAAAGTGTTTGGGCGAATGTGCCGCTAACCAATCGTTAGCCGTGCGCGACGCTGAAAGTTAAGTGGCAAACCAACGTAGAGGCGTCAGCCTCGTAGACCCTTTACGCGTAGCCGGTTCTGTACAGTGTTGCCATGGATATGTCGATATGTCGATATGTCTTAACATGTTATCAGCGGCTTCTCTGGCTGTACGGTGGCGATTGCGCCGGTGGGCTGGGCGGATAGTCCTGTCCTAACCTGACGTCGTGACGTACGATAGTCCCGTTTGCGGTCGGTCTGCAAGGCTTCCCATCTCTCGCATGCATCTAACAAGACGTTCTATAGTCGCGAAGTGCACCTTGAAATGGACAGCAGCCTGCTTTTGGCCTCAATGCCCTAACAGTACTACAATAGCTTGGCCCCTCTGAACTTCCGCTAAGCGTACCATACTTCGAAGATGTTGAAAGCAGTTTTGTACTGAGAAAATCAATGTGACAACATGAAACATACACAATTGACTGATTTTTACAATTGAATATCGCATCATCACATTTTTACACGGGTATTCTGCATTTTCACACTAACCCCGCATACGACGATCTTTAACAAGGTTGCGTGAAATTATCTATCGGATATTGTGGACATTTGCCAAGATTTTTGATTACCGAATTTGATAAATAAGATAGATGGTTAGAGATATATATATATGATAGATGGTTACCCCAAAAGCTTGTTATACGGGCTCTCATTGTGGTCATTATTTACTGACTAACAGCTGCAATCTCTTACTGTCATCATTTATACGCTATAAAATGTATCGTCATCATTTTGTACTTGCATTAATTCAACCGCATCAAAATGTGTTAATATTGTTTTTATAATTTAACATTTTTACAGCGATCACGTATGCTGTATGCCGCGAGATTACATGTGAATGTAGTGTTTATTAATATACGAAGTGTCTTTAAACTTCGCTTCCTGCTGTTTTATCGGTAAAATAAAATATATTTGTTTGTCACTATTTACTGTAGTTTTTGCTGGTGTTTTTACCCTAATTGCAAGTTACATATTAAACATGTATGATTATTAGACATGTAAAATATTTTAAATGATTAGAATAAAGGAATTTTACAGTCTGAAGTATGCAGTTGTCAATTTTGTGGGGGTACATTTTATATTTGTGGTCTACTAATGCAAAACTACAAACAGCTTATACACCAATCAGATGATTCTTTTGTAAGCCTCTGGCCTGGGTCTACAATGTTTGCACAGGACACAAATACGCTTGTTATGAAAAAAAAACGATACAAAACAATGCAGGTGCTAACTTTGAACTGGATCTACATTAGATTTGTAGACTTCAGGATGTTTCGCACCACATTGCGTTCGCGCCTGTCAGTTCGCTACCTAAGGTGTCTTTACCCGCGACGTATCGCTACCCGTACATGTTAACTACCCCCCCCCCCCTCCAAATTTTATTACCGAACTAAATAATTTTTTTAAATGTTTGTCAATATCTATCGTTGTTTTACCCTTAGTATTAAATATACTTTAAATTTAGTGTAACATACGAGCATTTAAGTTTATTATTATAATGAAACTATCACTTGTTAATTTGAAAGGCGCTTTTCTTCGAGAACACGTGTTTATATCCCAATATCGATTGGGAAACCAAACTATAAAACAACACATTTCAAAACGATGGGAATTGCATATCCTGATCGGGGCTCCTATAGAATTCACCTGAATATTCCTCAAGATTGTTTGCAAACAATGTTTAAAATTACAACTGTGCTCTTCACATTTATACCATTTATGAATAACGAGTATACTAGTCGTTGGTGCTCAATACGTTGTGGTTGAAACTTAGCCTCGCAATCCTCATTTTAACTGCGACCGTGCGATTTGAAGAAAAATACATTTTTGAATACGATTGACCACGTATTTCGTGCATGTATGTTTATAACAATTCAATCCTATCAGTCATTTGTATTAATGGCCGGAGAACTTATATTACACTAAACGTATGTTATGTAATGGTATGTAGATTGGCGCCAGGCCCTGTAATCTTTAAATGCTTTTTTACTTTTATTTGCACAGACTTTATTGTTTCATAGTCAGGATGATTGATAAATAAGTGCTAGACACTGTAAGAATTATAAAAGCATATGGTAGTGACAAACCATTGAAAAACAACCTGTAGAAAATAATATTTTATATCAGACTTGTAAGTTGTAACTAACATTGTTTTACGGCAGACACAGTGTTACTTTATATTGATTTGTTATGATCGGGTATCGAATTGAGATCAATGATGTATTCTCACCTAAAAAGGGTTAAGAAACCGTAAGTATGAAAAGTCCTCAAGGATAAGATACTGGCGTATTTAATGCGTCCATACCAGGAATAAACAATAGTGGTTTAAGAAGCATTTGTTGAGAAAAGCGTCCACAAGGGGTAAAACTCTAAAGACAGATATACATATACAATGGGAATACGATCTTCTCTCCCAACTGAAGTATCTAAAATCAATACTAAAACGATTTGAAAAATACAAATACATACGAGCCATACTAAATGTCTGATCTGGTTGAAAACTGTGGCCATTCATTACAAGGATACATGTGGAATTTTATTTGTTCTACTTTCTGTTGCCTGTTTGTGGCTAGTTTCTCTCAAACGGGAAAGAATAACGTATTTTCCACAGTAATCTAATCATACATACCTTGGACTACTGAAAAGAGTTAAAGCGATATTAAAATGCATAGTGGTATGCATTACTAAATATTGTAAATTTTGACTAACTACCTGTCAGTGTCATTATCGTCATCGAAACTAGGTATATTTTGACTGCAGCTTGTAGAAGTGGAACTGGAACTGGCGTGAATTGGATGTTTGGGGTTTTACGGCACTGCGATACTGGATAGGTGATGAAAAATAGGAAGTGCATGATAATCAGCGATGACTTGAGGAAGGTGATTTCGGCTAATCCCATTCGCTGCAAATCAGCGCATATGATCTCAATTACCGATCTGCCTTCGTTTTAATTCTTGACAGAGGGATATAATTTCTGTCAAATCAACAGAAACATGGCCTATGACAATTTAGCCATAGAAAAGCAGCAAGTTATGTAGGTATCCATGGTGTAACTGATATGCTGTAAGACTTCATGCATACGATTGTTGTCTGGACAGACGGGTGATGTTGAAATGATTGAGACTGACGCCATTCCTATGTCCTTAAAGCTAAGCCACACAAATGCCAGTTTTGATCATTTTGTTTAAACTTGACCAATCAAAAGCTTTAAAACGATCTCAGACTTATTTAAAAAATGTAATGACCACAGGGGCATTCATGGTTATATCAGCCTATTGTTCTAGATGTCAGCGGCACTGAGATTAAGGTATCGAAATTTAAAATAGCTTAAAAAGAAAAACAAATGAATGAACTATTTAAATACATATCATACTGCTGGTCACGACTCGACAGATATGTGCAAACCGTTTAGATCCAGATTAGACACCGCGTAACACGGTGTCTGATCTACGTCAAACTGTTTGTCACTGATCTATAAGTTATTTTAACTGACACATGTATAAGTCTGCTTTGTATATATTTTACAGACGACATTGTGAACTAGACGATATTACGAGAAGGGTTTGGATTTATATCAGGGCTACCGTCGTCATCGACACTGCCATAGTGGAACAGAACAGATGCAGTGCACAAAAGACCGGTGGTGAAATTCTAAAATCCTACTGCATAGTACCAAGTTCCGACTTCCAAGCGCCAACTTCAACATTCCATGTTCCGGATGCCAAGTTTCAGGGAGGGTGATCACGTGGTCTTTGTTTAGGTTACATTGTGGACGCGAGAAGGCAGCCGCGAAGAAGAAACAGGCAATTTACATTTTTTCTACTGTTCCTCCCTGTATTGACATATAGTTTACCCCCTATGTTCCAGCCTACAACTTTCCGAATCTAATGGTTCAAACTGTTTTAATATTATTGCTTTAGTATTCCCGCTTACCCTGCAGAAAAAATCGAATCGCGGGCAGTTTTGGATGAAACGGCGCGATTACATTGAGTCCCCATGACAAAATATAGCATTTTATTGGTTTTAAGCACGCTTTCGTGGAGATAAAACGATTCAAGATTCAAGATTCAAGACTCAAAAGTTTTATTGTAACTTAAACATATAATGTTTCTCGTTACATACATAATATATACACAAATATTACAACATGACAAGATATTGTTAGAATATAAGCATGTTATAAACATATTTGTAATTTCATGATTTAACCTGTTTGAACGTGTTTGACACATTCATGAGGTTGAACTCTCATATAAATGTACTATACCCATATAATTTGGATAATATACTTAATACAACACCTATAAAAGTTCATCAGTTTTCATGAACACATTTATCAAGATATATTTATAGTTAACTCACTATATCATTTAACCCTTTGAAGATAAGAACAATGCAATCCGCTATTAGAACAAAGACAAAGAGTTTGGATTCTGATCAGACCCAACGTATGTGTAGACTGATCTGGGTCCAAACTGTTTATATATGTTTCCGATACAGTTATCTCACATTAAAATGCTAAGTACCATTTTAACCTTCGTTTACATTTACTTTAGACTGACGTAAAATAAATGCATTGTATATATACATACTTAACGCTCGTAATTCACCACTATTGCATGTTTGCATTAATGATACAAATTTAAAAACACTTGGCCTATTATAGAAATGTTTATGTATAAAACGTTTTCTTAAATCATTATATATAGGGCAAATTAAAACGAAATGGTATTCATCTTCTATGCCGCGTGTGTTACATAAGTTGCAGAACCGTTGATTACGTTCAATTCTGTTTCGATCGTAACGTCCTGATTCTATTCTGAGCTGGTGAGAGGACAGTCTCAGTTTCGATAAGGCTATTCGATATTTACGCGGCAAATCATTTAGATATTCCTCAAAAACAAACAATGTTTTAAAATTCTTATACAAATACAGACTATTCGATATAGAAATGGAATATGTCCACTGTTGTACAAAAACATCAATCACCCTTTGTTTAAATATCAAGTGAAAGGAGTCTAGATCTACTGAGTAGGGGGATTCCCAAACATACGTGAACCCGTGATTATTTAAAAGCCCCTTAACATTATATAACCAATTCTTAACCCCATTGGTACAGCCCTCGAGCAGCGATCTATACAAAGAAGTCACAATTAAATTATCAAACGTTTGTAGTTTACACCAATATTTTATTATGCGTACATATCTATTAACATATAATGGATACCTCCCTAGCTCACCGTAGACTGTCATATTACAAGTTGATGTTTTAACACCTAATAAATATTTGCAAAATTTTAAATGGATTCGTTCTATTTCTTTTGATTTAGTAAACCCCCATATCTCTCCAGCATAATTTAAAGTTGATCCTACAAATGCATCGAACAATTGACATAACGTTTTTGACTTAAAATCAAACTTTCGTGTATTTGACCGTAATGTATTCAAAGCTTTCAGACCTTTACCTGCCAGAGTTTCCTGGTTTAAAACAAAACTCCTTGTATAATTGAATACTGTACCAAGATAGTTAAAATTATCAACTACTTCCAAACTATCTTCCCCATACGTCCAAGTTTCATTTTCTTTTACCCGACCCCTGTTCCTAAACACTACTATCTTACTTTTATCCGTATTCACCTCAAGGCCCCAGTTTTCACAATAACATTTCAATCTATCAAAATCTGAAAAAGGGAGATCCTTTGAAAGCACCGAAAACAAAGCAAATACTGAAAATTGCAGACTCGGTTTAATTGAGTCTGTTCATGAGCAATACTGAAATATGCAACAGTGCTCACGCCCCCTAGCACCGGCTTAAGCGGAATTCAACTTTCAACTGTAAATGCACTGAAATCAATGATTCCAAAGGACCAAAGAGTATAACAACATTGAGAATGAAGTACGGGGCGACTTTTTACAGCCGCCACACAAGCACTTAACATCTGCTGTTGTGAATTATAAAAATCTGAATAAGGGGAGATCCTTTGAAAGCACAGAAAACAAAGCAAATACTGAAAATTGCAGACTCGGTTTAATTGAGTCTGTTCATGAGCAATACTGAAATATGCAACAGTGCTCACGCCCCCTAGCACCGGCTTAAGCGGAATTCAACTTTCAACTGTAAATGCACTGAAATCAATGATTCCAAAGGACCAAAGAGTATAACAACACTGAGAATGAAGTACGGGGCGACTTTTTACAGCCGCCACACAAGCACTTAACATCTGCTGTTGTGTCAACACGGGCTTGAATGTTTAATTCTTTCCCGTGTTACTAATAATCCTGTCAGAGAATTTTGTTAGATGTTTTACATGTATTTACTTACTATGCTGGCGGTCTTTTTGATTGTAAGGTTGTGGAACAGGGTTTATATTTTATGTACACTGTTCGTCTTTATAAGTGAATATAGGAGATACGTGTGAGGTTGGGCGCCCCTAAACCCAGGTTTAACCCCTCAGTGGTTGTTAATAATTAATTAATTTATAATTGATTATTGATTGCTACTGACCGTACCAAGGCGGGCTCCTATGTTCACTTAGCTTTATGTTTGTCTTGCGTGTTGTTTTCTATTTAGTGTGTAGATGAAGGTATGGTATTGCGTGTGTGTGTGTGTGTGTGGTTGTGTGTGTGTGTTTGTTATGGTATGGCTGTGTGTGTGTTCTGCTTTAGAGATGGGTGTATTGTTTGTGTTGCGTTTCCTGCTTGAGTCTTCTTTCGTATTTATTCATTGTAACTCTTCGTGTTCAGTGGCTAATATCACCATATCATCAGCAAATAACATTAAAATAAAAACAATATCATCTAGTGTTAATACATTAGTGACGTCATCCTGTAGAAATAACTCAAGATCCTCAAGGAAAAATGAAAACATTATCGGTGAGATTATGTCCCCTTGTTTTAACCCCACTGCGCTTTCGAAGAAATCTGAATAGGATCTACACCCTCTTATACAGGACTTCACCTTTGTATACATGTCACGAATGATGCGCAAGGTTTTACCTCTAACCCCCAAATTGTATAATTTATACCACAGGTCATTCCTATACACGCTGTCAAATGCCTTTCTAAAATCGATAACCGCACATGCCAATCTTTTCTTTTCACCCAATATCTTTTGTATAATAGCATTTAATACAAAAATTGCATCTATGGTGGAGCGACCCTTCCTAAAGCCAAATTATGCATCGCTCGTGACGCTATTGTTCTCTGCCCAGGTAGACATTCTTTTATTCAATACACCTGTAAAAATCTTTGAAAGACAGCTTACTAATGTTATACCCCTATAATTGTTAACATCACTAGGGTCGTTTTTCTTGAAAAGTGGTATAATTACACCCTCTGTCCACGTTTCAGGAAAAAAACCCGAATTCAATATACCGTTAAAGATATTAACCATATGTGAGGCTAAAATATCGCATGATTCTATAAAGTATTTATTTAAAAGTTTATCAGCAGAAAATGCTTTATTCCGTTTTAGTTTATGTATTACCTGAGTAATTTCCGATACAGTTATCGGCATATCAAGTTCCTCGAACGTACAAGAGTCTACGTTAAAATCAAAGTTAGAGCAAAATTCTTCCGCGTCATCATTAGAGACTGACGGAAAATTAGACTCTAAATTAGAAAAGTGTTCATAGAAATCTTCTGTGCTAATGCCGTTATTTTGTTTCGAAGCTTTGTTTGAAAAATGTTTCAAAAAATTCCTCGGCTGAGAATGCCGTAATCGTTCAATTTCCTTCATCTTATTTAAATCAAAACGGCGTTTTTTCTTACGTGCTAACTGCTTGTATGTACTTTTACTTGTGACCATATTACACCTGTTTTCATCAGTTTTACAAAAATTGAAAGAATTTCGTGCACTAACATATTTCCGCTTTTTACATAAACTCTTATGTGCACGCGGTCTGTCCGACACAATTCTATTTTTACTAAATAACGGTTCAGCAATACTATTTTTAATATCAGTAAAAACTAGAAATACATGTATCTGTGCCATTTCTGCTATTAAAATCAGCATTCTGTGTTAATGAATTTAACAAAGGAAACTCCGATATAAGTCCCCGCCTAAAGTCATCCTTTAAACTGTCGTTCCATCTAATATCAGTACGTTCAAACTGTTCATGCTTCTTATTTATAACAGTATTTAAAGCCGTCCTTAACCGGGAGAGTTATGTCGGATGTTCGTGCTTTGTTTTTCTCTCCCTCTCTGTCGTACCCTGGACCCTTCCATGTCTTACAGTTACCCGTAACTACAGACTAGTCGCTTGAGTACAATTTGACCGTTGCCATAGTGGGTTATTTTTAACACGGGCTTGAATGTTAAATTCTTTCCCATGTTACTTATGATCTTGTCATAGAATTTTTGCTAAATTTTTTTACATGTATTTACTTACTGTGCTGGCGGTCTTTTTGATTGTGAGGTTGTGGAACAGGGTTTATATTTTATGTACACTGTTTGTCTTTATAGGTGTATATAGGAGATAAGTGTGAGGTTGGGCGCCCCTAAACCCAGGTTTAACCCCCCAGTGGTTGTTAATAATTAATTAATTTATAGTTAATTATTGATTGCTACTGACCGTACCAAGGCGGGCTCCTATGTTCACTTTGCTTTATGTTTGTCTTGCGTGTTGTTTTCTATTTAGTGTGTAGATGAAGGAATGGTATTCCGTGTGTGTGTGTGTGTGTTTGTTGTGGTATGACTGTGTGTGTGTGTGTGTTCTGCTTGAGAGGTGGGTGTATTGTTTGTGTTACGTTTCCTGCTTGAGTCTTTCGTATTTATTACATGGTATACTGAAAGTTAAAGATGCATGATCAGACCACTCACAGAAATCGTCTATTTGAAATTCGTTTATACAAATAAAATCTTTTACACATAACAATAAATAATCAATAACACTTGAGCCTTGCTGATTTGCAAGACCCGATACCATGATCTTTGCCCAGTCTACCGTTGGCTATTCTAACGGACGTCGATTTGCACATGTCCAGCAACTTTAACCCATGATTATTGCATACTTTGTCCATGGATACTCGCTCTAGCGGTGAATCCGGACAATAGTCTATTGTATAAGTAAAGTCTACAGCTCTATCACAAACAATATAATCCCTCCTGTCCCCCTTTCCCCCGCGAGCATTCCAATCCCCACATAATAGTACACGACCACGTGATTCATAATCATAAATATCATTCTGTACTAATGTAAACAAATCAACATCAATAGTATTGTACGCCGGGGATCCTTCAACCCACATATATACACCTGTCAAGTAAATATCTTCATCAATATGAAGGAAAGTTTTATCAATTTTAAGCCATATTACAGTATCATAATGGTTCCTTATCAACTCTACACCTTGTTTAACAGTATCTTTAATATAAATGACTACACCCCCACTACAACGCCTAGCTCTTCTGTTTTGAAATTTCCTGTATAAATTAAAACATTTATAACCATTCAACTCTACTTGAGAATTACGATTAGTCCATGATTCATATAGGAAAACGATATCATATGTACACAGTTTGTCAACAAAGTCACTGTCTTCAAGCTTCTGCTTGGTCAGTCCATTAATGTTCCAGGATAAGACACTGAGCCCAGCCTCTTCACACCGCTAGCCCCGGTTCTCTGGGCTGTATTTCACCGGATGTCCATTTATGTAGAGAGTGTCATAGCTTAACCATGCGTTTTTGCCGTCGTGATTAGCCTTTTTGAGCTGTGGAAGCAGAGATCTCCTGCGCTGTGCTATTTCTCTGGGAAATTGTTCATACATTGCGAAGTTGGTCCCATCTAGCTCCTTCCTCTGTTTTCTCACATTATCTCTATCTTTGAATAATGTAAATTTCGCAACTATGTTGCGTGGCCTGCCTCCTCGTTTCTGTCACATTCTGTGAACTCGCTCAAACTGTAACTGATCAACAGCATTCTGTGCGATGTTCAACTTGTCAATGATAAACTGACGCAATATAGTCTCTGTTTGCACGGGCGTCTCGTTTTGTTCCTCTGTAATGTTGCCAAAAATAAGGTTGAGATTCTCCAAACATTGCCTTAACTTTATTTGTAATGTGTGATTGTTTACGAGTGGAATTTTTGGTCTGTTTGAGTTGAAAATATTAGAATGGTTACATTGTGTTTAAAATAATACACGATTACATTGTGAAACAGATAAGTATGCGAATATAAATCACGCAGATAGCTGGTTTCCAGTCAACGGAAGTAGTCTTTAGATATGCCACTTACTTATTTTTACATTTGGTATCAGTTGTATGGCTTTTATTAAGAGACGGTGTTGCTCAATGTCGCACAGTTTTACTGATTTGGTATTGTGATTGGTAAAGTTTCTTGGTAACTCTTGCTGACTAGGGATTTGCAGAGCTAGATCTATTATATATAGTTTCAGTAATCAGAAAACAAAATATTTCCCCTGTTCAGTGGTGGGCTATTTATTCTAAAATTTACCAGCGATCACACCCACGGAATTATACAACACGGAATTCAACGAAGTTTAATATGCGAGCGTCTAAGCCGACGGTGTGATTTTGCGCGATAATGTGTAACGGGTGGGGGATTAACGACTCGAGTGTTTTATTGATATTTAAGTGGATTTAAAAGAGTTGGGGAGGGGCATTCCTATCAATTCACGGAAGTATAATCACGTAATCAGTGCTTTGATACAGACATTAATCATATTGACTACGATAGACATGATCTTATCAAGTCTCGCGAAGTCTCGTTTCCGACTGACGAAATTGGCGAGATAGCACGAGGTTGCGATTCCGTGTGTTGTATGATACCGTGTCACAATCAAAGCAGATTTGCAGGTTATATAAGACTTTTTATCGCTAAGCGTTTTTCACACCACTGTGTTACAAATGCTTTTGTTATATATATAGTTGGAGCCGTAAATAATGCTCTTTAACAATCTTAGTAGTTACTTTATTTTATTTCAGAATAGTGACAAGAAAAAAAGTCTTCTCCGGAAGTAAGTGCGGCGAGAAAAACGAAAACTGCACGATACTCCACATCCGGTTTAACTCGGGAAAGATTGGCCGAGTTTAAGTTTTACGGCACCGCGAGACACAAAGTAGTCATATAATCATATATATCGCCGAAAACTCTAGAAAGATTGTACTTGCATTTCAATGATGCTACACTATATGAAAAGTATTGTTATACCTGCCAATCTGCTTGTTGTTTTTTTCTCCGAGAAACCGTGGTTTAAATAAACAAATGCCTCACCACTGAACAGGGAAAATAACTTTTCTAGTTAATAAAAACTATACAGAAACCGAATCAGTGAGGTAACCAGTACTTATCACAATAATTCTAAGAAACCTTTTAAGATTATAAAACCAAATCAGTACATCTGTGTTACACTCATCAACATCGTCTATATGTGACATCTTACGGCACCGCAAAACACAAAGAGGTCATATACAGCGCCGAAAACTCTAGAAAGACTGTACTTGCATGTCGATGATGATTCACTATATGAAAGATATTGTAATACCTGCAATTCTGCTTGTTTTTCTCTCTCTCTCTGAGAAATCGTGGTTTAAACATCCCACCTCTTAACAGGGGAAATAAGTTTTCTGGTTAAAAAAACCTATACAGAACCCGAATCAGCGAGGTAACCACATTTTTTCTAAGAAACCTTTTCAGATCTTAAACCCAAATCAGTACAACTGTGTGTTACTCATAAACATCGTCTCTACAATACATTTTCAATAATAGCCTCACAACCGATACCAGTTGTAGAAATAAATAAGTAGCATTCATAAAACAAAACAATGGCTAGCCGTCCAGAAACGGACGGTTAGCTCCTACTGGTACCGAAACTTAGCCGTTCGGTTCTGGACGGCTAGCCTACCTTGTAAAGGTAGGCTAGCCGTCCGGAAATAGATTTTTGTCCTAGCGTATACTGCTTAGTACGTAGGTTAGTGCCTGAATATATATTAAACAAATGTAAATGCAAACCATAATAAAATGGAAACACCAATGAGAACAAACACAAATTATTTAAGTGAAGGAATTTACCTAAAGTAAAGAAATTTACCATAACTTAAGAGCGACGCTCGCATTATCAGCCAATTAAACCTTTGATTAGTGACTCTACATTTGGCTACCCTGACACTTGAAAGCATATGTTGTCGCTAGCCCATCGTTTGAACTTGGCTGGGGTTATTCTATTTTTGTAATTGAGCTCCTTAATGATGAAGAAAACATCTCGACACTGAATTTCAATCCACCGATAGCGGACTATTTTTTTTAAGTTTGAGGTACTTCGCGGGTGCGCTTAGTTTCCATACAAGGTGTTATGAAACTTTTCTTGAGGAATGATAATAGCCTAAGAAACAATGTGTGAAAATATAGACACCATTTATCGTGTGGTTTGTCTTTAAGGTCTCTTTTTCTGACAAAAACCTGGAATTTGGATGATTTTATTTTTCTCAAAAATGAATAAAACTAATGACTTTAAGTATCGCCCGATAAGTAGCCCACAACATTCATTACAAGAAAAGCTTAAATCTTTTTGAATAAATGTGTTAAGAAAGATGTTATCGGCTATTTAAATTTTGCAAAATGCTAAAAAATTGAATTACAAAAAACTGACTCATTCAATGTATATTTCTCTTCATTTGGTCAGAAAAAATTAGAAAATATTACAGTCAGAATTTGTTGTACTATCAGTTTTTCTTATTAAAATATTGGAAAGAAGTTGAAATACAGTTACCTACCTTAAAATTGAAAATTCTGTCATTAAAATGCATTATTATTTATTCATTGACTTCCATACAAGGTTAATTATATTGTTTAAACAAAATAATGGGCAATATCGATCTTGAAAAGCTTCAATGTGTGGCTTTATAGTTCGATCAAATCTTATACATGTATACCGATTTTTTTTTACTTGTAAGTCATTTAACTAAAACGTACATGTAAGTGGACATATAATTTGACCGTATATAATATCACTAATTCTAATCAACGAAGACTAAACATAACATGTCCCTTGATCACTGCGTTATGGATGGGCAAGTCAATAAATGAATCGGACGCTTCATTTAAAAAAAATATTTTTGATCGAATGGGAATCGAACCTATGACCTTTCAATTGCTAGTCAATCACTTTACCGACTGCGCTATGAAGAACTACACTAATTCATATCAACATTTCCGTTAAATAAACTTTCTGGTATAAGCACGTGCGGAAAAAGTCTATGTCGTCAAGGCGCATTTCCGCTCGTCCGGAAGAGTGACTTCCGTATGCGAAGTACCTTAATGGCCATCATTCATATTAGGTTTACTCAAACTTTTACTCAAAATGCCGTTATCAATCTATCCCTTTAGTATGTAGCTATAATTTTAAGCCGATGCTAAAACAAAGGATTTTGGTTGTATACATTGCTTTGTTGCTTTCGATGCATTAATAGTTTGCACTGTTTTACAAAACATTGATATACAGGCCTCGATAATTATAAACGGTTTGAGATCTGTACTTAAACATAATTTCGGCAAATCAATTATTTCAGTCATCGGTATCACTTGCAAACAAATTGTTAAATTCATAATTATAACATTCAATTGGTCTTTAGGTCCCGGTGCACTCATTATAATATAGTAATTTATTTAAACAGAACATACAATAATTATAATAATTTGACAATTTGCTGATTTGTTTCGCGTATTTTTTTTTGTATCAATCTCGTTGTTAAATTTGGTGATTTTCAAAGACAGGTCGTTGCTTAATAATAATAATAATAATAATAATTCTTTATTCAATCAGTAACTTGAATTAACAAATTCCTCGTTACTCTTAACATATTAACATACACGTTAACATATTTACAGATGGCCAAAGTGGCCAAACATACATGCATATAATAATAATAATAAAAAAAAAGTATTTCAAATGATAGGAGATCTATTTTCGAAAATTTAGAATTTGAGGTTGACCTGCTATTTTCATGAAACAAAAGATATTAAATGATCATTATTTGGTAAATGATTAGATAATAAAACACTGATTCGTATACAAATCAATCAAGGTAGTTCAGTGCAGCTTTCCTCATATCAAAAGCTTCATAGATATACCTTGATAGATTTAGTAAGGTTTTGGAAGTATTTGATTTCATCAACTCTACATACTTATAAGCACTTGGGTTTTGGGCGCCCCTAAACCCAGGTTTAACCCCCCAGTGGTTGTTAATAATTAATTAATTTATAGTTGGTTGTTAATTGCTACTGACCGTACCAAGGCGGGCTCCTATGTTCACTTTGCTTTATGTTTGTCTTGTGTGTTGTTTTCTATTTAGTGTGTAGATGAAGGAATGGAATTGCGTGTGTGTGTTTGTTGTGGTATGATTGTGTGTGTGTGTGTTCTGCTTGAGAGGTGGGTGTATTGTTTGTGTTACGTTTCCTGCTTGAGTCTTTCGTATTTATTTGGTAAAAATAACGTTTTAGATATTTTTTTCTTAAGTCAGTATACAGAGTAGATACTAAAACAAAATAACACCCGGATTCAATTTTTAAATTATGGGATGATAATCTCAACTTAGCTAAAATATACATGTACTTCTTTGGTAAAACAGTAAGATAATGTTCGTGTTCAAAAGTTTCTTTGAAAAATGTGTATGTATATAAAACGTTAGACTCTTGGATAGAAGCACACCAAGACTGTTTAAATACGTCCACTACTCTGGCTTTAAAAACAACATGAAACTTATTTAAATCCACCGTATATTGATTTAGCCAAACATAGGAAAAACCATAATCATCTAAAAGTTTTTTAACATCACTTAACCAGTTGGTTTTACCCTTGTTAAGATCATCACCCATTTCACTCAACAGTGTTTGAAGAATAATATTTTCACTTAGAACAAGTTTGCCCCAGTACTTAATTACTCTGCTATACATATTGATATACAATTGAAACCTACCTAACTCACCGTAAATACACATGTTACGTGTAGAAGCTCTAACACCTAATAATCTCTTACAACATTTTAAATGCAGATTCTCCAATTGTTTACTTTTTGTGCAGCCCCACACTTCACATGAGTAATTCAAGATGGATCCTACGAAGGCATCGAAAAGCTGACAAAAAGTCTTTGGTTTAAAGCAATACTTTTTAACGTTTACAACCAATGTATTAAGGGCTTTTAATCCCTTACCTGTTAATGTACTTATATAACTGTTAAATGTGCCAGTATAACTAAAAACAACGCCTAAATAAGTAAAATCATCTACAATTTCTATTGTTTGACCTTTATATTTCCAAACATATTCCATCGGTACTCTGCCCCTATTTCTGAAAACCTTTATCTTTGTTTTCTTCACATTGACCTCTAACCCCCATCCGTCACAATACCTTTCCAAATTATCTAAACTATTCTGCTTTTTCGCTTGGATCAGATCCCAATATCACCATATCATCCGCAAATAAAAGCAAAATAAGGTTTATTTGATCAAGAGTCAGTCCGCTACTTATTCTGTCTGAAAGAAACAGCTCAAGGTCATTAAGATAAAGAGCAAACATTATCGGTGATATTACCTCCCCTTGCTTTAAACCAATCGCACATTCGTAGAAGGATGAATAATCATCACAATGCTTAACACACACTTTAACTATTGAATACATTTCTTTAATGATCCGGAACATTTTACCCTTAATACCTACCCTAAACAATTTCAGCCAAAGACCATGGTGATACACTCTGTCAAATGCCTTTTTCAAATCAACAAAGGCGCAAAATAATTTCCCCTTATTACGCAATATTTTTTGAATGGTTGCATTCAACACAAATATAGCGTCTGTTGTTGAGCGGCCCTTTCTAAACCCAAATTGGGCGTCTGTCAGAATATCATTGTTTTCAGCCCAAGATGAAATGCGATTGTTTAAAACGCCTGTGAAAATCTTTGAGAAACAGCTCACCAACGAAATGCCCCTGTAGTTATTAACGTTACTTTTATCACCCTTCTTAAATAACGGTACAATAATAGCCTCACACCATTTCTCTGGGAAAACACCCGATTCAAATATACAATTAAATATGTCAACTAAATGAGCAGACAGAATATCAAAATATTCCAAAAAATACTCATTAATAAGTTGATCACCGGCATATGCCTTGTTCCTTTTCAATTTTCTAACAACAGCTTTAATTTCAGATTGTGTAATCATTTCATTAATACCGGGCAAATTAAGAACTTTTGTTACTCCTTAAAACATGCCTTAAAGACAAAAAGGCGAACAATAAGCAGAAATTGTTCTAACGAACATTTATTCCGGACGGCTAGCTACTTCCGTTGACTGGAAACCGGCTGTCTGGCCGATTGCTTATCTGATTCACAATGTTATCATCTGTTATTTTGAACACAATGTAATCATATTGACATTTCCACTCGAAAATACCAAACAACCCACTCGTAAACAATCACACATTACAAAAAGAGTTTAGGCAATGTTCGGAGAACCTCAACCATCATTTTATCTCCATGAATGCGTGCTTAAAACCCATAAAATGCTATATTTTGTTATGGGGACTCAATGTAATCGCGCTTTTTCGTCTAAAACTTCCCTCGATTCGATTTTTTATGCAGGGTAAGCGGGAATACTAAAGCAATAATATTAAAACAGTTTGAACCATTAGATTCGGAAAGTTGTAGGCTGGAACATAGGGGGTAAACTATATGTCAATACAGGGAGGAACAGTAGAAAAAATGTAAATTACCTGTTTCTTCTTCGCGGCTGCCTTCTCGCGTCCACAATGTAACCTAAACAAAGACCACGTGATCACCCTCCCTGAGTTTAGTTCCAACGATCCAAATTCCAACTTCAAGGTTTCAAGTCCAAAGCTCCAAATTCCAAGTTCTAAATTTTCCAGTTTTTACTTCCTCCTTTCTTCGTACTAGCTCATACTTCAAAGTTCTAACCGTTCTCGTGAGTAATATTTCGCGACTTTCGCGAATTTCACACATGCTTATGTACACTTAACGAATCGTCTAACTGTGCACTTATATATGGTATCATATCTCCGGCGCTAATATCCAGATTGTGTTAAGACTTTGCAGAAATCAAGAAGACATATTTCTGATGGTAATATATTTACTTTATTTAATACAAAACAAAAAATATATAAATTTGAGTAAAAAAAGTTGGTTTCTCAAAAAGAGATAGGGAACGTATACAGAAAATTCAGGTGCGATTCCCTACTCGTATTCTCTCGTTATTTCAGATACCCAGTGTAAAGAACTGTTTATACCTTGGGCTTTGGTTTTTATAAAGTATTATCTGAAGGAATTGGTCGGGCTGGGGTTCGATTGCACGACCCCTTGTTTTGAAGTCGAGCGCGTTACTTCTCGACCGCGTCCGACTGTGAGTGTAACAAAAAGCCATTAAAACAGTATTTATTGTCAATTTAGTCAAACAAACAGTGTTTATTCGGGAACGCCTTTGTCCAGCATCGTTTATAACAGCCTGACGTCGACGTCAAATCGTCGTTACGCATAGTTAAACGGCTATTTAACGTCGCTCGATCAATATTTTCGTCCAACAACATGTTTAACGAATGTGCGGCTTGATAATGAATGCACGAGAAAAGTTTCGAAACAATTTCCAACCAGTTTACGATTTTCTCGTGCAAACTGAGTATTTTGTCGTTTAGTGGTTCACTGGGTCTTCCAACACAATTGTTTAAATTTGATAACGATTTGACAGACTAATGTCCATCAATAGCAAACAAGCAAAATTTGTGTAGAAATTCTTATAAATAAAAGATATATAGCAAAAGGAAAAGTGCACAGTTAGAAGATTCGTTAAGTGTACATTTTAGGCGTAAGTCATGTTGGCTGAGCACACTTGTGTTTATTGTCTGCTTCAAATAAAGCATCGTATCAGTGTCTAGATGTTTAAAATGCCTGCGAATTCATTTTTATCGCCATTTCTTTTATATAGCATCTGTCTATATCATTGATACCCCCTACCTGCGTAGATCTATCAGTTGTTTTTCAAGTCAATAAGGCATTGACTTTGTATTTTCTATAGCACGTTGCGTTTATATAAACAGTCTGAATTGTGTTTATATAAGTAACTGTTCTGTGAATAGACACAGCTATATAAATATAGCTCTGTTTTATGCAAATGAAGGTAAAACAGAAAGCTTCTTTATTGTGTTTCTGTTTTAACTTTGTGCTGCATTAAGCTAACATCCTCATTTGTCTACCTCTAACAAGTATACTCATAGTATATACATGTACTGAGAATGAAGTTTGACATATAAATATGAAACGTGGAGCTTTGAAGTTTTAAATTAAAACTCGGAACTTGGAACTTGGAGTCGGAACATGGAACTTGTATATGGAACTTGGAATTCGAACTCGGGAGTTGGAAGATAGAAGTCAGAACATTGAAGTCGGAACTAAGAAGTTATAATTCAGAATGTCACCACAGGTCTCTTTCGTAGCACCATTGGCTTACTCTTGCTTTCTCTCCTTCCTCAACATGAGAGCGACCAAATAACAGAGTGAATTCTCCACAAGGATATTTGTATAGAGTGTGAAATGTCGTACACGCTATACATTCCAATTTAAACCATTCACTATCATGACGTCATCAAAGTTTAAACAATTGCCTTCTACTTGTGTTTCTTAAATCTTAAATTGAGGTATTTTTACTGCGAACTATTGAAATGAGTGTCAAACAATTGGGATCCTGATCAGACGCTGCATAGTACTTGTATGCTCGGGGTAAGGCAGTGAATGGGTTAATGGAGAAAATGACGTGGATTTAGTTTTGTAGACATCTTGTTTATACCAGAGAAGTAAACTGTAATCACTATACCAATTACGAGCCCAATAATTGTTATTCAAATTGGTAATAAAGCGCATGTGGCAACAAGTGTGAAAGTAATCAACCCTTCCATCGCTAAGCTCAACCGCCTGTCTACAGACACAATATCCGATTGGCAGACAAACTATCGTTTAGCGGAAACATGTTGTCTGCACATTTTTTTTTATGTTTCGAGTTTTGACTGAAGAAACATTGATACCAGTGGGAAATTACTTGCAAACTGGTTTGACTATGATTAGACAGACCGTTATGAAAGTTTGCAATGTCAACGATCGTAACTTGTAGTGATGAAAGAGTTACTCGCCCAGCTTACAGCATACAGTTAATTCCTTTATTACGAACACAACATTGTGTTAATAATTAGGTATTTACGCGAGGTCACCGCTGTCTGTTTTACTGGCACCTTACTTTGCCTGTCATGATACTATAATGCATGAGCCACCAAGCCCCATCAGTAATTTCTGCAAGAAATAATCAGTAATTTAGGTGTTGAGTACATTCATTCATTTTTTTCAAATTCCACCACCAAATCTTTTACTTCGAAATTTTGATTTTCTTCAAAACAAGGGCAATAACTCTGGATACACAAACCTTAGGATTACTTGTCTTGTTGTTCGATACTGAACATCTATTCAAAGTTTCAAGATAATATCTTTCATAGTTATCTAGATATGTTAATTTACAATTTTGAAGCAAATAAAAAAGGGCAATAACTCTGAAATGACAAATACCAGGGTTACCTGCCTTGCTGTAATGAGTTGCCCTTTTAATACTAAACAAGTATTCTAAGTTTGAAGTTAATATCTTTCATAGTTATTTATACCCCCATTTCACGAGACGGCGCTCGATGGCGATCTCCGCGCTCCGACAGAGCGCCATAGGTTGCCTCAGGATGAGGAAATCTAACGGCATTTACGATCCGATTGCGATCAGATTACGCTCCGATGGCGATCTGTAAGATCCGATAGCGACTTCATGGCCATTGGCCGCCACCCAATTCATAAAAATGTTGCGCTCTTGTATGATCAGATTGCGCTCTGATGGCGCTCAAAGGCGACTAAGATGCGATCTATTGCACTCTATTGGCGCTCCGCGGGCGACCACTGCGACCCATGGCGCTCAAAAGAGATCCGATAGCGATGTCGGCGACCGATCGAGATCACTTACCGCTCTGTTAGCGCTCTACTTGATCTGATTAAGGAGATATCCTCTGAAGACATGTGGCGCTCTGCCGCGCTCATTCGTTTTAAATTCGCTAACAGATATTTAAGCAAATAGCCATACATAAAGCTACTTTCTTTTTGACTTGTGTCCACTCGATGCAGTAACATAGTAATGCAGACGATTCCTATAAGAGCTTTCTGCATTACGTTCGTACTGCCACAAGTCACTAGAAATCTAAGGTTTTTTCATTTAATAGTTCTAACGCACATCAAAATCAATGTTAAACGCCATTATATTAACACACTTTTCGGCATCATCATTGTATGGGTGTATAACAGTTTGGATCCGGATGAGACGTCGAGTTACATCATACAATTTTGATAAGCAAAACAATTAACGACACAGACGCTGACGCAGACGCAGACGACAGGGTGACGACAATAGCTCGACTTTTCGAAAATGGTGTATTTCTTCTTTAGCATAATACATGTACCTGTAATAGTGTCAATCGAATTTTGCGAGAGAAGTGAACACCCCTATAGTCTTGGCCCTTGAAAACGTTAGAAATTTTCCCGTGTAACTGCCGGTGTAATGCAGTATAATGACCCATTCCTGCTAAAATGACCCATGGGTCATGTCACAGTGACCCGGGTCATTTTACTACGTAAAAAAATGACCCCAGACCGCAGAAAAAGGACCCCATCGACTCGTAGTAGAATGACCTCCTCATGGTCTTGGGTCATTTCTCTACGTAGTATAAAGACCCGGGTCCTTTGGCACGGATGGGTCATTCTATTGCGTTACACCGGACACGTGGTAAAATTGGCCGTGACAAATTCAATTGCTGTAGATTTCTAACAACAAAAAGTAGGTATGGGGCGTGGCTAAATGAAGAAGATTTATTTGATTGGTTGAGAGGTTTGAATTCTACAACTAATTAGTCTTCGCTTTAATGATCAAAATAGAGAGGTTTTACTGTATACAACTGCCATTAACAAATTAGAGGCTATAAGTCGCGATACTCTTTAACATACGCGCTTTAGCAAAGTAGATATTGAAGTATTAATTTTTTATACCTGAGTCATGTATATTTGCATCATTTGAATATAGTGTACATGTTAAGAGTACACGTGTCCTATGCAAACAGTGAAGACGCGGATTAGATTGGCGCATATAAGGATCTATCTGATAAGGGTCTTTCCTGTTTGTAATACTGCAATACAATGACAAATATTAATTGGAAAATGGACTTGTCCTTTTAAGGTTTCAAAGAGGGGGTAATTAAATATTGCTATTGTATACTACACCAGAGGAATGCAGAGATTACTTCTTCCTCTTCTTTTGTATATAATAAATGAAGATTATTTGTTTATGCTTTTATGATACTTTTGCTTTTTATGTCTCCCCCCTTTAGGGAAGGGAGACATATTGGCGTTGTGCTTTCTGTCCGTCTGTCCATCCGTCCGTCTGACTGTCTGTTAAAATTCTTGTGCAGCTAAATCCTCCTACACTTTATGAGGGATTTGCTTCAAACTTTTACACATGAACCAGCTATATGTGAGGATGGTCATGTGGTTTGGAATTTTGACTCCAACAATTTTGACAGAACTTATGGCCCTTCGGAGTTTTTCCTTATATAGATTATAAAGCGAAAATGTCTTGAGCAGCTAACTCCTCCTATACTATGTAAGAGTTTTCATTCAAACTTTTACATATGAACCAGCTATATGTGAGTATGGTCATCTAGATAGGCATATGGGCTGCAACAATTATGACAGAAGTCACACAGTAAGTATACACACAATTTTAATCTGAAAATAAATTGCTTACAATTTACAATGTCAGTATTTTGACATATGAATTTATTCCTCTTATAGGTGCCAGGGTGGAGGTTGCCAGGGGGTGAATTTATTCCTCCTATGGGTGCTGGGGCGGGGTACCGGAGGGAGACATGTGTTTTTCTAAACAAACAAGCTCTAGTCCCATTTGTTGTTTTTCCTTTATTTATTTCTAATAAAATAAGCTATGCCTTAAAAGAAACTACGTGCAGCGACCGCTGAGTATATATAAATGCATAGTGAAATTTAAAGACATGTGACCGCTTTTGGAAGGGCACACTTGATGGATACACATTTTATTGGTCGCTTAACACATGTCTGACTGTATTAAGGTGGTTGGCATCTAATGGAATCGGGCCTACTATCTATATACACGTATTCTATTTGATTGATCAATACGACTTTTTATACGCGTATGCATATTATTATTTCACATGTAAGAACTTTGGATGTAGATGTATTTTTGAGTTGACTTTCAATACAATACATGTAATTATAATTTAATCAATGTCAGTAAATATTTTTTTCTGAGTTATTACTGAATTGCGAAATGCGTTTTAAATTTAAAGCCATTCACTCCCTTATCCCGAGTACACTTGTGATTTGCCTAAAGGTTTTGATCCTGATCAGACGCGCCGCGCGGTTTCCGATAAGAATTTAAACTATTTAAAACTCATAAAGATTATCATATTACTTAATTCAATTTAATTTAAAACTAATTTTTCTAGAAGCTGACGTCATTACATACAAACAGTTGACGTAAACCATACAAACACCAAGCACAATTTTAGCACGACATAAATATTTATTTCATATTTACCTCGTGCAAAGAACGTGCTGCCGAGCGCCCGCTCAATGCCAGCTTGTTCCTTACTGATGAGCAACATCTGATAGGCTACAAGATCTGTCCAGTAACCAAAGGCACTCCGTATATTAATACTTGCTCCAATTCTTTGAATCAGAATTCCATTGATGTTGGTATAAAATTTAATGACATCCTGTAACGTTATATTAAGAGGGTCCAGGTCCAAACGGAATCGCTCAATCTCAGCACTGAATGTACTACGTGTCTTAAAATATGATGGAGAATCCATTGGTGACCAGCTGGTTAGTTTAGAGACAGCTGCGTTCGTGTTATAATAAAGGGCCAGAAGCCGCGGCTTCACAAAAGGGTCACCATTAGAGGACACATATAACGCAGTTGTTCCGCGCTCAATCTGCAAACAATGTATGACGTCACCGATTTCTGTGCTGAATCGTATGTTGTCTTTAACATAGTTGTTGTCCCCAAGTACCTTAAAGAAAAACAGGTAAAAACAAACTCACTAAATAAATCCTGGAAGAGTACGTAAGATGGTGTATGATGTTTACATTGTGCATGGCACGGGCGAATGTAGGACACTTTCTTGAGTTGTGTCCAGTTAGAACGCCAAGTTACTCGGCGTCTAATCAGGCTCCAACTTGTTTGCTACTCATCTTGATTAAATCATAAATGGTATCGGGCATTTTTAAACTATTCAATTGCTTGATATCTTATTCAATTTATTACATTGCATTTTCGTATACAGTGAATACTATATCATTTCCCGTTTACACTAAACTTAACTAAACTAAACAATGAGCGCCTATTGAAACTAGATACTAACGATTCATTTAAATCTGCCAAACAGTTTCGAGCCAAATCAAGTGTCTGGTCAGACTATAAACTATTTGCAATGGTTTATAGGTAACATAAACATTCTAAAAAATTAGAAAAAAGCGGACAACCTGTACACTGCTGTTTTTATCCTCAAATGTAAACAAATTGCTTTTATCATACAGGAATTCGTTCCAAATGTGCAAACTGAATGACATACAATGTAGACCGAAGCACTGTGATCAGTGTCTACACCGATTGCTCAGAGTTGTATGTCTCAATACCTAGGGTCATGACGGTAATTGTTTATTGGGGAAAATAGCATCGTCTTGTCTATAGAATAGTTCCGTTTAAACCAGAAGCGGTTACGACGTTCTACCTATAGCAGATACAATGGGTTTTACACAAATTATATTCACACGTAATTTTACAGGAGGGACGAACATATATTTTCTCAGGACTTGTGGTCATTTACCTCAACACCCAATCTCCTAAACTTCAAATAACCAATTGCATTCTCCATTTTAGCCTAGCCCGATTTGACCTTTTTAAGGTTGTTTTTGCTATATATTGCAAAATGACCAAGAGTGCAGACCCTTGTAAAAGAAGCCCTTTGATCAGGGTTTACGCTTACATTTTGTATGTCAGGAACAATCCATGCACTGTTAGGTAATGTCGCATTCAAAGTTTACGCGTCACTAGCGGCTAATAGGTTGTCAGTTGGTAACCTTCTGAAATACAAAGTGCCTCTGATCTGGCACAAATCTGTTTGTAACCACCATAACTATTTGAAGAGAATTTACTTTTTGATGGAAAGAATACTATGTACTTTGGAAAAAACGTCATCATTTCATACAATCCAATTCAATTAAAAAAAAAACATTTTGAAAACGTCGACTATTAAATTCAATATAATAGCTGGGCACATTATTACAAAAATCATGCACTTGGTGATACAAGCATCAAATTTGGTATGTATACTGGTATGCCCCTACTTTCAACAAAAAACCCGTTAGCCACGTCAAAATTCAAAATGGCGGCCATTTTTCAAGATGGCCGCCATTTCCGGTTCTATTATACAGTTTTATCTCTAAAATCGGATATATTTGACCGATTTTCAAACTTTTGGTGTCTAAGTATATGTTTTCAAGCATATAGATCCATTGACTTGTAAGAAGTTTATTTAATCGTATTATAAGCAAAACTGTACAAAAACGAAGTGTGTGTCAAGGTAAAAACCAAATTCACAGGTTTTTTTATAGATTATACACTCACTTTACCTCCTGTCATGTTATTTAATGATATTGTTTTCAATTGCTTTTGTCTGAAGATGCTAGTTTGCACATTACAACTACATAAATCTGTACACATCAGTGCCAAAACAAAATCACGAACTTGGTGATACAAGCATCAAATTTGGTATGTATACTGGTATGACCCTACTTTAAACAAAAGGCGTTAGCCACGTAAAATTTCAAAGTGGCCTCCATTTTTTCAAGATGGCTGCCATTTTTGGTTCTCGTTAAGATAACATGATTATGATAAGGTTTATTTTTGAGTCGGCAATACATATACAAGTAACATAAGCTCTGAAGAGCTTTTATAATCGACTATGATCGTTGACCAATTCTTTTCTAACATTTGACATGTTTGACCAAATTTCACCAAACAATTGATTTTAAGCATAAGGAAGCCAATTCAGTCAACCTCAAGCTGAACTTAGGTTTACTTTAATGCAAAATGGCAAAGCTACATCGTTTGTTTTTAAAATGGCCACCATTTTATATTGGTATAAGCAAAATCATTTCTTAAATTTGATCAACATTTATGTTTTTTGTGTCAACATAGATGTCATAAAGTATAAAGAAGCTAATTCAGACAACTTCTTTCTGAATTGAAACTAATTTTATTGCACAATTACCAATCTGGACAAAATAAGTGTTTTTTGCTCACATATGATCGTTACTTTTTACAATAGTGATTAATATCCTTTCTGATCTTTTCTATATACTTCTGGCCACTTGTCATACTTTTGGTGTCAAAGCATTATGATAAGAGCACAGAAAGCTAATATTGTGATCATTTACTTTATTAAGAATCTTGTTCTTTTGGGTAATGACTTATTTAAATGGCATATATGTGGTTTATGACTATTTTAGCAGTAATTGCTTAGTGTACATGCTGGAGTTGGTGTATAATCGCTTATACTTATGTAGGTGTACATTTTCACATTTCCAAATATCGATATATTAGTCTGAACAAGAAAGGCCACATCGTAAATACATGTACATCTGTCACTGCAAACAGTTTACTTTAGTATCTATGTTTAATCAGGTATTTGCAATCATATCACTAGGTAACAGGGTTGTCCAATGTATCAGCAGTGTTTCATTCATTCCAACTCTATGAGATATTTCCATCATGACACAAGCTACATGTATTTGGTATACAGAACATTTGGCATGTTCAAACACCTTAAGATCTATACCATCAAGCTAACATGTCCAATCAAACACAATAATCTTATCCCATGACTTGGCATAATTGATGCAATGATTTCCAGATTTTATTGCTTGTACATTATGATTTATGATTATAGACTGGACTTTGCACATGCACCATATCTTTCAGTTTATGTATTCTGTGCAACCTTTTCTCTTTCTTATATGGAAATTTGGCGTGAAACTAGCTCATGTTTGACCGTTGACCAATTGCAACCAACACTTTCTGTAGAACAAGATAGTTTGAATTGGCATTTGAAATTCACATCGACATGAACTTTTTTGTCATTAGCTTGTAACATGGGAGTGTTGTGGTCTCCGGTTATGGCTTTCATTTCATGCATGAACATTTGTGCACACATTTCTTCATGTTAACATTGTATCATTTCTTAAAATGCTGTTGAAGATTACACATGGATCAATCTCAAATATGATATTAGCAGTATTATGTGTCCACATCAAATAGCTTTAGCAAACAGCTGAAACGTTCTGTCTTTATGCAATTGTACCACAAGAAAACGTATACTATCTTTGACTATGTATCGCATCACATCGCTTTTAAAAGTCTGTTGTCAGAGTAGGTAGACTATACATCCGTCCCTATGTATACAGAACAGAACTGTTACAACTTTTACACCAAACTCAGGAATGGAAATTCTTTAAAAAGATTCATGCGGAGTTTTAAGGGTCATACTCTCAAATGGTTGCATGTATTACTTTGGAGAAGAGACAAGACTTTGACTTTTCGTGTAAAGTATATTTCTTAACATTGCTTAAATCAGATTTTATTGAAAGGAGTCCACACTGCCTTCAACTTTTATCATGGCGCAGTCTTTCTTTTATTAACAGTGAACATCTGGTGTACATATACCAAACTTAATGAAGATGTTGTTTGTGCAAAAATTCAAGCTGTCCAAGATGAAACATTAAAGGATCATTTTTTTTTACTTTTACCTACTATACAGACAAATATCTAAAACATATAAGCAAATGTATTTCTGTTTCATGCAATAGACGCTTAATCCATATTTATTGGTGTAAAATGGCCCCTTTCTCTGTTGTGAAAAACAGTTTAACCAGTGTCATGATACTATAATGCATGAGCCACCAAGCCCCATCAGTAATTTCTGCAAGAAATAATCAGTAATTTAGGTGTTGAGTACATTCATTCATTTTTTTCAAATTCCACCACCAAATCTTTTACTTCGAAATTTTGATTTTCTTCAAAACATATAAGAAACCCTGGTTTGTCGTCCGATTACTCGTCTGAATTTTGAACGATATTAATCAATTTATCAGATGCTCCCTTGTTCACATGATTTCTTACACGCTCATGCAGTAGTAAGATAAATGGTATCCATGAATTATCTAGTCACTATTACTATGGACATGAGTCATAATGGGCATCAACTCTGTAGGCACATTGTTTGATTTAAATATAATAATGACTATTGGGATATGCTAGACTGTATTAAATTTTGGTCACATTTATAACATGTGCCGGAATGCAGATACATGTATACGTGCGTCTTACATATACATGTACATTTTCTGGTAAGAAGTTACAAAGTGGTTAAAATATCTTCAGAATCAGCATGATGTTTGTTGTTGGTACAGGGATTAATTGTTATGTTAGATAATTAAGGAATTATGTTTGTTTTCTAAATGCAATTATATTTAAATTGAGAAAAAAGAAACACATTCAATACTTTACAGTTTACTTGAAAGGTAGAATATTGTATGGTAAAGTAATTGCAGTGTCAGAGAAAGTAGTATAGTTTGGGCAATCATTGTTCAGATAAATGAAATTGTAAATGTGAGAAAACAGCACCTACATTCAGCATAAGCAGTCACATTTCAACATACAACAAGCTTTGGTCAGATACGGAGTAAAACATATATCTAATCCTGTTTAAAACATTCTTTGACACCAAAAAATATGACAATTCGTCATATAAGCCAGATGTAAGAAAAGATATTCTACATTAGAGACTATGTTGGCAAACATATGCAAACAAACTCAACAAATTTGTCATTACGCAGTTAAGTAATTTTTAAAAAATAGACTGTCTTTTGTCAAAAATGTGTTATTGTGCAAACACAGCAGTCTGATGCTGACAAAATTAGCTTCCTTCTGCTGTAAAAATATATTTTGACTCAAAAAGTGTAAAATCATGGCAATGTACGTCAAATGTAAGAAAGAGAATCGTAAATTTGAACCAAAAATAGTGGCCATCTTCGAAAAAACTTTGTATTTTTGTCACAAATTGGCCATTACATGATAAAGTAAGTTTCAAAACACTTTGAAATTGACTTAATTTGTTTCCGTATACTTTAAAACATATACTTAGACACCAAAACTGTAAAGAACGGCCATATATGTCAAATATTAGCAACAAAACTGTATTTTCGAACCTGTAATGGCGGCCATCTTGAAAAATGGCCGCCATTTTGATTTTTTCAAGTGACTAACGGGCTTTTACGAAATACTACAGATAGAAGTGCAAGTGTGCCAAGTTTGATGCTTGTATCACTAAGTGCATGATTCACCCAAAAAAAATGTAATAATGTGCTGAGCTATAAGTGACAAACTGTTCGGAGCCTTGTCAGACGCTGCCTAACTCGGTATTAAAACTGGCTTCAAACTTCAAAATGTAGCGATCCAAATAATTATTTAAGCATACAGGTGTTTATCTGATAATGATAATTTTTCCTGTTCTTAACTCTTTCAACACAATGGACCTGTTTAAAATATAGTTACTGCATTTGCAAACAGTGTAAACTCAGATAAAAGGGCTCCTTTAGGGTCCCTCTGATGTGGCTATACATAGTTTGCTAATTGAGACCAGTATTTATTAAATTTCCAAGAATTCCAAGTAGACTGCGTAAGTGTTTAGTAAGAAAAATAACCATCAAAGGAACTTAATAACCCACAATAGTCGCTGTGATAAAATCAGATATAGTTGTTATAGTTTTCAATAGGTTATTCCCCTTTGTAACATTGTAACCAATTGCAAGCACATCAAAGAAGCTGCAAGTAATTAAAAGGTTCGTAATTGTTTAATAATTTCATGATCTTATACGTGTTAAATCATTGGAGATAAGTTTATAATTCGTTTCTACTATAGGGTTTATTAGTCCGGGCGTCAAGGGGTTGAACGTGGAAATGCCGGATGAAGTTTTTTTCTCTGCAGTTTTCAATAGTCTAGGTGGTCCTCATCGAGATCAAAGAGGGTGCCCGGTGATATCCCTTGAGCATTTCTCAAAATATGCTAATTAAGTCGGCCATTACTGAAATGCCGTTATTTGGCCATATGTCAATTAGTATGCATCCTACCATGATGAAATTGGTGTCTATAACCAGTATATCAGGGTCTACGAACATGATAAAACCATCATTTCAGGAATTAAATGTTTTGGACATACGCAACTTATGCAAATTATGCAAATGTGGTCGGCCATTACTGAATTTCCGTTATTGGGCCATATATCAATTAGTATGCATACTACCATAATGAAATTGGTGTCTATATCCAGGTTATCAGGGTCTACGAACATGATAAACCCATCTTTTAAAAAATTAAATGTTTTGGACATATGCAAATTATGCAAATGAGGTCGGCCATTACTGAATTTCTGTTATTTGGCCATATGTCAATTAGTTTGCATCCTACCATGATGAAAGTGGTGTCTATATCCAGGTTATCAGGGTCTACGAACATGATAAACCCTTCATTTCAGGAATAAAATGTTATGGACATATGCAAATTATGCAAATGAGGTCGGCCATTACTGAATTTCTGTTATTTGGCCATATATCAATTAGTATTCATCCTACCATGATGACATTGGTGTCTATATCCAGGTTATCAGGGTCTACGAACATGATAAACCATCTTTTCAGAAATTATATGTGTTGGACATATGCAAATTATGCAAATGAGGTCGGCCATTGCTGAATTTCTGTTATTTGACCATAAGTCAATTAGTATGCATACTACCATGATGAAATTTGTGTCTATATCCAGGTTATCAGGGTCTACGAACATGATTAACCCATCATTTCAGGAATTAAATGTTTTGGACACATGCAACTCATGCACATTATGCAAATGAGGTCGACCATTACTGAATTTCCATTATTTTGCCATATGTCAATTGGTATGCATCCTACCATGATGAAATTGGTGTCTATTAGTATTATATAAGCCAGGTTATCAGGGTCTACGAACATGATAAACCAATTATTTCAGGAATCAAATGTATTGGACATATGCAAATAGTGTAAACTATGCAAATAAGGTCGGCAATTACTGATTATCCCCTTTTTTGTAATATCTCTTAAGCTCATTTTATTTAAGTTCATATGCTGCTATCTTTTATATACTCAGCCAAAAAAGAAAGTACCTATTTTTGTATTCTAAATTATCAGCGTCTCATACGTAAACTGTATTTAAATTTTAGTTTTATAAAGAAGCAGATGGTATGAAATCATTGTGGCTTAATTACTGGATAACTGTATTGAAAATGAAAGGTCTGTAACTCCTTTTCCTGAAAACAGCTGTTTTGCTAAGAATTATTTTTCATAGAAGAGAAACAAGTGTACTCATATTCAGCAGCTAGAACTTTTACTTAAAGAAAATAAAATCACATTAGACTTTCATTCATCACAAATTTCACGGCGGTATTAAGATTAGAATTTCCTATATCAAATTACCTCCTTTTGATTTAAAATAAGAACGAAATGTAAGTGTTTCATTTTTGTTGCATGTGTCGTTTAATCTGTATATTTTACTGGAATACATTGGTGATCGTATGAGCTTTTTAAACCTCAAATAAAATTGGAATTGATAAAGTACTTTATAAGATATTCAGCTTGAAAATTCAAAAAGTAAATGTAACAAGTAGGGACCTTCGATTTTGGCTGAGTATATTAGTCTGACCTGCGAATATTCCCGATTTAAATCCTATATAACACGTGTGGGACGCACTAGGACGTCGTTTTCGAATAAATCACACTTTCAACATGGTAAATGACTTGGCATCAGCGTTACAAGTTGAATGTAACAATTCGCCTGCGTCATTAGTTACAACATTACGTCAACAGCATGCACCGCCGATTCACGACATGCTATGGACAACCTTGTTGACACATGAGATACAGACTCCAAATACAATACTTACAGCCATTTTGGGTGCTTATACAACATTCAAAATGATATAAAATCTTTCTTATTTGTGAACCCAGTTTTATCCAAGAAAGTGTCAATTTTGAAATCGACCCCTATGTCATTTCGCCAAATATTTTACAATAAAAAAGCATCGCGTCGACTTCATTTTTACACAAAAAAATATCACCGAGGAATTATTCTACAATCCAGATAAAAAAAATTAGTCAGAATATATTCCAGTTGCTAGTATATAAATAGAAATATACAATGGGTACTTTCTTTTTTGGCTGATTATAGTTGCTTGATTTACTGATATATATCTTTTATACTTCAAGGTTGATTATCACGGAGCCTAATACTGAAGAATGTCCGTATAACAAAAGTTGTCCATATAACAAACATAATACAATGTAGCAAGTTACAAGGTGATGATTAACTTTAAGAGCTTCAGAATGCATTAGACAAGAACACAGAAATATTTTTAAAATGTCACAAAAGCTGTGTGTCATCCTACACTTCAAAATCCAATACTGTTCGCCACAGCGATGGTCAAACTGAATTCACTCATCATAAGGTAACTATATATATATAGACGTTCGATATAACTTGCTACATTGTATTATGTTTTTTATACGGACAGCTTTTGCAGCAATGACAGGTTCCTTTTTGTGCTGGCAATTGAACTTTTAATTGAAGAAACATTCTTCAGGATCAGGCTCCATGATTTTCAACCTGGAAGAATAAAAGATGTATATTCAAAGCCAAAGGCGTCTGCCACTCATTTGAATAGTCTCATAGATGACGCTCTAACTTCAGGCATATAAATAGTAATTATTTGGCGCGGAAGTAGGGAAGTGAATGGGAACTTCAGAGCATTCGTAAGTGAGATTTGCGTAATAAAATGGCATAAGCATATTTTAAACCCCCAGTTCCTCAATAGGAATATACCCGTTTAAGGATGCAAACCAATACAAATATCCCTATACCGCCCATGTTATCCCCCGCCCGTTCTACTTTTCGTGGTGACGGGACCTGGAAGAATTAAAGATATATATTAGTAAATCAAGCAACTATAAAAGATGGCAGCGCATGAACTTAAAGAAAATGAACTTAAAAAGATATTATAAAAAAAACTCCGATATTCAGTAATGGCCGACTTCATTTTCATAATTTGCATAAGTTGCATATGTCCAAACCATTTAATCCCTGAAAAGATTGGTTTATCATGTTCGTAGACCCTGATAACCTGGTTATAGACACCAATTGCATCATGGTAGGATGCATACTAATTGACATATGGCCAAATAACGGAAATTCAGTAATGGCCGACCTCATTTGCATAATTTGCATAAGTTGCATATGTCCAAATCATTTAATCCCTGAAAAGATGGGTTTATCTTGTTCGTAGACCCTAATAACCTGGTTATAGACACCAATTTCATCATGGTAGGATGCATACTTATTGACATATGGCCAAATAACGGCATTTCAATGATGGCCGACTTAATTAGCATATTTTGAGAAATGCTCAAGGGATATCACCGGGCACCCTCTTTGATCTTGATGAGGACCCCCATGACTATTGAAAACTGCAACAACAAAAAGTTCATCCGGCATTTCCATGTTCAGCTTAATATCGGCCTTTGACTCCCGGACTATATAGTTTTATTTAACCTATCTGAATCACTTGAATGCTTGGGATTGAATATAACCAGCGGGTGCCCATTAAGATGCGTATGATTGGCATCGGATTTGTACGGATTAAGTCGTCACTTGTCGGTAATCCGCTAGGGGCCAGCATGGTAGAGCAAATAAGTCCGTATGTCGGTTTACGCTCTACAGTCCACACCAGTAGAAGCTAATGATAACACGCATTAGTAGCTAGGACAGACCATTTTTTCAAATGAAAATAAATACTAAGTGTCATACACCATTGGAAAGGTATTTTCAATCGCAGATCAATGCACTTTAAATAAAAACTATCATCATCGGTTATCAAGTTATGACGTTTTAAAGTTACAATGGTTACGAAAGTAGTGTTGCCAACTAATTGATTTGTGTCACCCTACGGTTCAATGACAATAACTTTTGTTTTAATTGACCAATCACGATCAATTTTGGTGACCTGGTTGCTTATGAAGAGGGAATACTTATTATTTCATTTAAGTTGGTATGTCGAATGTCACGTGATCTGTTACTTAAAATAGATGTTTGGCTTCGTTTCTGTTTCAGGACAATAAATTTTGTTCTGATGAACCTATCACAATCATTTTTGGTGAACGGGTTGCTAATGAGAATTGGTTGCTTAAGATTGCATTTTAATTTGGTAGGTCAAAAGTCATGTGAACTGTTATAAACAATAGATTGTTGGCTTCACTTTGATTTCCGGACAATAACTTTTGTTCTAATGGGCCGATTACGACCATTTTTTGTTGAGCTTGTTGCTTATGAGGAGGGGATACTTAGGATTGCATTTTGGGTAAGAAGGTCAAAGGTCACGTGATCTGTTACTAAACTAGATATTCGGCTTCGCAAATGTGTAATCACAATGTTCAAAATTTAATTTCTACATAGTCGGAAACGTACAAATAGACACAGAGATCATTGAAGTATGACAACTATATCCAATTTTATTGAGAAATGCAATATTTCTGTGGCGGCCATCTTGCAAAATTGCAGCCATGTTGATTTTAAGTGGTTACCTGGTACAAGGAAGCCATTTAGCAAATTCATTGTTCCAATTTTAAATTTTACAAAAGTATTTTTGACACAAAATTATTGATATTGGATAAGTATTTGGCATTTTATTTCGAAATGCATATATATCTGTGAAGGCCATCTTGACAAAATGGCTGCCATCTTGAAGTTTCAAGTAGTTAACAGTATATGGAAGCCGTTGAGTCACTCGGTTGCTTTAAACTTGAACTGTACATGGTCAAAAATATAATTTCAAACAAAGATCATTGATATAGGACCAGTATTTGCAAATATATTGCAAAACCTAGTATTTCTATGCAGGGTATCTTAAAAATGGCGGCCATCTTGAATCTTTAAGTGACTTAAGGGTAAAAAGAAGCAATAGAGCAATTACATGGATCCAAATTGAATTCTACATAGTCAAAACGCGTTATTTGACACATAGATCATTAAAATGGACAAGGTTTAGCATATTTAGGGCCAAAATCAATGTTTCTGTATATTCCTTGGCGGCCATCTTGAAAAATTGCGGCCATTTTGGATTTTCAAGTGGCCAGCGGGTTTTTTCAAAAGAGCAAACCCCAAGGATTATGTGTGCCAATTTTGGTGCTTGTTTCCGGAAGTGAAAGATTCTTCTGTTTTTTAGCTATTATCTGCTGCACTATTGGTTTCAGGACAATAATTATGTTCTGATGAGACGATCACACTTATTTTTGGTGAACTGGTTGCTTATGAGAATAGAATACTTTGGATTTCACTTTAGGTTAATAGGTCAAAGGTCTTGTGATTTGTTACTAAAAATAGATTTTTGGCTTCGTTTTGATTTCCGGAGACCATGACTTTTGATCTGGTGGGTTGACCATGATAACTTTTGATGAACTGGTTGTTTATCAAGAGGGACTGCTTGGAATTGCATTTCGGTCTGGAAGGACAAAGGTCACATAATCTGTTACTAAAATTAGGTTTATGGTTTCGCTTTGGTTTCTTGTCAGTATCATTTTAAGGTGGGCAGGGCAGGTGATTGTTGTTTTGTTTGATCTGTCCATCTAATGCATCTGTCAAGTGTTCGTGTATTTTGTATGTGATGGTTTTGATTTAAGCTATTGGAGGTTAAGGGATGCACACGTTTTTCTCAATAATATATTCTAGTTACTCATTAGAATAGTCTATCAGAGATGATTTTATAAGTAGTTACACCATAGACTTTGGAACTGACATGAGGGAGTAAACGGTTGGATTTGTTCAGTTTACTTCCTCTTTTCTAGAGCTCTGTGTTATACTATATACGAGGGGTGTTCAAATAGTTTTGATACTGGATCAATAATTTCAATATAATGAGTGCAAAGTGCATGTGTGATATATCATTTTAAAGAGAAATTCTTCACCTACACGATGGTATAATGCACGATAAGATCACATAACTCGATGAGTCACAACACAAACCTAAATGATCCCTACTCGAGAACACTGGCACATAGCACTTTTCAGACATTACTTTTTGACGTAATAACTTCTACAAGAGTACACTTTCTAGATTCGTTTTGGAAATATATCAGTTTATGTCTAAATTTTAATGTAAATTAAATTTTATTTCTACTGTAAGGGTTAACTGTCTAAAATCTCATTTTTTCAAAATCAACATTTCGTATTTTGTTAATGACGAAAGTGGACATGATTTTTCGAACGCTATGAAAATGTTCTAGATCAGTATATCTACATTTTGATTTTAAAACATGAAACCATTTTTCAATGACTTCAATTATAGCCTGGTTTAATTATTAAAAAAAACCAGTTTGCAGTTTCTCTAACTACTTTTATACATAACAGGAGATCAATATTTTATTATATTTTCAGTACGTGTTTAAAATTAGCTCTATTTTTTATATTTTATGTAATAATAACATTTAAAACTGTGTAGTGTTTGCATAATTGTCTTATTGTATTTGACAGAAAATTTCATAAACTTATTCAAAATAATAAAGCCGTAATAATAATTATAGTATCAAATTGTGTTTAGAAAATTAACTCAACTATGCACAAGAAAGGCCCAGTGTCCTCGAGGAGGGGTCATTTAGGTTCATGTTGGGGCTGATCGAGTAATGCGATATTATCGTGCATGATATCACCGTGTCGGCAAAGAAAGGATCTTTAAAATGATATATCACACGTGCATTTTTCACTTATAATAAGGAAGGTATTGATCTAGTATCAAAACGTTTTGAACTACCCTCGTATGCTACTATAGAAATAAGAAACTAATTGGTGATTGAATAACACTTGAAAAATACAACTACACACGCATTCTGCTTTATTTTCATCCTGTGCTAAGCTCAGAGTTTTAAGCTATCTTCTGCTTCAGTATAGAGTTTTCATTATGCTGCATATATATGATAGTATAATCCAATGTCAAGTTCCTAGCATTGAAGATACGAGCAAACGGGACAATCTTTAAAGGCCTATTTCTGGCTCTGCGGGTGTCAAATGGAGTGTTTATTGTAGTAGGTGTCAAATGGTGTGTTTTTGTGGTATGGTCCCCACATGCTAGATACACAGTTATTTCATCATATTACCTAGAGGTACAATTATCAAGGGTACTAGCTCACGGTAGTACCGAAGTACTACCATACTACCTCGGTGAAAAGTGTTCAAGGATTTTAGAATATTCATGAACATTAATTGGCTGCATCTAGAATTGATAAAGAGCTTGAAGAATTAGTTTACCAATTCTATAAAAGGAATTCAATAACTTTTGTAAATCTAGACTAATGATTCTAACCATCACATTTCTAGAATATTTGCAGAATATTCATGAACGTTAAATAGCCGCTTCTAGAATTGTTCATGGTATAATTCGAAAATAAGTCAATACCTTCCCTCATGGGTTGGTATTATTACAAATAGATAAGTGATCTAGCTGATTGTAATGCAATTATTTAAAGATAAGAATGGGATTTCATAACAAGGGCCACGGTGGCTGTAAATCGCTGACCTGGTACACCATGTAAAACTTGAAATATTGTGAGTGAATGACCTAGATTACGACTGGACTTGACCCACACTCAACCTTTAGAGTGTTAACAAGATTTTTTATTTGATTTAGCGACCAACTTTCTGACCAGACACAATCCACATTTGAGCTTGGCCAAGAATTGATGTAGGCAAACATTCTGACAATATTTCATTCAGGTCTAATCAGATTTGTAGCCACTAGAGAGTAAGTACTGTTTTTCTTTGATTTGACCTTGAAACCTAGTTTTTGCTCTGCGATAACCCTCATTCGAACTCGACCTAGAATTTTTGAAGGCAAACATTGTCATGAAGTTTCATGAAAATTGGACGAAATTTGAAGCCGCTAGATTGTTCACGAACTCATTGTGAACGGACGGACAGACGACGAACATCCCTCCACCCTAAACGCTCACCTTAGCACTTCGTGCCAGGTGAGCTAAAACACAAATTTTGATGAAATATAATTTTCTTGACTTTATATATTATCAAGTAATTCTATTACATTTATAACCAACTGTATTTTGTCAACTAATTGTCCAATACAGTCCTATAAATTATATGTAGTATACCATTTTTTGGTGAAGATTAACCTTTGTTTGAACACAGGTGACCAATTAAAGCAGGTTGAAAGTAGAGCAAATGTGTGCTTCACTTTCAGCCTACTTTAATCTACCATCTGCTAGGATTTAATAAACAATATATTTTGTATGGTACAAAAAGTCAGAGTAATATATACCTGCATAAACGGATGACCACTTGAAGATGGTTGATGTAGAGCAGAACATGCTTTAAGCCTGCTTTAAGCAAATATCTGCTTGGATAAAGAATATGTTTTGTATAATAATGGAACTATTTTCTTCAGTATGGGAGCAAAATAAGGGCGTAAAAGTTTTATTTTTGGAGTAATGTGTTAAATACAAAAGGAAAATATTTAAACTGTCACAGCTGTTTCCGATTGACGGACATGAGCAATTATGACAAAATAACACTGAAGAACACGTTTTGAAGTTTTAAATCTACAATTTTACACAATAAAACTTGTATCTTATCTTAGGGTGGTCGGGGGCTCATGTCCGCCCGCGCAAAACAGGCGGGGGGCTCGTGTCCGCCCGCGCAAAATCGGCCTGGGGCTCGTGTCCGGGGGGGGGCTCATGTCCTTTTACCGCTGTTTCCATCTCATTAGCACTAAATGTTTACATATACAGGAAAGAATATTATCTGACTGTTTTGTTATTTATTTTAAGACCCCAAATTAAAAAACTAATAGTAAAATAAAACCGATAACATCAATTTTCAATCTACAATCTGTATATTTAACCTTTAGCCTGTAGTAATATCGTCTGCTTTAAATTGTTGTCTGCAAACAATATTTAAATATGATTTGTACTTATTTTAATTGAAAACGTCTCAGAGACAAGTGTAAAAGAGTTTGGATAAAGATCAGTGATCATTGGTTTGCAATAAACATACTCTGATACGGGTGATCTTCGGTTGGTTGACTGATTGGTTGATTGAATGACTGTTTCATTCATTCAATCATTTATTAGGTCATTAATTCTGATATTCTATCAGCTTTTTCAGTGTTTGCTAATTTGTTTGTGTGTTCACTCATTTTGCATTGACATTACATTCAACCGTTTAGCTAATTGTATTTTACCACTCTCATTTTTTCTTTTGTAATTCCGATGCGCCTAGAATATGTGCCGTGTTGTGAAAGTGTGTTGTCGCACCTACCCCTCCACTACCATGTTAACATTCAAATAGAATATTTTTAAATATATTTTTTTCGCTCTTTACTGATATATGTCAAGTCTTATGCGTGAAGTTCGAAAAGTGCTGACTGGCACATTTGTAAAACGTGTTGGATCCAGAGTATACGCCCAGTCACTAGCCGTCCTGTCTGGATCCATGCATACTGCTTACACAAGTCCTGGTTATCAAAGTTCTCCACGGAGAGATAGGTGCATCTGTACTTTTCTTTATAATCATACATGGTAAATACAGTGAAACCTACCTATATTGACCACTTATATTACTGTTGATCATTACGCGCCTAACATTGGTGATTGCCTTCAAGCGGGATTGGTTGAAACAGAGGACCCCTTAGGGAACCTCTGGTATTTTAGGCTGTCATCTGTCTTTCATAGTGTCGTTTAATGTGGTGGTCGCAGTAGAAGTTTTAACTGTATGGTCGTATGCCTGCACTGACGAGCTGTCATTGGTTGATCATGAAAAATCTTTTACCCTTTACCCCATTGTATACAAGTTTTCCAGTTTGGATGAAACTTAAAGGAGGTTGAAAGTAAAGCAGAATGCACCTTTAGGCGCATTCTGCTTTACTTTCAGCATGCTTTAAGCTACCATAAGGTAGCCTAAAAATCCGCATATTAGGGGAAATTGGCAGCGCACTGCGTGAATGATTTAAGTGTTTGTAGATCTATTTCATATATTTGTATATATCACTGTTTATATGTGACATATTTTCTATTTATTGTTATTGTAGTTTTCATCATGAAATTGAAAGGTGGCAAAATAAAAACAAACAAAACCCTTATAGATTTTTTTTTTATTCTGACGTGTTTTTTTGTTGTTTTTTTCTTTACAAATCATAGTGTATTGTCCGAAAATTAGGGTTATCCGAAATAGTGTTCAATTCGCCGCCACGTGGAAATTACCTCAGGCGTAATTACAACCCCTGCTTTGGATGCACCGCGGCAATTTGCGGCAAAAGATATCAAACAAGTAAATGGCTCAAAACATTCATAAATGTTCATGAAATATGGAAAATATGTTGCATTTAATTGCAAAAGAGTAAATTGTGAATTATTGAAGCTTAAAAATGGGCTATATTTAACTCTTTAAATTCATTTTTTACAAATAATTTGTCTGAGAAAAGGAGTTGTTGGCAGACATCTTGAAAGACAGATTCTGATGACGTTTTACACAAAATAATTCTTAATTTTGGAAATACTTTGGGAAAAACGTAAGAGGGGTTTTCCCGTGTCTCGTTTCCAATCCACTATTTTGCTCTGTCGAAACGCTCAGGTATCACATTCGACGATCGAAAAAAACGCGCTCAGTGCCGTCATACAGAATTGAAACTCATTTTATCTAATGATTAAAAATTGTTTTATTCGTTCAAGTCTAAATATAGCACCTTTTATTTAAAACAAGTGCAAAACGAACAGATGAAAATGCGGGTTTATATAGGTGACACAGTAAGGGAGCCTCGATATGGAATCTAGCTGACGTAGCTAGCATTAGTCGGAACTGTAACTTATTTTCTAGGGCTTTGGGTATAAGTTCCTTCCTCTCGAGGAAGCCCCGCTTTATTGAGAGGTCAGAATAAAGACCGGTGTCGTGCATCCCGGGTCGTAGTGGAGTGTTAAAGAGTTGGTGAAGCCTTATTGAAGCTTTTAACTTTGTAGAGAAAGGCACTGGGAAACCTCATAAGGACGGCCTCAATGAAGCAACAGATAGCTTCAAAAGACAGCGTCATTGAAGACGACACTTGGATGCCTCATTAGGAAGGCTTTATAGAGTAGACAGATCGCTTCAAAAGACAGCGTCATTGAAGACGGCACTTGGATGCCTCATTAAGAAGGCTTTATAGAGTAGACAGATCGCTTCAAAAAGGCAGCGTCATTGAAGCAATATATGGCCTCAAACAGACGACACTACGAAGCCGTAATAGGATAGCTCCATTGAGGCATTGCCTCAAAGAAGCAGCGTCATTGAAGCTTGTTGTTTAGACTAGAAAAGTCTTTGTGTTTGTTGTATATACATGTAATTATAGTGATTATAAATTGATTCGTTCGTTACCATTATTCTAAATCATTTGTGGAATCACAGTGCTCAAATAACTGACAAGAAGTCTTTAGAAATATTTCATATATGTACATACTTTAACTCTTAAATTTAGTTAGTTTGAATCAAAAGACAGACAGTCCCTAAGGAAAATCAACCTCTTCGAGGTTCTATTATTATGTTTAAATACTTTGCAAAGATTTGAAACCATTGTTAACCGGCCAAAAAACGCTACAGTTACTATGTGTTGAAAGGGTTAAGCGAATAGTATATGTTTGTCGGTTTCAAACTTTTTTCTTTTATATCGTCTTCAGAAGAGAATACTATTTTTAATCCCAATCTTGACCATTGTGCTTAAACAGTTATGTCAATTGCAAGCAATTTTGAGCCAGAATCACTCGCCCTTTAACCAGACTCCGAGAGTTTTGACACTGATATTTAAAGCTTCAATATTTACACATTCTCAATGTGTCAACATCAGCATATCATTGCATTGTGTTTGTGTTGTGTTTAAGATCATACTGAATGCATCATTATAAATCATCGAATCTAAAATGTATACATGTAGCATTTAATATGCGTACTAGAGGATTCGTTTTTGTGTCTTATTGCATTCAATAAAGATAGACAACTTAAATTCGTCTTTTCAAAACTTGCCAGACAGAAAGCTTAGCTTTATTTGTGTTTATCTGTGATGTTTCTACAAATCTGACAACAGAGTAAAAGTTAATATTCTATTGATTTCCATTGAAAACATAGTTTCTATACAAATACAGTAACATCTATCTATGACGACCACTAAAACGAAGGATAATGGGTTGTATAAAAGACAGGTGACAACTTAAAGCAAGGTGACAGGAGCTTTCTGTTTCACTGTCACATTGCTTAAAGCAGTCATCTGCCTTAAACACCCAATATCAACCAAATTTAGTGGCCGTACTAAAGAAGTTTTAATGTAACATAGTCGAACGCTTATTCTGTAGCTGATAAAGTCTGGACTGGAGAATACTTTATTTTCCCAATTAAACACATTGATATACGGAACTTATCTGATTATGTCAGTTGCAAACAGCTTGGAGTCAGAACAGACGACGGGTTACCCGGGGTCTGATCTTGCCTCAAGCTGATTGCCATTCCGATAAAAATAAACGTAAGAATTGTTGTCGTTCGTTAAGCTTAAACGGTAAACAGTGTACGTCTTGTTCCCTGTTGAAGTCATGCTATTCAAATTGAAATTTGTTTCAGCTTCACTGCTATGTCGTCATCTGCTTTTAAATATTGTCGTCTGCTTTGATTTAAAAAGTTTAGATTTTATTTAATTTGTCTGCAGTCACATCGATACATGTACCTATTGTTGTGATTCTGATCAGACAAAGAGTTACTCGGCATCTGACTATGATCCAAACTGATTGTAAACGTCCTTGAAGTTGAAGAGCTGTGAACGTATTTATCTAGCAAACAGTTGTTTCATCATACTCTGGTGACAGTAAGGTATGTGTTCTGTATGTGTTCTGCATGTTTCTATGGCAAAGGTGTTATTCTTCCCCGTTTAAACGGAACTAAACTCAAACGACACACAGACGATCGTTTATATGTTTCAGTCAATCTGTGTAATCAGTCATTTCATGAAATGACTGTTTCACTTAGTCATTTCACGCAATGCCTGAAATTTTCAGTCATTTCGTGAAATGACTGAAATTGACAGAACAATTTCACACCCATTTGGCCGGTATATGATATATTCATATTCATGAAAACAAATCTGGTCAAAATACACATTAAATGGACAAGACAGATAAATATGTATTATACTGCAAAGTAAATTCCTTAATTTTCATTGGTCAACGAGCCCTAGACATAATCCCATGTACCCTGTGAACTGACAGGGTACTTGGAAATGCAGCTGTTTTCATTGGCTGACAGGTCCCTGAGGCTTGCTTTGCAGAATACAAGATGGCCGATTGCTCGACAGAATTGAGTGCATTCAATCGTGCATCCTCCGTTTTAAGTCCATTTCGGCTATGAACCAATCGGTGTTTGGATGAAAAAGTTTGACGTCGAAATATACGAGTATGCACATTTTTCTAATGAATAACAACGTCAGAAACATGACGTCATTACGCTCAACGTTATCTACTTTGGCGCGATTTTGTTATAATTTACTACGAGCGCTGTACACGACAAATTCCTAAATATTTCGTTTGAACAGTGAAAACTTTGCAGTATAATAAATTCGTTATACAGTTTATTCACAGTGTACATGAGGATTTCTTCCCGGCTGGTAGAATCATGTAACCCTCGCCTAACGGCTCGGGCAACATGATTTACCTCAGCCGGGAAGAAATCCTCATGTACACTGTGAAAAAACTGTATAACTAATAAAGGAATAAACAGCATATTTTTGCCGTTCACGCGGTATGAACACATTAGCTTCGCAGGGTTAGTTTATCGTAAACGAAACTTACCCCCTGCGAAGCTAATGTGTTCATAACGTCATGAACGGCAAAAAGATGTTGTTTATTCCTATATTGAAGTGATTATTTATATTGAATGAAAATGTCGTTTGAATCCGTCGAGCAATTTTGAAATCATGTAGTTTTAAGTTCGTCCTTTCATAGACACTGGCTATTTCAGTGTATGTTATCGGCGTACGGTAAAATGAGGTCAGAGTAAAAGTCGAATAATTTTGCGGATGTCGATATCAAAGATAAACTTTGAACTTTATTTGATAAATGGAAGATTGCAGGGTCATGAATGTAATTTTCTAATCAAAACAAACAAATAAAAGATTACTAGTTTTATTTAAGGACGACCACTATTGAGTTTGGCTGTTGCCAAAGTTAAGCTGCTGATGTGGGTGATCTATTAAAACAGCACGCAAAACATGTATTTAAATATTTAACCAACAGTGTTGGTAAATATCGGGTTCATATCATATGCTTTTGATACGGGAGTGTAAAGTTATAATTTGTTTTGGTTTGGTGGATCCGTCATATTTTCATTAGGAATAATAGTACATACTATTGAAAAACGTTAAAAACCCTGGTCGAATAGCAGAAATATATACAAATTTCACATTTTTGAGCTAATTTAAAGTGATTAATAGTTATAAGCAACAATTGCTAATCATGTTACCGCCAGGTGATGTGTAAATACGAATTTAGATTGGTTACTGCAAAATATTAAATGCGCGGGAAAAAGTTTTAAATGCAATTTCATTCGAAATCCGATCTTGCATTACTTAAATTCAGAAACCAATCAACCTAAAAGTTATGAGGAGGGGTTATAAAATGAAAATTACTGAAAAAATAAGGATATTCATTTAAAACATAAACCTGCAATCCGAATTAAAAAATATGCCTCATAAATAGAATTACAACTTTCCCCCACGCGTATAATGGTAGATGATTTCCTGAAAAATAAAACGAAAACCCAGCTTTCCCGACTGTTTTATTTACCGTAATATAGTTCTTGTATTTGATTTGCGTTCCTTTTATCGAAGAAAAATAACTTTTTATACTGAGACATATCTCGATATGAGCCGGAACGTTCCGTTTTACAGTGTTTATGGGGTATTATACCTAACAAAAGGATATTTTCCCATTTTAAATTCAATGCTAAAATTATATTTTTCTGTCTAAGAGAAATGTATCTAAAGGTTGGACAGAACGAAGTATGCACGAATCTCATATTGCGTTTATAAGGAGCGTGGTGACACAATTAAATGAACGCCCCTCGTAGAAGTAGACTGCATATTTTTAATACGATTAACTAAAGACGTTACAGTGGTGTGTAAATATATCATTATGTATGCATAGTTTGTTGAATACTTAATAACTAAAATGTATTTCAGAAACAATATATATTTTTAATGATTTATGAGATTTGATTTGTATTACATTTTAATAAACGAGCAGTATTTGAATAGTGTTGTTTGTAATTATTAAGATACTGTCATGATAACGCTTTAATACATAACACTAAAGTCGATCCAGTCATTTTCATGAACTTACTGGAAATTTCAGGCATTTCGTGAGATGACTAATTTCATAAAATGACTGATTACACAGTTTGACTGTAACATATATAAGTGACAAATGGTTTGGCCTGATCACCTGGCGTATTATTTGGGTCAAATTGTACATACTACTTTCTTTAGCCACAACGCGTTTGCTGAAAAGAAGAAACAACGTTCTTTCCAACTGTATTATTGAGGTGCTTTTGGTAGGGACATATACTGCCTTTGTAACTGCAACAATCATATTGCTGTTTCTATTACCAACCAATTTCTCTAGAGTATTAAAGGTTTATACGTGCTATTTAACTACAATGTAGTTCGAAATGTAATTGTTTCAATGCAATTGTGACTATTCCCAAATTGTATAAGCATTATCTAGAAATGCGCCCGAGCTTGACTTTTCTGAAAGTTTGTTATTTTTTTTACATATTCAGTTTATCTCAACAACACATTAAATTCAGGGAATCAAACTAATTTTTCCTTATATTTAAGCTTAGACAGTTAACCTTTTCACCAAATAGTTGTTGTTGCAAATAACAGCATCTGGTCCGGATCCAAACTGCGCGCCAATGTAAATTTGGTCTGATTTGACATTGAAGGGGTTAAATGTTGGTTTCACAGTGTCAAAAGTCCTATTTCTAATGCTAGCGAATGCCGCGCTTTAAATCAGCGAGCAAAGCGTCGTCATTTTTGTTTACTTTTCCAAGAATATCACGATCTCTTACGCTCTGATAAGCTCTGATACGCTCTGATACGAATTGGTTGCCGCTTTGGGACGAGTTATTTCCCGACTTGTTACGGTTCCTCACGCTTTGACCCCGCTTTGATTAGGCTTACTACGCTTGAAATCACGCTTTTATTATGCTTTATTACGCTTTGATGCGACTGTGACGCTTTAAATCAGGCTCTGATACGATTATTAAGCTTTGTTGTGCATAGTTACGCTCTGCTCAGCTCTGTTACGCATTGGAAAATGTCAAGATCGCCGAGTTCATGCCGCTTTTGACCCAGAGCCTATAAAGAGATGCAGCAGATCCACAAAATCATTGCATTTTGACTCCAGAACACGATGTCAGAATAACAAGATCCAGAAGTTCCAGATGTACCAGAAAATGATCTATCTGAAACAATGCAATGAGTGGTACTCAATGCGAAGCGCTATTTATAGGGATGGAGACATAGCGTTGGTATCATAGAAAAGCCTGAAAGAGCGTGAGAGAGCGTGAGGAAGCTTGCCAAGCGTAACAAAGCCTAACAAAACGTGTCAATGCTTGATCAAAGCGTCTCAATTGTTGAGAAAGCGTGAGAGTCCTTCATGAAAACGTAACAAAGCGTATCAAAGCGTGTCAGATCTTGATGAAAGCGTCTGACCTCGTATCAGATCTTCATGCCAAATCGTGACAAATCTTGAGACATCTTAACGAAGCGTGTCAAGTGGTGACAGACCGTGAAGACTTGGGTCCCCGCTTTGAACCAAACTCTGTTAAGCTTTCCTACGCTTTGAGTCAAGCTTTGCTGAGCTTTGTTACGCTTTGTTAAGCTTTGATACGCTCTAGGCGCTTTAATCAATTTGTAACAGAGCGCCCAAAAATTTTAAACCGTTTAAAAAATATTGGCGCTCTTGCCAAGCTTTTCCACGATCTATTACGACCCTGACGCTTTAATCAAGCTTTGTTACGCTTTTGTGCCGCTTTGCACGCTTCTTTAAAGTGCCATCAAAGCGCCGTTGGTGTGAACCTAGCATAATCATATTGTACGTAAGCAAGGACTTGCGTGGGCTCAAACATTAAACAGGACTTATTCAATAACATAAAAGCCAAAATAGGCTTAACCATCTAAACACTAGGTCGTCTTGATGCTATCCAGAAATTATGTCTGACAGATTGGATCTTGATCAAACGCTGCGTTACGCGGTCTCTGATTAGCATCCAAACTGTATGCAAATAGACATTGTACTCTGAGTCAACTAATCTGTATTTCAAAGCTTAAACAAGCTTAGCAATGTTTGAAATTTCAAATACGTATTGATTCGACTTAAAATCTTGTTTTAGCTGACACCATCTGTGAATATCCGTCAGTACTCTATTAATAACATACGTGTTTTAATTATTGCCATGTGGCTGTTTAATTTAACGATTGTAGTTGGTTGTTTCAACTGAACAAACAAATATTGAATCTTTAAAATTACAACGTAACGGTCGTCGGCAAATTTTGACATTGTTGAGGACTCATACTACACAATTCACTGTCAATTTCGCCAAGACGCACCTTTGCAAATACTTTCGAAAGTTCGTCATTCATACTGGTTTAAGGAATTCCAAGACTGAAGATCGCCTTTTTCCGTGTTATCTCGGCATTGTCCGTGTTCAACGGAATATACCGAACACTCCAATATAAAACCTGGACGATAATGTTAGAAATTATCCGAACGCAGTCCGAAATGTTGCAAATCTCGTCTTGTAAATTTGCATGGCCTTCCCCTCACGGGTTCGAATCCCGACCGAGCTCAATATATTTTCATTGAAATATATATCTTTTTTAAACAAAACCTTTTCCAAAATCAATGATTAGATGTTTATAAATGCGCCTGACATTAATTTGCAAAAATATTTAATCATAAGCCAAATTTATTGTTCAGTCTTTATAAAGTATTCAAGGTCTCCAACACTTTTTCGAAGACAAAATTAATTTTTTCCAGTTAGGTGTGGCCAAATGTCTTCATATTTTGGATTTAGATTACGTAAGTATTGTATGAAAACAAGATAAATGGTTTGCTTTGCCCAAGTTTTCATTTTTGTACAAACATACAACCTTTTAAGTCATATAATGTAAAATCGTATGAAAAATATTGCATATTTTAAGAAGACGGTTTAGATTTTTTAATTTTTCACATCATAGGATGCAAGTATTGGGACAATAACTTTTATTTTGTGATGTTCACGTCTTCTGGCATAGGCATGAAGTAACAAAAATATCAGTATTTTAGGTAAGAATAGGTAAAAATCGCCTTCAGGACTATTTGTCTTTTAATTTTCTCGCATATTTTCCTACCTGTAAGGCTATATACAATATTTCAAATATTTTCGAGAAGAGATGGCGAAAAGCCTTTATATTTCACACAAGACACGGGAATTACATGTCGTATCCATTCATAATATCATTTTAACATTACAATTACCCTACCTTCAGTTTTGGTAATACCTTAACTCTAACTTTGAAACGACATTCCTGACAACAATATTGAAGCAGACGACAATATTGCGGTGAAGGGGAAAACCTTACGATAAAAGTATCAATAATGGATATAACTAAACAAATTGGAGTCTTATCAGACACCGAGTTACTAGGCAACTGATCGGGGTAATTGTTTTCAATGCAAATATGTAGCTCTTATACCACAAAACGCGTTTATTTGGAAATAAAACATGTATTCTCACTTGTATTCTCACTTGCATGTGAATAAATATTATTTGATAACTAACGATGTAAATAATATTTGTTCTTATTAGCCGATCGGATCGTTGTTAATTTGAAACAGCATTTAATCAACGTTAAGTCGGGAATGTTTTTATTTCCCATATAGAAAACAAACGCGATCGTATTGCAAAGGAATTTCAAAATTGCCAAAAATATCATGAAAATGTTGACCACTCAATCTTATGACAAATAGTTCAGAGCTTAATCAGACGCCTATTGATTAATCAGACGCCTACTTACTATATTTTTAAGCATAAACGTGTTTATAAGAATCACAAAAGGTTTAGTGTCAATTATTCGGATCCGTGTTTGCATCCGGAGATCGATTCGGAAAGCGTAGAAAAGATATATTTACAATAGAAATAAATACTAACAAGTCACGTGATAGCAGTTTTCTAAAAGCAGGGATGACTATCATCTTTCTTATTAAACATGTTTTGCCGAAGTAATAAAGAGTTTTGCAAACAGTTTCGATATTTCGATTTGAAGAAAAAAAACGCCAAAGGGGCCTCCGTGGCCTAGTGGTATAGTCACTATGACTTACATCACTAAGCTCCTCACCGCTGTGAGTTCGAATCCCAGTAGGGTCGTTCGGAATTTTCATGTGGGGAAGCCTTCCAGTTGGCTTGCGGAAGGTCGGTGGTTCTACCCAGTTGCCGATTTGTGCCTGAAACAGTGCACAAAGGACTTCTGGGGTCTTCCTCCACCTGTAATTAGCTGGACGTCGTGATATGACTGAAATACTGTTGAATGCGACGTAAAATCAAAAGAAGCAAATAAAACGCCAATATTTTCTACACTCTGTCATTTCTTATGATTGTTGCATTGGGTTTAATTTTGTTCGAACTGGGAAGAAATACAGTAAAGAATATGTAATTCTATGAATAATCAGAATTTAAAACAAGTTTTCGTTTTCTATATTTTACTGCAATGCGTTTGAACTTTGAATGTGTTTAAACGGGAAAGAGTAACGCCTTCTCCAATATACTAGGTGATTAATTTTCATTTGTTTTGCCCATTCAACACCCTAGGAGAGTAAAGTCGACTTTACTAACTGTTTGGATCCTGGTCAGGCGCCGCATCAAGCAGCGTTTCCTACTGATACCAGCTGTTTGACACCCGTTTTGGTATTTTCTAACTAAACAAATACCTTCAAATACCTACAAAACTCTATTTTCAGGTAGACGCTGATTTAAGATCGATAAAGTCGTATCAATATTTATCACTTCACTAAGAAACGACGCGGTAAACCTTTTTGCTTCAAAATGTAGAAACGTGTTGTTTTCTTAAAAAGTTTTAATTAAGCATTGCACGTTTCCTTCACAGTTTCAATATAACGACACTCAAACTGCGATAAAATGTAGAAACATACAGGTTCTCAAAATAAAATAATAACAATTTAACATAATCTTAGTGTTAAATAATTCGTATCCAGGACGAATACCTTGCTGATCTAGCTCCAAACTGGTTGCAGTGAACAGCCGTTATTAACCCATTTCACCCACGAATTGCTGTACTGCAAAGTTCAAATTTGTCTCTATATAATAACATAATAATCGATTGTGAGTTTGCGCAAAATAACAGATATTTGTTTTCTAAACATTTTATATATACGTTCATTAATGCACAAACTCGTTATTACAGTGGGGACGACTATAATTATTCCTAATCAGACAGAACACAGAAGTAATAAATTCTAAAATAACAAATGATAACTTCTTGAACATACTGATTCAAAACATTTCATTAAAATGTAATTGACAAACCCTTTAGAGTATAAGACGACGAGTAGACTCGACGTCTGATCTGATTCAAGACTGTTTGCAAAGGACATATCTTTAGCACAAAGTGTTTATTGCACTCGTTGTAGTCAGTCTGATAAATATTTGTTTAACTTACCTTAACATTGTCGATGAGACTGATTGTGTTTCTGATAATGAGTATAAACCCTGGTAGTATGGAGAGCAGTGTAAGCTTCAGCAGTTGACAATGCTTCTCCCGCGTAGAACCTACATCGCCACACATGCGAGTACCCATCGTGTCCGAATTGATAGTCAAATCATTTATGCTTGGTTCCCGGCGTCGATTATTCCATGAGAAGCCAGTCCGTTCAGCCATAGTAATAGTTTGCAAAAGTCGGTATCAACTGTAAAAAAGGCAAAAAAATCAGCATCATATCTTGCGCGTCATGGATATTACGAGAGGTTGTTGTTTTCAATAAACCCTTTCACAGCCTATCCCCACAGCACCAACAATCACTGGTTAGGAACTTGGTTACAGTGGGGCGCGGGTCCTCGCGAAAGGTCGTATCGGAGTCCTGACTATACATGTTTCAGAGTCTCGACGTGAAACAAATTTGGCAAGCTGGAGTGAACACAAATGAGGTAATTAAAGGTCAAATTGACATAAACACTGTAAATCGTTATTGACACCATATAGTCCGATGTTTTTCTAGCGTCGTGCATGCTTAATTCGTTCCATTTATGGAATTTATGCTTGAAATAGTTAAAAAAAAACGACGCGGTAATCAAGATTTTTGTTCACAACGATCAATTCTTATAAATGACTGCATAATCTCGCCTTCAATCAATGTTTCTGGTAAGATTAATACTTAAATTGCATCTTTGCAACAGAATCACATTAAATAATATCGTATATCAATGACATTTTCTGGATTTTAAGTGGTAAATAAGGTTACAGAGTCTAACAGAGAGTGTTACAGGTTCTCTAGCGACATGTTATAAAAGGTTACAGAGTATTATCGACATTTTTGGTTGTTTCAGAGAGAATGCATCTGAAGTGTACATATTGCAAGTCGCCATTTACCCTTGAAAATGAAGTTGTGCGTCACTGTATAGCCGCCCATCCAGATGAAAATGTCTCGTACATAACGGCATGTGTGACTGATCTTAATATCAAGTATAAAAGAAGAACTTTCCATGTAGTAGGCAGGTACGTTTCATGTAATCTAAATGATGTGGTATATAATACTGCCTCGGGGAAAATAGAAATACCAAATAACTCGCCAACAAAGAGCCCGTTGCATAAACTGAGCAGAGTGAATACACCGTCAAAATGTGTTCACAAGCAGTTATTTGGTGAAATTGAAACGACACGATCACAGGATAGTGAGGATACCAGCAACAAGGCAATCGATCTATCGTCAGTACAGGGCGAACATTTAACGGTTAGCGATGATGATATGCATGCCATGGACACGCTGCTTGAACTTGAAACAATACCTATAGCGAGGTACATGAAATTGATGGTGAACAAATTTTAGCAGAAGATGAACAATTGAACCAAGCTATTGATCAGTTGCAAAACCTTCTTCCAGCAGTAACTTCACACCTTGCAGAGAATGGTCGATTAAGTGATTGGGTTGCCTTTTTTAACATTGTTAAGAGCGGAGATTTTAATGTAAATCACATAGCTTCCCAATTGTTTGAAGCTCATTCAAGAGCTATCTGTTTAACTATCGCCTTGCTTTAAGATGTCACCTGTCTTTTGTACAATCACTTAGCCTTCTCTTTAGTGGTGGTAATAGAAGCGTAACAGTAACTTTAACGTGTTATTGAGTTCGGTGAGTGCCGACTTGATATTTTATCATAACTACTATATGTAGAATATCCTTTGTCGTATTTGATATTTTCGAAATGCTAGTACATTACATTATTGGATGGTACAAAAATAATAAAAAAAAGTATTCAATTTCAAAGATTCTTTTATTCATTGAATAAAATAAAAACAAAACTCTCAACATGGAAAAACAACACTTGCAAACTTCACTGAATCGATCACTGAGACAATGGTTCATATAGAACAACTCCAAAGGCACAAAACGTAATAAAAAGGAATCTGCAAAAATATCGTAATACCGTATGGTTATCTCAGTCTATTACAAGATTTGTCAAACGAGGCATATAGTACCTAATGCAAACAGTCTTACATCCTGATAAAACGTTGAACATGCATCAATGAGGGTGTCGTTTTATTTTATTCTCACTTGGTGATATCACAGTTTCAAATAGGTGATATCACTCATTCAAATAGGTTATCTCTCATTAAAATATGTGACACCATCCATTTGAATTAGTAATGTAACTTTTTACTGATGTCAACACTTTGAAAACATGATACAGTGGAGAAAACGTTATTCTTTCCCGTTTAAACGCAAACGTACGCAAACGCAAAGCACTAAAACGTAGAAAATAACAACTTTTGGACAATTGTGATATTTCATGTTTATCTTGGTGGCAAACAGTTTGGAGCCTGATCAGACGCCGGGTTACCAAGCGTCTGATCTGGCTCTAAACTGTTTGCACTGCAAATAATAGTTTTAGCGTAAACGCGTTTATTGGGAAAAAATAACAGATTCTCCACTGTGTGTACAGAACGACCCGTCATATATCACATATAGTATTAACCCGTTCACTGCTTTATCCCGACCGTAAGAGCACAGACAAACAGCTTGGATCCGAATGAGACGCCGAGTAAATCTGTGTCTGAATCGGATCAAAGCTGTTTGGCTATCGGCTAATGTTTCATTAAAGGTTAAGGAAGTGTCTTAAGTGGGAGAAGACAAAACATGCCCATGATCAAAACTGAACCTTGCAGTGAAAGGATTAGAATAACCCAACATTTACATGTACGTCCCATAACCAAACTTCAAACTGTCAATATTGCTAATACAACGATAAAAACCTTAAGTATTGACATTTAACCCATTTCCCCAGAGTCTGTTTTTAGTATTAAAGACGGGACCACTTGAAGCAGGTTGAAATTAAAGCAGAATGAACTCCTTGAACCCTATCACGCATACCTGTGATGATAACACTTGTCCTATGCAATCAGTGTATACCCTGATCAGAGGGCACCTTAAGGAGCCCTCTGATCAGGCTCTACACTGTTTGTCAGTTTGACTTATATTGCAAGAACCAGCCATATAAAGTATAAAATCGACTAAATTGAAAATGAGAATTATCCATTTGAGGTTTTAGGGAGGAAAGGGTTAAGGTTCATTTGCTCTATTTTATCCTGCTTAAGTTAAATTTTGCTAGGATATGGGAACTACATCTTCATGTAAACATTCAATACTCGTATAAAGTGGGACAAATTTCTTCAGTTGAGAACGTTAAAAGAGTAAAAAGGCACTTCTATGAGGGATTGGGTTTAGCGTTCCAATTTCTTTACATTATACTGTGTAAACCCCCTTTACTTTTACACATGCAAATAAAACAAATACAGCCGTGATGTTTATAAATTATTATCAAACAAAGTAGAGTTAGTCTTAGACATTATTTTTCCAGTTTGATCCTGATGGGGCATCGAGAAAGTCGGCTCCTCAACAGGATCTAAACTGTTTGCAAATACAACTGTTAGTATTACATGTATAAAATAGAGTGGGTTATAGATCTTCAGCACTTTCTTTTACCAAAACCCGGGATAGAACCTCACTGATACCCGCGCAAATTATCAATTTTATAACGTTTTATAAGCAATTTCAGTTCTCATGGGTTGGCAAACTTGCACTTTTTCTTGTGTCGTCCGAACGACGGCCTCCATGAGAACGATTTTCCACAGACACATGTCAGAGTCTTTGGTCCATGCTTGCCTTTCATGTGTTCATTGAGTGAGGCTTTGGAGTTTACTTTTGCTCCGCACAAGTCACATTCAAGGGGCCTCTTTCCAGTGCGGTTTGGACATGTTTGCAAATGTCGTCTAAGATTGTTCTTAAATCTAAACGTACGATCACAGGTAGTGCATGCGAATGGCCTAGACCCTATATGTTTATTCATGTGGCCTATATAGACTGCCCGTTCAAAGTACTGTTTTCCACATCTGTCACAGATAAACCTGTTTTGCCCAGAATGATATACGCCGATGTCTGGCCAGAGTTGTCCTGTTATTAAATCTTCCACCACATAATTCACAAAGCAGTTTTGTTTGGTTGTGATGTGCTCTGATGTGTTGATTAAGGTCATAAGCTGAGCTGTAAGATTTATTGCACAAAGTGCAGTTTACCTTTTCTTTCCGGTGAACACTACGTTTATGTCGCGAAAGATTGCCCGAGCTGGTGGTAATATATTGACATTCTTTACACGCATAGTGTTTTTTCTTCGGCGTTGACGACATAGGCAAAGGAGTCTGGCTACTGGAAGTCCCACTTCTGTTATTATTGTCAATTACTTCGACATTCAGGCTGATATCAGTATACTTGAGTCGTCAAATGAGATTTCGTCCATTTCTAGATCTGCGTTGCTTTTGTTAAGACTCTGTAACACTGTAAAGAAGAACCTGTAACAGTTATTATGCAGTCGTCGGGGACCTGTAACCTCTACATCGCATTTGTAAGAAACACTAAACTTCTGATTACTTTGAAAATCGGAAATACGCAAATGCCATATCTTATAAAATGCTTCAATATTAGACAAACACTAACAAACAGGTTATCTAATGGGTTTAAAACTGATTTTTCTTATGTAAATTCAACTTATAACAAAACTATGTGCATCGTACATGTAGGCAGTGTGAAACACTCGCTTTTATTTCCTCTATTCGCCTGAATTCTAAAGCGGGCGACATTTAATTACTTATTAAAACAAAAACAAAACATCTTACCATGTTTTGGTGAATAATTCGTGTGATGCTGCTGTGTAAACTCGCTGGAAAGTGGCGTGTTAACATTGTACGCGCGATGAATTAGTCATGACTCTGAAACGTTGTCGACGGGACCCCTATACCACCTTTCGCGAGGACCCTCGCCCCACAGTAACCAAGTTCCTAACCAGTGACAATTGCTTAAATTAATCGACCGTATTTTATCTTAGAAACAATGATATCAGTATCAGTTTAACACTCATTACTATATCATTAAACGAACATTTAAATATGAGACAATACAAGTCAATAGCGTGATGAGAGAAAAGGTGTTAACATTTGTACACTGACTTCACGGGGTAGCATTTCCGTTTCCATGGTACCCGTGCTTCTAAATGTAACCACATAGCGTGTGACATGAGAAGGTGATAGCAATATTTCATGTAATGACATGTCATAACACCTGAGGCGCTTGGTTGGCTATATTGGGTTTTTTCTTTCACCCGAACGCAGGCTCGTTTCTTCCCATTTGCGAAATTCGAGAAGTTACACAGTCCTAGTAACTCAGTTACAGTTTTCAGATTTAAACTATATCAAAGCATTTGCGTACGACAGGTAGTTTCAGCAAACATCAGCGACAAAACACATGATATTAACATTGAACCATCTGAACCACAGAGCATACTTCCCGTAGTATGTCTGGAAAACGAAAGTACTCGTTAAGGATGTGTGCTAAAAGTTTACTGTTATCAGTAATATGATGTTTTTATCTTAATAACAAGAGAATGACGGGCTAATTACTTTTTGTCATGAAAATTGAGTATCTTAGGTTCGAAGGAAATTACAATCAACAACTTTTTTCATAACGTTTATCATATCGTACAAGTAATATATTAAGTTAAGGAATACGAATTATATTTACTCAGCCAAAAAAGAAAGTACCAACTTTTGTACCAACTTTTTTAGTCTAAATTATCAGCGTCTAATACATAAACTGTATTTAATTTTTGTTTGATAGAAGGTTGCAGACGACATTAAATCATTGTGGCTAAATAACTGGCACATTGTACTGATTACAAAAGGTCTATACTTTTTTTTGAAAACAGCATATTTGCTTAGAAATGCTTTCCATAGAAGAGAAACAATTAGGCTAACATTCAGCAGCTAGAACTTCTTAAAGAAAATAAAATCACATTGCACTTTCATTCATCGCAATATTCACGGCGTTATCAAGACTAGGAAGTCTTATAATATCAAATTACCTCTCTTTGATTTGAAATAAGAATGAACTATAACTGTTTCATTTTCTTTACATGTGTTCCCCAGAGACCTGCCTACTTTGCCGCAGTTTTGGGGCTTAATTGTTATAGGGGATCCTTTCTGTTTATTAGAACGAAATTATCCCCTCTGCCAGGAACTAAAAGGAAGGCAGGTCAGTGAATTTGATCCAACCCACTGCTTAGCAACGAGTGGGATTAACCGAAACCCTCTTCCTGAAATCACCATAATCTCATCTTATCACCCCTCATCATTCATCGGCGCTATATGACCTATTTTGTGTCAGAACGCGGTAAAACCCAACTCATCATCATCATCATCTTTACATGTGTCGTTTAATCTGAATGATTTTACTGGACTACATTGGTGAACGTAAGAGCTTTTAAAATCTCGAACAAAACGGGAATTGATAACGTACTTTTAAAAGATATAGAACTTGAAAATTTACTTAATGTAAAAACAATGTAAAACATGGGTACCGAGTATAGATTCAATATGAAACGTCAATTATATTATATAAACACATTACGGGCAATACACATTGTTTTCTATATAACTGTATTATGTTTTCCCCAAAAGGCTTATATTTCTATATATAAATAAATAGTTTAACACCACAATAATTTAACAAATCACATGGCAAAATCATCACAGCTAACAAAAACAGTGGCAGTGTAATTAAAGCCATTCAATAAATGATACTGAAATATCAATTGTTGGGCTCGGCCAAACCTGTTCGTCCACAAGCGCTGCATGACGCGAGACGCCAAATGACGTCATTTGTCATGACGTTACCGTTCACAAAGTAAAATACATATGGCGGAGAGGCTACAAACTACGGATTCAATTGACTTGATAGGGGTTTAAAATGTTTATGTGATCAATAGCCTCTTACAGTCATGCTCATTATTTATCTTTGTTTTATAAACTCGTTGACTAAAATAAATATATCGCTCGCCATGGCTCGCGTGATATAACTTTAGTCAACGCGTTAATAAAAAAAAATAATCGCCCATTCATTACGAATATTGTACAATGTTTGGTTTGCCTCTTTTTGGAACGATGCGTTGCTTTCATCGCCTCAAGCGCTCTGATTTAACACTTTAACAGTCAAAATATCGTCTGCTTAATATTTGTAAAGCCAAATTGGCATAAACAGATATTAGTTATTTATATAAGAAACTTTAGTAAAACCTCTTTTAGCACAAATTAAATGAACCAATAAAAAGTGAGGCTGAATAATTTTAAAAACGACATTCCATAGTTATAAGCAAGATGAATTGTACATCCACCTGAATTTAAGCATTCACCTATCTTAAAAATCTGTTTATTAACACAAATTTATTGTTATTTAAGGTTTTAGGCTCATGTTTCTTAGTCTTCTTTCAACAAACGTAAGTGTCGCTCAGTCTTCTTTTAGCAATCAACCTCCCCTAGTTTAGACTCCTATATATTGCAACCGACATGTGGCACCCATGGAATTTGAGCTTGCACAGTCACCGCCCTCTCAGGGTAGCAATCCACGCCTTGGTCGAGTGGAGTTTCAGAGTTAATTTCTTGTGTCTCGAGAAATTCACGTTGAGCTAGCGGCAGGATTCGAGCCCGGGGCCTTGCGATCAAAAGCCAGACGCTCTACCACTAGACCACGACGCCATTGGTCCTAATAATTAACATAATTAAGTGTTCATAGTAGAGAATATTTACTGTACTTAGAACATTGCCTCACATATTACAAATACATATATATTTTGTTTTGATTTAAAGGGAAGGATCTCCTTTCAAACTGTGAAATTATTTATTTCCCAACAAATGCGTTAACTTACATAAAGATTCCCATCCCGACGTCTGATCAGGCTCAAAACTGTTTTCCACTAGTTTCAAAATGACAAATTAGAAATGTCAAAAAGTGTTATTTCAGTGCACTGCGTTTGCGTTTCTTTTCGCGTCTAAACGGGAAAGAATAACTACGAACCTTATATAAACAGTTCACATGTGGACCTTTTACTTGTCCTTCACCAACGGTGAAGACTCGGATAACATAGCTCTTATCGGAAGTGTCTGATCAGGATCTACAGGTTATGTCATTTAGCAATAAACTGTATATAAAAATGAACTTCACTTAAATGTTAACAGAAAATATTAATTTGACGCTTCTTGTGTCAATTAATTAAATGACGTTTAATAAACTCTGAATGTTAAATAAATTCGATCCTGATAAGATGCCAAATAACATAGTGTTTGAACAGGCTTCCCAACTGTTTGCAAAGTAATGACACTTTAAAAAACTCTACTACTTTTAATAAAGATTAAGTTGAACTAAGCAGTACTACTGCAGACGAATTTCTATAATTCGAGCTCGCTACGTAGGATTGTATATTGTCCATAGTTGAATAAGTACATGTTACTACTTTTAACTTTGAAATATATGTATGTTCGTCTCAAGTGTATTCGAGTTTTCGGTGTTTCAAATGTAAAAGATTTAGCACAAACTCGTTTGCGAACAACTAACGCCTTCGCACTTTTAATATCATACGAACCTTCAGTGACAACAATTATCCGCATAAACGACATTCTAATCCATTTGCAATTTCAAAATACCTATTCATAGAGTGGATACTGCGTTTTTCCATTAACGAAACCCAACGCGACCGCAATAAAATAAAATGTAGAAAATGACAGATAATTTAAATCTGACGATATATTTCTATCTACATGGTAAACCTTCGGGAGCCTGTTCAGACACCGGATCATCCGGCATCTGCTCTGGCTTTCAAATGTTCGCCTTGCAAAAATGTCAAAAACACAAACACTTTCATTTGGATAAAACCTTCTCAAATATAATCACCGACTACCATAATGTCTAGCCGTTAGGCGACCTATGATCAACTTGGTTAGAACTGTTGCTGCATTCTTACTAAGAAACGTACATTAATCAATACTTAAAAGCAGCTCTTGTGGACCCATAGAACCGACAATATTGAACATGGATACGGTGTGGAAGGCATTATTGTTTTCAAGTCTAAACGAAACTAAACACTTACCGAAAGTCCTTAACATGTAGAAAATTAAATACTTTTGAAACTGTTAGCACGTTTGTTTCAAATCTGTGTTGAAAACCGAATTGGACTCTGAATTGTTTGCAATAGGCCTTACTATTGTAGCACAAACGTGTCAATAAGAAAACAATAACACCTTCATCATTGTACGACAGAACAAATAAAGACAGCTTAAAAGACAAATGCCAGCTCAAGCAAGCTGATGTAGCTGAACTATACTGATATATATGTATGTTGTGTAATTGCAAAATGGTGGTCATGTTTGTAACAACGCTTCTTTATACTGTTGTTAGCTTTACTGTAGGAAATCCTTACAGGTTGAATAGAGAACAATGTTGATCTAGTTTCTGATGTTTAATAGTGTCCTGGACTTCCAGATAAGCAATGTGTGGTATTCCACAATACGTAATAACAAACAGTTCTCTTTACTAAATATACATTCATTAACACTTTTAATTTTCGGTGAGGAAATCCTCAAAACTTGTCAGAAATCCGACTTGTTCCTTTAAAAGCAAAACTAAGACTCCCTTTTCGGTAACGCTTATCAGTCAGACAGAAGAGGGAATTATAGACACGCCCCCTAACACGCATCACGTGGTCATGGCAGTTACATGTACCATATCGATTTTCCCGCAGCACCGGTGACCATGCAGGTGACACATTTATAAGCCTATTAAGATGCTTATCTCGCACCCTGATAAAGCGTCAACTGCAAAGCCAACATGCAGACAGCTTAATTACATCATAATAATATATCAACAGACTAGAACAAGAAATGAATGAATTGGGAAAACACTGCAGATGCACAATATGATGATTATCGGTGCTACATGTTTATATGTTTAATATAAACTTATGCATTCACAATACACAAACAATACCGTACACAAAAACTGGTGTACACGGCTACACACGGTTTTATATCAATATTGTAGAGCATCAATTATGTACAACAAGAATGCAAAACGCAATTGGTAGTGTACATCAGCATCACCTATAATGCAGAACGCACTGTAAAGATCATAACTGTATTTCCAGTGTAAGATCGAAAATAATTTTAAATGAACATCAGACGTTATATTTTTACGAGTCTGGTGTTCACGCTCTATCTATATTTCTATTGGGCGCGCTGCTTGCACTGAATTGCTTGACCACCTTCCTCCACTCATCTCTGTCTTCCATCAGTGGTGGCATTTGTTTTGCTGGGCAGTCCGCATCCTCACTAAGCTGAACGACACACATCTTACACTGCTCTGTCCTGATTAAGGTCCTGGCAGTAGGACATCGCTACTTTTACTTCTCCGAAGAAGTGTTCCGCAAAGCGCATTCATCTCTCTCTCCCTTCTCTCTCTCTCTCTCTCTGGTGGTATAGTAGATAGGTGATATATGTCCATATACGAAGTTGCTGTTGGATGCTCAGACCAGGATTTATGGAGAGCTACTCCAAACACTCTGTTATAGTTTCAATCAATCCTTTTCTGTATTATTTATGAGAGTCTAGGCCGTACACCCATACATAAATATTGATGTCACCGTGGCTTGGAAGAAGTTGCGTTTTGTTTTGTCAGAGAGGGACGATTTCCATATGATGGTGATTTTGTCTAAAGCTTATCAGGCTTTGCGAGTCTAGAAATTACATCGGTCGTCACAGATTGTTCCACCTTTTTGATCGACCTGTCTGTCAGTGATTTTTATGTCTTCGTCTTGATTAAAGCTAATGAACTCTGTCTTGTCTGCCTTAACATATAAACCAACACCATCTGCTGCTTTCTCCAAACTGTGTAGAAGATATTCTGTTTCCACAACCTTAAATATGAACAGGGCAACAAGATCAGCATAGTCTCTGGTTGTTCTCACAGGATATCTTCTACTACTGGATTTATCTAGTGTAAGGCCATTTCGTTCATTTTGTCAATATATGTCCGAGGACACAATCGAGGCAGTTAATGGACAAAAACGGTGCTAGTGTGACTCCCCGTATAACCCATTCAGTGATGTAAAATAAGTATGTGTCCCCATTGGGTGATCTGACCATGGCAGTCGTGTTTATGTACACATCATGATAACATCAACTGTTTCAACTCGTGTATTTAGATTATTTGTTCTATCTTTCCTCTATGAATTATGTAAATGGCTTTTGAAAAGTCAACAAAAACAGCTTCAAGGATTTTATACCCGCTCCTTCTACGATACGTCTTACTGGTCTTACTGGTCTTACTGTGGACTTCGATCTGCGGAATCCGTTCAGATTCTTTCTCAATATCTATGCACGATGAATTAAATTTCGATTTCAAACTGAAAATTGTAGTCATTCCTATTTTCATGCTTTTAAACAACTTTTTGAACTAAATTGTTTGGCAATCTTAAAGCAACAGTAAAATGTGTAGCCCGTGTGGAACCCTAGGTTGTCTGTCATCGAATACCTTTTCGTGACATTTTACCCTACCATGACATCACTGATTTATTGAATTGACGTCATCGGTATTTCGTAGTTACTTCCTGTCTAGGATTCGTTTTATGCTGTTCAGTGGTTCTCAGAAAAACAGGCTGCCGGAATTGCTCGATGAGACTAGATTGTCTACGAATGTATGGGAGACCTAAGGGAAATGCTTAATATGTGTTGTTTTGTTTGTTAACGTCCCATCTATTAGCTATTTGGACGCCTCAGAGAGAGAGAAACAGAGATACAGAGAACCCGGAAGGAATGCCCTAATCGTATTATCGAAACAGTTATCTGGTTCTTTTAGATGCCCTGTGTAAAGCACTGAAACATCAAACCTCGATTTATAAAGTTACATCCGAGAGACTTGGTCCGCCAGAAGTTCGAACTCACTACCCCTGACGTCGTAATCGGCCGCTTTACCCCTCGACTACGTCCGCCGGTGAAAACTATTAATAGAAGCAACAGTTGGTTAATCGCTAGTATACAATCTGACTGTTTGAAACAGTGAGATTATCAAATGATAATCTACTAATATAGCCTAGTTAACCACCGGAAAGCATGAAAACTATACTGTTCATCAGCTATATTTTGAAACAACAATAACTTATTATCTGTACACAAGATTGAAGAACGCAATTTATTTTAAACATAATTTATATTGTGAAACAACCATTCTGTACAAAAAGAACGCGGAACGTAATTTGCATTGTACATAATCACTATTGTAAAACATCAATATTGTACACCAAAATGCAGAACACAATTTGTATTGTACATAATCACTATTGTAAACAAAAACATTGTACACGAAGAATGCAGATCGAAATTTGTATTGTACGTAATCACTTTGGTAAAACAACAATGTTGTACACCAAGAATGCAGAACACAATTTCTTCTGTACATAATCACTATTGTAAATAGAAACATTGTATACCAAGAATGCAGAATGCAATTTGTATCGTTTATCATCACTATTGTTAAACACCAATATTGTACACCAAGAAGGTAGAACGCAGTTTGTATTGTACATAATCACTTTTGTAAACAAAAACATTGTACACCAAGAATGCAGAACGCAATTCGTACCGCACATTATCACGATAGTAAAACAACAATATTGTACACAAATAATGCAAGACGCAACCTGTTTTATACATGATCACTTTGGTAAAACAACAATATTGTACACCAAGAATGCAGAACGTAATTTGTATTGTACTTAATCACTTTGTGAAAACAACAATATTGTACACCAAGAATGCAGAACGTAATTTTTATTGTACTTAATCACTTTGTAAAAACAACAATATTGTACACCAAGAATGCAGAACGTAATTTGTATTGTACTTAATCACTTTGTGAAAACAACAATATTGTACACCAAGAATGCAGAACGTAATTTGTATTGTACTTAATCACTTTGTGAAAACAACAATATTGTACACCAAGAATGCAGAACGTAATTTGTATTGTACTTAATCACTTTGTGAAAACAACAATATTGTACACCAAGAATGCAGAACGTAATTTGTATTTTACGTAATCACTTTGGTAAAACAACAATGTTGTACACCAAGAATGCAGAACGCAATTTGTATTGTACTTAATCACTTTGTGAAAACAACAATATTCTACACCAAGAATGCAGAACGCAATTTGTATTGTACTTAATCACTTTGTGAAAACAACAATATTCTACACCAAGAATGCAGAACGCAATTTGTATTGTACGTAATCACTTTGGTTAAACAACAATATTGCCTAGTTTGGAGGAACTTATTCACGAGCAAATCAAACACTTTTCAAAGTCTGTCAGGGATTGAAATGAATCGGAATACCTTTGATTTTACCATGCATTACTTATGAACGGAAAGAAGCAAGCTTTTTCCGTATAAAACAACGATTCTGCGCACCAAGAATGCAGCACGCAGTTTATATTGTATATTATTAGTATTGTAAAACAACAAATTGTGTACACCAAGAATGATGAACCTAATTTGTATTGTATATCATCATTTTTGTAAAACATCATTTCTGTGCACCAAGAATACAGAACGCAATTTATAGTGTATATAATCAGTATTGTAAAACAACAATTTATGTACACCAAGAATGCAGCACACAGTTTAAATTGTAAACCGTCAGTTTTGTCAAACAACAAAATGTATTCATGTACACCAAGAAGATTTCTGTGCACCAATGTGTTCAATCGCAAATTAAATTCTTCTTCATCAATATTTTCAAACAACAATTATGTTCAAATAAGCACATAAAGAATTGAAGAAAGCACATTATAGTTTACATAATCTCTATTGTAAAACAAACAAATGAACACTAAAACGTCATCCGTTCACATTTTTAAACAACATCTCCTCTGAAACAACTGACCCGATGTCAACCAAACTTTGTAAAAAGCATCAGTGACAAGGGGGGTGAAATATTGTTTAAGGTTATTGGCTAGAATTATTCCCATTGCTGTGGGACCAGATTTTCTAACATGACCTTATAGACAACTATAAATGCATAGGACAATCTTTTAAAAATCTTCTCAGAAACCAAAAGGCCCAGACCTTTGATATTTGGTATGTATCATTACTTAATGATATCCTACCAAGGTTATTCAAATTTTGACCCTGGGGCAAAAACTGGCCCCGCCCTGTGGCTTATCAGTTTTTCTAAAGAAAACCTTTGAAAATGTTCTTCTCTGAGACTTTATGGTCTAGATCATTAATACTTGACATGTAGCTTTGCCTTATGGTCTTCTACCTAGATTGTTCAAATTATGCCCCAGGGTCAAAATTGGCCCCGCCCCGGGGATTATCAGTTTAACATAGACTTATATAGGAAACCCTTAAAAATCTTCTCCTCTGAAACTGTAAGGCCCATATCTTTTAAATTTGACATAAAGATTTGCCTTATGTTCCTCTACCAATATTGTTCAAATTATGACCCCTGGGCCAAACGTGGCCCCGCCCTCGGGCTTATCAGTTTTTTTTAAATTCTTCTTCTCTGACAGTGTAAGTCCCAGATCATATATATTTGATATATAATAGCTTTGCCTTATGGTCCTCTACTAAGGGTGTTCAAATTATGACCATTGGATCAAAATTGGCCCCGCTCGGGTGCTAATCAGTTTTACATAGCCTTAAATAGGAAAACTTTTAAAAATCTTCTCCTCTGAAACTGTAAGACCTAGTTCTTTTATATTTGTCACATAGCTTTGCCTTGTGATCCTCTATCAAGATTGTTCAAAGTATGACCCCGGTCTAAAAGTGGCCCCGCCCTCGGGCTTATTAGTTTTACATAGGAAAACCTTTTAAATATCTTCTTCTCTGAAACTGTAAGGCCCAGATTTTTTTTTTTACATGTAGCTTGCCTAATAGTCCTCTATCAAGATTGTTTAAATTATGACCCCTTGATTAAATTGTTTTATACAGACTTATATAAGAAAACCTTTAATAATATTTTTATAGCTATATATATCACAATTTTGTCTTGCAAAGTCAGCTTAGGTATAATGTTCTCAGGTGAGCAACTTGTGGGCCATGACCTCTTGTATTGTTTATTATCAATATTGGAAAACAACAATTATGTACACCAAAAAAGTAAAATGCAGTTTATATTGTGCCCCAAATAAGTCGTTGAGATGCTTGTAATTAAATCACTCTGCCTACGGTCTCATGATTAAATTACTACGCATCTCAAGCCCTATCCGTGTTCGATTGCACGATAAAACACTGGTATGAATTTATAATTCTTATGTATACTTTACACTCAGTTGGCTAAAAAGATTTGTACTTTTGGCTACCATTATCAAAAGATAAAATGCGGGTTATAGCATATACCCTGGGAAAGACGTCATTATTTCCAGTTTAACGAACTAAACGGAAACCCAACAATGTTTTAAAACATTATAAACATTTTTCGGAGAAAAGAAATTGTTTTCAAAATGAGCGCAAAATGCCAGTTTGACAAACTACCAAATAAGCGTTCTCGCCAATGGTAGTATTTGACAGATCAATGTAAGGGATAATGTCTAGACTCCGAATCAAGCCAGAGACCATATAGTGAACATATAACCTACACCTCTATGATACAAGTATAGTCGGCCTTTTAATGTTTTAGATGTTAGGAATTGTTCAACCCTTGACCAGATAGCCTGTTTCAAGTTTAAGTTCCCAATGAAATAGGTTGGAAATAAAACTAAATGATATTGAAAATTCTTCCAATTTCATCCATGATTTATTACAGAAACTTCCAGATAGGGCCTATTTTTCTTAGTGTAAAATAAGCAGAGGTATTTAAAGGCGTATTTATGGAGTAACGGATTAATAAAGAACAGGTGATACGAGTGTCAAACAGTTGCAAAGTTATAGATAAAAGCAGACGAAAATAGAGGAAGAAGATATCACGGTAGTAGCTGTGCTAGATGGGTTATTAGGTCATAATGGCAGCAAAATGGTTAAATAAGTAACAAATGGCGTACTCTCAACTACAGTATGAGTTGGAAGTAGATAGGAATGAGATGATAGCACACAACATATGCAAGCTTCTGTATATCTCAGACGCACTCTGCACACTAATGGCTCTTTTGCATGCAGGAATAAACTACCACAGCTGATACAGGGTTTTCATTTTGTTCATAGTTGTTTTTGTTCTTTAAAGGTATCGATAGCTGTGTTTTATATACTCTTTATAAAAAATTACTGTACATATGAGAAGACGTTTTCTTTTCACAATAGCCGCGTTTGCTGCCCTGAAAATGTCAACTAAAACCAGTGTTGATCCTGATCAGACGCCAATTTAAAAGGCCCTTAGTGGTCGAAATATTAGAAAAGAGCAGTATATATAATTATATTAATTTAATTCCCTATCTGGAATATTGAAAATAATTATTGTGAAATTGTGCTCCTTCAAGTTATCATGGAAAGCGCGCGTCAGTTGAGGAATGCATTGGAAAAACAACTTCGATATGAGAGTCATTTGGAGTTTCTATCGAGTTGTAGTAGAGCTTCTGTTATTCCAAAAGGTTTCAGGATAAAGTGGGAGATGCAAATGGATGCTTGTGAAACAGAGTTGGAGTGTTGTAGGAAAGTGAAAGAAGATGCTTCTTTAAAACTGATGGAAATTGTCAGAGAAGCATGTGATAAGAAATCTCTTGAGATGGGAATGGAAGTGAAAAGGTAATTCAGGGAAGTCGATTCTGTTTCTGGAGATGAGATCAATGCATGGAAGGCAAGAGAGAAGGCGATGATTATTCTCTTTGATGTTATGGCTGAATGCATGTAACAAAAATGTGACGTGTGTTTTGACGTGATTTTCTTTGAAAAAGGCCCTTAGTGGTCGAAATATTAGAAAAGAGCAGTATATATATTAATGCCAATTTACTGTAATTTTCTACATATTATTACGTTACGGATACGTTTTGTTTGACCTCCTGCAAGCTACCGGTAAATTTATGGTAACCGTTTCGCCAAGTTTGAATCCAGGGGCCCATTTCATATAACTTCGTACTTTCATTTATTTCGTAGGAAATTCGTTGTAACTTCGTAGACCAAAAATGCGTGTCATTAAGATAAACACAGATTGGTAAGAATTTTCTTACGAAACTTCTCAAGATTTTTGTTACTCTACGATTGTCTATAGGCATTCGTAACTCTCCAAATGTTACTAAGGTCATGGCAGCTGCATTCAAATCAACTCGATTGAAACCATAAATTACTGTTAAGGGTGTATCAATGTCATGACTTTGGGAAACTTTCAAAGTATATGAAAACACTCTATGATGGTTTTGTATTGAAGAGCTATTTAAGAGGAATGAAAAAATAGAAAAAGTGTACATTTTGGTGAACAAAAGTTGGCTCTACGGCCATGTAAAATTTACCCCACCCACTTCCTCTTATTTTGTCCATTTCAAACAGCCCGCTTCAATAAAATCCATTTTAAATGAAAACAAATATGATAATTTGGTTTTGTGTTATTTATTTCCTATTTATGGTAGTATTTCTTCATACAAAAACTAATTTAAGAAAAAAAAGGCACCAAATATGAAATTTATAAAACTCTAAATAGCATCGATATGGTACTTTTTTGTAAATTTTGTAAGGGGAGATAACTCTTTTTACTTTAATAACTCAAAATTTTCAACACTGACCTTTCAATTTCTTTTCATATTTTGAACTGCCTTAGCATGGGCTTTCATCTGGTAGAATATAAGAAAAAGTTAAATACTAGAACTATTTCATTTTCAAACTTTTTTACTTTTTTTCATAAAATAAAAAATCTAATAAAATCATGCCCTATACAAAGCATATTTTTGATATTCAAGGATCGATATTGTTCAAACCTGGTGCCTGCTTTGTCTAAATTTGGTTTCTATATGTGAAAATACCACCATAGACATGAAATAAATAATGGAAACCCAAATTATCATGTTTGTTTTGTTTCGAAATAAATTTTACTGAAGCTTGTACCCTGAATGGGTAAAATTTGAAGAAAAAAAGTCCAAATTTGACATACCTTTTTCAAATCGCTGTAGCTCAAAAACAAGGACACCACCATATATTTTTTTTTTCATTTTTTCATTCATCATAAACAGCTCTTCCAAAAAAACAATGTTAGAAAAAAAGTTAAATACTTTGAAAAAATGACTTATGACATTGATACACCCTTAAAAGATGGCTTAAATTTTGAACGAGTTTGAAATTCGGTTAAGAGACGTCAAGGCGAACAAGATTTATGCTGCAGACAATGTTTACACTATCACACGGGGAGGGCAACTACGTATTTCATCAAAATGAATTGCTACGACAACCTATATGGGTATTATAATAAAAATAGTATTGCTACGAAGTCAGAGTTTATAGTGAGAAATGTTTTGCTATGAAATCAAAGTTGCCTTCGTAGCAATACAATTCTGTTACAGTACCCATATAAGTTGTCGTAGCAAAACAGTTGATCGTAATACCTAGTTGGTACCCAGTGTATCAAGTCTGACAAAATTCGCATGCTATGAAAACGCTCTAAATATGTGCGTTTTCCGAAGGAAAATGACACCAAACATGTGTCGTGTTGGCGTCTCTTCTGGATCCAAACTGTTTTACACTCTGGTGGTTATTTCGGAAATATACACAGGAAAAATAGCGTACTTCCCACTGTAATAATTGTAATGTTCAATGCGCGAGGTTGAGTGTTCATAGTTACCAAACAGTCGGATCAAGATAAAACTTTAAGAAATTGTTAGCGATTTTGCGTTGAAAATGGTGAAATATTTTAACATTAATAATTTATTGATGGTAATTGCGTTCAGTTTGCTGTTCACCGTTAAACAAGATTCGGAGACTTATATATGTAATTGCTGTATACGACACAGTCTGCAAAGGGCGATCGAAAGCGTTTGCGATGAGTCTAAGTTTCAAAGGCCTGATAACGAGCTCTGAAACACACGATCAATTCAAACCGTTCTCAAAGAAATAATTGTTTAAGCACAAAGTTGAAATGAACAGGTTTTCTCGACTGTAAGTCGTTCCGCCATTACTGCGCCGATATCAACTTTTTTTTTTCAAGTAAGCACGCGCAAAAAAACTAAAGACGTCATTACAGCACGGATTCATTTACACATCTGTTAGGGAAAGCGCCGATCTATGCTGGAAGTTATATGATTGGTCAACGAGCATACGTTCCAACCATTGATTGGTATCTTTATGGGGATTTAACTTTGAAGATCAAAGCGCTCGATATACAACAGTTCCGCCCATTGGACCTTAAGCGCCAATGTCCCTGCCGTTGATTTGTGTTTTAACGGGGCTTCTCATGTATGGCCAAAGCGCTCAGACCGTGTTGCGCAGGATGACAATAGTCCTACCTCTTGGTCTAGCTGTATCATTTGTATCTGTATCAATACGTCGTAGAAACCTATATAAGCTTTTACACGACGGGTAAGAAGAATCGCCATATTATTAGCGATAATCTCGTAGGGCTGTTTTGAAAGCCTAGAGCTGTGGAATCAGCATGCACTGTGCTATCTGGCAGTTTGTTCCATTGAATTACTGTGTCTACAAAGAACGAAAGTTTGTATTGATGGGTATTGCTATTTGGTACTGTGTGTCCTCTTGTATTGTTGCATACTTGATTTTCTATTATATCATTTGTACTGATATCTTTAAATCTGGTTGCTTTGATGTTTCTTCTTGGTTTCGCCGGTTTTGCGAAAGTTGATGTTGGCAGAGCTGGTACCAGGCCTTCAGCTACTACCTTATACATTAGTATCAGTCTGAGGCTTAGTCACCTGTCTTCAAGCGTCTCCAGTTCCAGTTCTTCTCTCATTCTTGTGATTGCTCCTGTCTCTCTGTCTTTGAGGTTCTTTTTTTATAAACCTGATATCCCTATTCTGAATTTTCTCTAATTTGTATTTGTCTCCCTTTAGGTATGGATTCCAGATGGTTGCGCTAAACTCCAAAATTAATCTCTCTACTGAGATGTATGCCGTGTTTCTCTGCAATTTTCCGGTTTACTTCTAAGGTTCCTTCTTATAAACCCAAGAGTTGCGTTGGCCTTTTTGCATACTTGGTTTATGTGCACATTCCATTTATAGTTTGGCAATGTTACAAGCCATATGTTGCACTTCTTTCACTCGTGATCTTAATTAAATACGCACACATACACTCGGACACGTTGCGGTTTATATACTTTGAAAAGACTATTGTGATGCATTGAAAAGATAAATATAGGTTTATACTTAAATGTGTCAACATCAATGTACATACATGTCTGGCGTCCGTCTTTTATAACCTTCGGCAACCCGTGGTTATCTAAGCCGAGCTATATGATTGGTATGTCTATTGTAACAGCGAATCTCATTGGCTTATCCATATACTACAGTATCGCTACACTGTATGTACACATTTGAGTATTTTTATCACGGGGTTAAACTTTAAATCACTACATTATGCTTTAATCTTAGAAAAGGTAGATCAAACACATTTTGATAATAGACTATTCAATATAGGGACTATTCAATATTAAGTATTGTTGAATTAAAAATTATTCTAACTCACATCGTGCACACCCTTCTTTAAACAAGGAAGAAACATAGCTATGTTTAAATTCTCTATAAAACACACTCGCACTGTAACCGCTTAACGTGTCTTAGTATGGCCACGACAATGTGTGCAACATGAATTTTAGCGCCGTTTCGGCGTTGTTAATTGTTGTTAAATTGAAGCGTTAAAGCGAAATAATAACCCAAACAAATATAACAGTATGCAATAGAACACGTAGATTATTAGATCACGGCCTATGGCTTAGTATGGTATGAATTTATCATTATCTATTTTAAATTCCAATACACTCGAGCGAAAATAAAAAAAACGGTATGACATTGTTTCTGAACCATATGGTATGAAACTGTGATGAAGTTCAGTAGCAAATTTAGCCAGCGCCTATGATTGACCCTTATTGGAATGTACGGTATTTGGACAACGAAAAGAAGTGAACAAAATTTTCAACGATGTATCTCACATGATAATTTAACATGTAGATTCAAAGCCCAAGTAACAGCACGTTTTGAATGACCCTCGCATTATATGCCTTCCTTTTATTACACACGTATGTCGTCCTGTGGTATCAATATTTTCTGCGTGTTTCTTTAGGCTTCACGGCACACACTTATGGTTGTATAGGGCCGGTATGTATGCATGTTTGTAAATGCATAACTGTCATGATTTGGTGGAGTGTCTGTATCTTACTTCTTGTATTTAACTCAGAAGTCGTTTTAATAAACTTGACGTCATGTAGCCATGCACCCATAAATGTTCAAGTTCCGGAGGCTTTTATTGTGGCTTAAAATAATTCTAGTTCTGATATAAATATCAACTTTTAACGATATGGAATGATTGAACAACTATCTTGTTGTTGATTAGGGATATTGAAAGCATGTATTAAACACACCACCAACTGACGATGCGCTACATGTCGTTGTATTCAGCTCACGACGTTACAGGAGGAGGTCAGGTCGGCTGTTTCCTCCATGAACGTCCAGGGTTGAACGTATCGTCCTACATCGCACCGCAAACGGGTAATGTATTTATCTACATTTCACACCATATTTGGAGCCTAATTCGCAGAAGCATTAATCGGTGTCTGAAGTGGGTGTTAAATGTTTGTACACATCATAAGTGAAAATATGTGTGTGTTTGGAAATACAAACACTCAATGAATATGCATTATCATGGACAGTCATGGTAAATAGACAAGAGAAAAATAATTACTTGGAGTCTCTATAAGTCTCTAAATTGTTTCCTCTAATACGCTTCACAGCACGGGCCAATGGTTTTAGTATTTCAAGTAGTATCCACAAAAATGAGGATATGTTGGCCAAAGCTGCAGTGAATAGAATGATGCCTCATTAGATGGCTTTGAAAGGACACGAATCCTTCTTAGAAACAACATCAACAACAGCAGTAAGAAAAGAAAAGCTTAATGTTACCAGTTAAAACGAACAATCATGCCAAGAAAATACAACGAAATGTTAGCGGGTTTGCAAATGAAGATGATTGTTTCGAACCAGAGTTAAAAACTGTTGGAACCTGATTTGAACCTAGTGTGTTCACTACCTTACCTCAAGTACATTGTATAATGGTAACGCGGCGCCGCCTTATCAAGATCCAAACTGTTTGAAATTCATTACAACCAAATAGCGTTCTATCTTTTGAGAAGTAGTAGACGACAGTTGCTTACATCAGATATTATTATACCTCACTCGATTTATCTACTATATAGCCTAATGTGACGTCAGAAGGTGAAAATCCATAATGTTACATGGCTAACATTACCAAACGGCCCGCATAACATCACCAATCGGCCCGCATTATTCGGCTCGGGTTTTAGTACGCTTCAGTTCAGAAAAAGAAATAATCAAAACGCTTCTAGTGAAGTAACGGCAATGAACTAGAAAAATGAGTCGATTCAAATTTGAAAAGTTATACAATCGAAATCAAATGGACCATAGACTTTACGCTTCATCTCATGAGAGAAGATTTCAAAACAATCGACTGCAAAGTGTCACCAGTTTTTGCGTTGCTAATCAAGGTCGTTCATTATTTTGGAACAGTTTCTTCAAACTCTACATCCTGTTCAATGTTTATGTCGAAATTTGTTACTAAATCTGACATTCTGCTTTGTCTATTTAGCCTACCTAAAGTATCTGTTTACTTGTTGCTACAGTACCGTATTGCTTAAGCAGACTAAGACTGAATTGGAGACGATTGTAGAATGGTCTATAACAGCGTAGAACTATATGAGAATACACATAACGAATGGATATCATAAGTGTTTGTAAAATTTCTGTTTGCAATATTTATTCAGAATAAAGGTTCGTTGCTTGCAATTTGATTTTTTTTTTAAAAACGCGTCAATATACAAACTTTATATATACAACTTAAATCGACGTCACGTGATCTGTGTCCGTGGTCTAGCGGTATGATGGTCGACTCTGCCCATGGTGGTACGAGTTCGAATCCCGATAGATCCAAACTTTTTTTTTTTCAAATAAAATTGTTCTTTTTTTGTGGATACCAAATGGTCACCTTTTTTGCGTCTAAAAATTAATTTCTCCGTTATTTGTTTTAAGTCATGAAAATAAAATAGTTCCGATACTAGTATTCGCGATCGTTGTTCTGTATTGAAAACAGTGGCAATTAAATATATATTTTTGTTCGGTATAATAAAATAAATATCATATCTCACAGAGGGTGAGAGAACGGATTGGTCACCCTCGACAAGTACATGTCAACCTCGGCTGACGCCTCGGTTGACATTACTTGCCTCGGGTGACCAATCCGTTCTCTCACCCTCTGTGAGATGTGATATTTATATAATGTCACCGCAGTAGAGGGGTTAATGTCCGGTATGAGTTAGATCGGGAATGGTTTGTATTTCCTGCAGTATTAGTTTAAATTTGATTTTAAGACTTGTTTATCACAGTACAGACAAAAGATATGAGTTCGTCTACCATTAGAAACACCCGTGCGTATTACATACGTTATCAAGGCTTTATGTAGAAAGAACACATCAACTCAGGTGACTCGGAGATGTTTACATGTATTTGCATTTGAAGTATAGTAAGTAACAGCAGGTGATATGTACGAACTACCGGTGGTGACATATTAATTTCTAATTCCATACACACATCCCTCGAGTTCTAATTTCTTACTTCTAGTTTAATTGCTATAATGGTTTTTGATTTTTGTTTACTTCCAACTTTAAAGTTCCTACTTCTAAGTACCGACTTCCAATTTCAGACTTCCAAGTTCCAAATTCCTTATTCTGGCATGAAGGTTTTAAGTTTCGACTTTAGAGTTTTATGTTCCACCTTCATACGTCAAATTTCTTTGTTAGTACATTTACATACCATTACGTCACGAGTAGTTAGTCTACTTTTGAATGACACGTGTTGATGAAAGCTTAATTCAGATAAAGGTTAAAGCAGAATCGTGCTAAATGGATTTTCTGCTTTACATTGGTTTACAGTCATATCTTTATATATACTTACGCGTTCTCACAAAATGGCAGCTGATCTATGAGCACAATGTGTTGCAGATTTTACAAAGTCATTGCCTGCAAACATTTTGTTTTGACTGTATGAAGGGAGAGGTATGACAATTATATACAATATCCTATTCAAACAAGTTGAGACATTTGAAACCATGGTCAGAAGCCTAACTTGAAACAGTCATTTAACACACCCTTGCACCTTCAACATGATTCCCGCCTAAAATGTACACAGAGTGTGAAGTAAAAGGAAAAGAATACGACGTCAGGACAATGGTTAGAGCTTTGGATGTTAGAAATTGGAACATGACATTTGAGGTCGGAACATAATATGTGGAAGTCGGACTTGGAAACTGTAACCTATAATTATGAATAAGTAATTTATAATGTCACCAACGGTCTTTCGTAGATATGTCACTCGCTCATTTGATCTTGTATCTACAAACAGCACATAGAAAGAATCCAATTTATCTAAAATGAAAGCATGTATTGTACGTTATTACGAAAACATATAGCTCTGGAAACACGTCAATAGAAACCTTAATCAAAAAGACTGTTGCTAAGCTACACATTTCATCTAATAACTGACTATAAATGAATCGAATGTCTTGATGGAATAATGTCATAATTATAGTGGGCTGTTATCTAGAGTGAATGTATTTTATTAACGTTAAAATAACTTTTTCTTAGCATTTAATTTATAACCCTTTCATCTTTAATGCCGCTTGAAAACGCGTTTGCAAACAGTTTTGATCCCGATCAAACGTCGCGTCTCGCGGCGTCTGATCAGGATTCAAACTGTTTGACACTCGTATCGATATGTTTTGAGTCATACTACATTGAATTTTACTTTGAGTTGATCTTGCAAACAACAAAATTGAAGCAGACGACTATGAAACGGTGAAGTGGTAAAACAAACCTCACGAAGTGTAAGTTAAAGGGTTAAAAAGCTACTTTTTGAACGTTAGAGCAGATGAATCAACTACAGCACATGCATACATATTGAACAAAACACATATTTCAAAAAGATCGCTAATTGTGTATTAAACTAGGAGTGGCAAACAGTGTGAAGCTTTATGAGAGTTCTGGTTACCTAGTATATGATATTGCTCGCGACTATTCGCAATAAACATAAGGTTAGCAACATAAACGCATTTACTTAGGTAACAATGTCGTTTCAAAATTACAAAAAAAACGATGATATCATTTTCCGCCTCAAATTGTTTGAGTTTTGTTTTGTTTAAACAATAGAAAATAATGGCATTGCTTTAAGGAACATACTGCTTTACTTTCAATTTGCTTTAAGCTACTATCCTGAACCATACTGGAAATGCTCTCTGTACTTAATCAGAACTACCCTACTTAGTGAAGAAATAATCAGAGTTGTGAAAAGGCGGAGAAATGGGTTTATTTAAGGAAAATGAATATGAAAAACAGCAATCAAAAATAGAAATGAATTGAGAATGATGTTTGTGAGAAAATATAGACGATAAAAATTCATTGTAGAAACAATTCGTTGGGAATACATATTCTTGTACTTCAAACGTGTGTCAATAATGCACCATAGACGTGCATATTTCGTTCCAACATTGTCATGTCTAAAGAACAAAAAGAAATGTGAAATGTTTTAATTGTGTTTGTCTTTGATCTTAAACTTCAGCACGTTATGCACATATCATTGTTCTCTATAACAATGATTATGTTTGATTGATCTGCAATTCCCTTGAGAAAAGTACTACGAGAGGGTCAAGCAGGTAAGAACCAAATGAGTCGTCGAGGTACTCGGAGTCTTTTGTGGATAAAAACCACATGTATTCCTATCACAAATTAACTCGAAGCATGCAAAGGGTTGAACGTAAAAGGAAACACGTTACTTGTATTACATCAGCTGTATGTTTGGTATCTGCTATTGGCGAAAGGTATATGTGTGCTATGCTGACTGAAAGGTTTATTCCTTTCTCAAACAACGCGTTTTTATGCTCATTGCATGATACCTGGAGCCAGCTCATACACCGTAAAGAAGACGTTATTAGAAACTTATTTGAAAATGCAGGAGCCCTATAGGAATCTCATTTTCTGTCCGTCTCCCGTTAGTCTATCTGTCAACACTTCGGATGTGATGCAATGACACAAATAGATCATCACATAATAAGTTAGGTGTTAGGTATATATGATTTGTAATATTAGAAAAATTCACCTATAGTTTCTGTGTTGAATCGAATCATTATGTCCATAGTTGTTTTGAATTATAAAAATTCCCATATTCAACCATGTTAACACCCTAGCAACCTCATGAGCCCCACCATTCCTAGTTATATTTTGACAGAATGAGTACAAGGGTAAGATCTTTATAAAATTTGATCATTTATTTAATTGGATAATACTGTAAAGAGTTATTGCCCCTGATTAGAAAACCTACTATATTTGGCCTTGTTCACACTGTTGCAATCTCATTTGTACTCTTGTAGGCTTTGTTGATCGCTGTTGATGATACTTTCTATGTGGTTTTATATCAACTAGACACAGGTCAATTTGATTATGGAGAATATAATATTGATAAGGTAATCTGGCCTCGGATTGGCTGATGGACGATCCCCTGTGTAAACTGTGACATCTAATGATCGAATTTTATGCTACTTGGTATGTAGTTAAATTTTTTTTTTTTTTTTTTTTTTTTTCAGGCCTTGTCAGTAAGGACCTCATTTATTGTCCCCGTCATAGGTGTGTCGGGGTCGGGGTGCTATCCACCGCCACACCTTACAAAATATGTGATAACGTATATCTATGTCACTGACAAAACTAAACAAAAAAGAATAAGATTTTTTACATTTTCTGCATTTTGTCTAAATCCAAAGAGCATTTTTTCAATATTTAGAGTGTGAAAAGTGTTATGAATGGAAAAAATTGTGCTTTTTATTAGTTTTTGGCTGATAGGGCACCGCCAAAACAAATGTTCGACAGTTTCTATCTCTTTGTTACAAAAAGTACACAAAGGGCTATCAGCATATTTCATTTTGAATAGGTATGAGTTTGTGCCTAGTATCCGATTTATTACTCTAAACTGAAACCATTGTATATCTGTATCATTAGTTATTAAAAAAGGCATATGAAATATATATTTCCATTCATTGTTAGAAATTTTCTTTCCTAATATTTTACCCCATGTTTGAATGCAGGTCGGGGTATCATTGTTTCTATTTAAACATTCGTACATTGCTTTTGAACCTTTAGAATCTTTAAAAAGTATTTTTATGTAAGGTTGGAAAGCTGGTTTCTGTATGGACTTTAAATTTCTCTTTTGTATTTTTAAATTTTCAAGCCCCTTTTCAATTGCAAGTTTAATTCCATTGTAGATTAAAGAATTGGTAGACAGATTATATTTATTTATAAATTCATTAAAGTTCATGATAGATCCATATTCATTTACTATGTCTCCAATACAATGTAACTCTGCATTAAACCATGACTTCAAAAAAACACTGTTTTGCCCAACCAAAATCATATGGTTATAAAACAATGGATAATCTTGAATTTCGTTTTTATCTATAATGTGATCAGTGAATACTTTTGAAAATGCTATAAATGTTTCAGCCCAAAATATATTACTACACTTATTTGCTAATGATTCATAGAAATGTTTCCCACAGTTAAGCATTTTGTTTAGGTCAATGCTATTTTTTATTATGTCAATCCATCCGCCATTATTTAAAATTAGCCTTCTGATCCAGGTGATCTTAGGTAAATCGATAAAAGCTCGCAGATTTATCATTTTTAAACCTCCTTCTTTATAGTCTTTTACTATAATTGATTGCTTTATTTTATTACACCCGCCCCAAATGTAGGTAAAAAATATATTATTTAACTTGTTTATCATTTGATCTGTAGGTTTTGGTAATGCAAGAAACAAATGATTTAATTTTGCAATTAACAAACTTTTAATAACTGTTATTTTGCCTATTGGAGTTAATACTCTTCTATTCCAATTTTTTATGGTGTCTTTGATTTCAATAAGTTTTGAACTATAATTCAGATGTATCATTTTATCTAAATCTACATGAAAATTTATACCTAGCATTTGAAAAGTTTGTTGGTTCCATGTAAGTTTCCATTTAGTTTTAATTGTATCGGAACTATATTTTTTCTTGCCAATCCATACCACTTTTGTTTTATCAAAATTAACTTTTAAACCCGATATTTCTGAAAACTTCGAGAGTGTATCCAGAGTTTCATTAAGAGATTCACTTGAACCATCCAATATTATACTTGTGTCGTCTGCAAATTGGGAGTGTTTATATTCTGTTTGATTTATTTTTATTCCTCTAATGTTTGGATTTGATCGTATTTTAATAGAAAGAATTTCTGCACATAAAATAAAGATATAACATGATAAAGGATCACCTTGTCTGCAGCCTCTTCCTATTCTGAAAAAGTCTGAAAGGAATCCACATTGAGTTACAGTTGATTTAGCATCTTTATAAAATACATCAAACCATTTCTGTATGGAATAACCAAAGTTAAATGCTTTTAATGTTTTCCTACAAAGGACCATGACAGAGAATCAAAGGCTTTTTCAAAGTCTATAAAAAGTAAAATTCCTGGAATATCATGTTCTTCAGTATAATGGAGCAAGTCATATATTAATCTAGTATTTTCTCCTATGTAACGCCCTTTAAGAAAACCTGTTTGATCTGGATGGATTAGTTTAGGAAGAAAAGTTTTTATTCTATTTGCTATACACCCAGTTCCTATTTTATAGACTGTGTTTAATAATGTTATCGGACGCCAATTCTTAAGGTATTGTTTAGGTTTGTCTCCTTTAGGAATACACGTAATTAGACCCTGGGTAAGAGTATCAGACAATTTATTACTTTGATAAGATTCGTTTAATGCCCTTACTACAAAAATACCGATTTTTTTCCAAAACACTTTATAAAAGTCAGCGCTAAATCCTGATGTACCAGGACTCCGATTATTTTTCATATTTTTCAAAACAATTGTAGCTTCATCAATGGTAATATTTCCTTCTATAAGTTCTGATTCATGTGTACTCAATTTCGGTATGTTTTCCTTTTCAAAAAAATAGTTATGTTCTATTTGATTTGTAATATCGTCTTTTGATTTATATAAAGTTTCGTAAAAACTTTTAACCTCTTCTAGAATTAAATGTTGTTTAGTTATTTCTGATCCATCGTCTTTTATAATTGTTCGTACCGTTTTTGTATGCATGTTTGTTTTTTCTAGACCACAAAAATATTTAGTTGGTTTTTCACCTTCTATGCTCCATTTTACCTTAGATCTGATCATATGCCCTTTCATTTTATTTTCATTTATTTGTTTAAGTTCATTATGTAGAGAAACCAGTTCGCCTGAATTTTGCTCTGTTAAATTTTGTTCAATTTTGTATATTTCGTCTTTCAGTTTTGCCTCCTTATTTTGATTAGTTTTTTTCTTATAGGAGCTGTATGAAATCGATTTCCCCGTAGTTCCATTAATAAAGTATCTAAGAATAGCTGGTCACTAATGCTAAATTGGATTTCATTATTTGGAATGTCGTTTATCGCATCTATGTTGTATACGGGTAATGAATATTGTTCTTTTATTTCTTCTATTTTCTTATTTATTGTATTAATATACTCTATGTCATTTAATAAGGAATTGTTATGCTTCCATAAGCCTGACTTATGTTGAAACTCATTAAATTGGAAAGACGATGATATGATTGAATGATCAGAACAAAAACTATGCTGTATGGACGAGTCTGACAAATATGTTGCCATAGATGGTGAAATTAAGAAGAAATCAAGTCGAGCTTGCTGAATAGGTTTTTGTTTTCTCCAAGTAAAAAGTTGCTTTTGAGGATTAAGTTCTCTAAAAGGGTAAATTAGCTGTCTATTTGAAATATATTGTAAAAGTGTGTTTCTAGCATGTTTATTGTTTATGTGTTTATAATTATAATAATCTTTATCCGGATCTAAAACTAAGTTAAAATCACCACATATTGTATATGAGACATTTCCAAGAGCATCTATATTGTCAAACAGTTTATCGTAAAAAGACGGCTGGTCGAGATTTGGACCATAAATTGATGCAAGTGTAAACCGATATTCGTTTACACTTAAGTCTAGTATAACAAAATTTCCATTTGTGTCGCGTATTTCTTTATGTATTTTAAAATCAATTTTATGGAATAGTATTGCTACACCCCTACTATGAGAAGAATTACAGCTTAAAACAAAATCAGACCCCCATTCCGAGTATATACTTTTTTGCATGTCCGGAGTGAAGTGAGTATCTTGTAAACAATATATATCATTTTTTAAACCTTTTAGGTGTTGGAAAACTGTTAATCTTTTCTTTTTACTGTGTAAACCTCTACAGTTAAAAGACAATATATTCACTTTCTTCGAATCGCCAAGAAATTGATAAAAGAAACATTATTTTCTGTAGAAAATATATCATATCATATTTGGAAACCTGGCTTACAAGTAAAACAACAATAAAACAAAAATACATTTGACAGAAAAACAAAAAAATATTGAACACATTTAAATGAAAACATCTTTACAAGATCAACATTTGTTTCTTTCAGGACTCCAGTCAAGAGGTATTTTTCCAAACAAATCCAAGATGTTCCCCCTCATTTAACCCATTACCCCATTTATAGTTTTGAAAATAGGTGACTACTTTAAGCAGGTTTGAAAGTAAAGCAGAATGCGCCATATGGCGCATTCTGCTTTACTTTCAGCCTACTTTAAGCTTTTACCAACTAGAATAAGGAAAGTATTAACAAGAATTGTCAGAGAGACAACAAAGCTCGCCATCGGCACATTTAGAAACTTAAAACCACATTTAAGGTCACCGAGGTCAACCTTTTTGCCTCCATGGAAAGGTCTTGTCCATATAGGCATATACACATGAAAATCAAATATGAAGTTACACCTCAAGGTACATAGGAAATGTAAGCATTTTTGAAACCTAAACACAGATTTCAAAACCATAACCCTGGATCTAAGTTCAAGGTCAAGGTCACAGGGGTCCAACTTTTTCTGTGCATGGAAAGGTCTTGTCCATATACACACAAATACCAACTATGTAAGCAAAACCTCAAGGGACATAAAAGTTAAAGGCATTTTTCAAAACCTAAACACAGATTTCGAAACCTAAACGCGGGCCCTAAGTTCAAGGTCAAGGTAACAGGGGTCCAAATTTTTCTGTGCATGGAAAGGTCATGTCCATATACACACACATACCAACTATGAAAGCAATACCTCAAGGGACATAGAAGTTATAGGCAATTTTCGAAACCTATCACAGATTTCGAAACCTAAATGCGGGCCCTAAGTTCAAGGTCAAGGTCACAGGGGTCAAATTTTTTCTGTGCATGGAAAGGTCTTGTCCATATGCATACACATACCAACTATGAAAGCAATACCTAAAGGGACATAAAAATTATAGGCAATTTTCAAAACCTATACACAGATTTCGAAACCTAAACGCGGGCCCTAAGTTCAAGGTCAAGGTCACAGGGGTCAAATTTTTTCTGTGCATGGAAAGGTCTTGTCCATATGCACACACATACCAACTATTAAAGCAATACCTCAAGGGACACAGAAGTTATAGGCTATTTTCGAAACCTAAACACAGATTTCGAAACCTAAACGCGGGCCCTAAGTTCAAGGTCAAGGTACGGAGGTCCAATTTTTTCTGTGCATGGAAAGGTATTGTCCATATGCACACACATACCAACTATGAAAGTAATACCTCAAGGGACATAGAAGTTATAGGCTATTTTCGAAACATAAACACAGATTTCGAAACTTAAACGCGGGCCCTAAGTTCAAGGTCAAGGTCAAAGGGGTCCAATTTTTTCTGTGCATGGAAAGGCCTTGTCCATATGCACACACATACCAACTATGAAAGCAATACCTCAAGGGACATAGAAGTTATAGGCAATTTTCGAAACCTAAACACAGATTTCGAAACCAAAACGCGGGCCCCAAGTTCAAGGTCAAGGTCACAGGGGTCCAATTTTTTCTGTGCATGGAAAGGTCTTGTCCATATGCACACACATACCAACTATGAAAGCAATACCTCAAGGGACATAGAAGTTATAGGCAATTTTCGAAACCTAAACACAGATTTCGAAACCTAAACGCGGGCCCTAAGTTCAAGGTCAAGGTCACAGGGGTCAAATTTTTTCTGTGCATGGAAAGGTCTAGTCCATATGCACACACATACCAACTATGAAAGCAATACCTCAAGGGACATAGAAGTTATAGGCTATTTTCGAAACCTAAACACAGATTTCGAAACCTAAACGCGGGCCCTCAGTTCAAGGTCAAGGTCACAGGGGTCAATTTTTTTCTGTGCATGGAAAGGTATTGTCCATATGCACACACATACCAACTATTAAAGCAATACCTCAAGGGACATAGAAGTTATAGGCTATTTTCGAAACCTAAACACAGATTTCGAAACCTAAACGCGGGCCCTAAGTTCAAGGTCATGGTCACAGGGGTCAAATTTTTTCTGTGCATGGAAAGGTCTTGTCCATATGCTCACACATACCAACTATGGAAGCAATACCCCAAGGGACATAGAAGTTATAGGCAATTTTCGAAACCTAAACACAGATTTCGAAACTTAAACGCGGGCCCTAAGTTCAAGGTCAAGGTCACAGGGGTCCAATTTTTTCTGTGCATGGAAAGGTCTTGTCCATATACACACATACCAACTATGAAAGCAATACCTCAAGGGACATAGAAGTTATAAGCAATTTTCGAAACCTAAACACAGATTTCGAAACCTAAACGCGGGCCCCAAGTTCAAGGTCAAGGTCACAGGGGTCAACTTTTTTCTGTGCATGGAAAGGTCTTGTCCATATGCACACACATACCAACTATGAAAGCAATACCTCAAGGGACATAGAAGTTATAGGCAATTTTCCAAACCTAAACACAGATTTCGAAACCTAAACGCGGGCCCCAAGTTCAAGGTCAAGGTCACATGGGTCCAATTTTTTCTGTGCATGGAAAGGTCTTGTCCATATGCACACACATACCAACTATGAAAGCAATACCTCAAGGGACATAGAAGTTATAGGCTATTTTCGAAACCTAAACACAGATTCCGAAACCTAAACGCGGGCCCTAAGTTCAAGGTCAAGGTCACAGAGGTCAAATTTTTTCTGTGCATGGAAAGGTCTTGTCCATATGCACACACATACTAATTATGAAAGCAATACCTCAAGGGACATAGAAGTTATAGGCTATTTTCGAAACCTAAACACAGATTTCAAAACCTAAAAGCGGGCCCTAAGTTCAAGGTCAAGGTCACAGGGGTCAATTTTTTTCTGTGCATGGAAAGGTCTTGTCCTTATGCACACACATACCAACTATTAAAGCAATACCTCAAGGGACATAGAAGTTATAGGCTATTTTCGAAACCTAAACACAGATTTCGAAACCTAAACGCGGGCCCTAAGTTCAAGGTCAAGGTCACAGGGGTCAAATTTTTTCTGTGCATGGAAAGATCTTGTCCATATGCACACACATACCAACTATGGAAGCAATACACCAAGGGACATAGAAGTTATAGGCAATTTTCGAAACCTAAACACAGATTTCGAAACTTAAACGCGGGCCCTAAGTTCAAGGTCAAGGTCACAGGGGTCCAATTTTTTCTGTGCATGGAAAGGTCTTGTCCATATGCACACACATACCAACTATGAAAGCAATACCTCAAGGGACATAGAAGTTATAGGCAATTTTCCAAACCTAAACACAGATTTCGAAACCTAAACGCGGGCCCTAAGTTCAAGGTCAAGGTCACAGGGGTCAAATTTTTTCTGTGCATGGAAAGGTCTTGTCCATATGCACACACATACCAACTATGAAAGCAATACCTCAAGGGACATAGAAGTTATAGGCTATTTTCCAAACCTAAACACAGATTTCGAAACCTAAACGCGGGCCCTAAGTTCAAGGTCACGGTCACAGTGGTCCAAATTTTTCTCTGTATGGAAAGGTCTTGTGCATATGCACACACATACCAACTATGAAAGCAATACCTCAAGGGACATAGAAGTTATAGGCAATTTTCCAAACCTAAACACAGATTTCGAAACCTAAACGCGGGCCCTAAGTTCAAGGTCAAGGTCACAGGGGTCAAATTTTTTCTGTGCATGGAAAGGTCTTGTCCATATGCACACACATACCAACTATGAAAGCAATACCTCAAGGGACATAGAAGTAATAGGCAATTTTCCAAACCTAAACACAGATTTCGAAACCTAAACGCGGGCCTTAAGTTCAAGGTCAAGGTCACAGGGGTCAAATGTTTTCTGTGCATGGAATGGTATTATCCATATGCACACACATACCAACTATGAAAGCTATACCTCAAGGGACATAGAAGTTATAGGCTATTTTCGAAACATAAACACAGATTTCGAAACTTAAACGCGGGCCCTAAGTTCAAGGTCAAGGTCACTGGGGTCCAATTTTTTCTGTGCATGGAAAGGTCTTGTCCATATGCACACACATACCAACTATGAAAGCAATACCTCAGGGACATAGAAGTTATAGGCTATTTTCGAAACCTAAACACAGATTTCGAAACCTAAACGCAGGCCCTAAGTTCAAGGTCAAGGTCACAGGGGTCAAAAATTTTCTGTGCATGGAAAGGTCTTGTCCATATGCACACACATACCAACTATGGAAGCAATAACCCAAGGGACATAGAAGTTATAGGCAATTTTCGAAACCTAAACACAGATTTCGAAACTTAAACGCGGGCCCTCAGTTCAAGGTCAAGGTCACAGGGGTCCAATTTTTTCTGTGCATGGAAAGGTCTTGTCCATATATACACATACCAACTATGAAAGCAATACCTCAAGGGACATAGAAGTTATAAGCAATTTTCGAAACCTAAACACAGATTTCGAAACCTAAACGCGAGCCTTAATTTCAAGGTCAAGGTCACATGGGTCAAATTTTTTCTGTGCATGGAAAGGTATTGTCCATATGCACACACATACCAACTATTAAAGCAATACCTCAAGGGACATAGAAGTTATAGGCTATTTTCGAAAAATAAACACAGATTTCGAAACCTAAACGCGGGCCCTAAGTTCAAGGTCAAGGTCACAGGGGTCAAATATTTTCTGTGCATGGAAAGGTCTTGTCCATATGCACACACATACCAACTATGAAAGCAATATATCAAGGGACATAAAAGTTATAGGCAATTTTCGAAACCTAAACACAGATTTCGAAACTTAAACGCGGGCCCTAAGTTCAAGGTCAAGGTCACAGGGGTCAATTTTTTTCTGTGCATGGAAAGGTCTTGTCCATATGCATACACATACCAACTATGAAAGCAACACCTCAAGGGACATAGAAGTTATAGGCAATTTTCCAAACCTAAACACAGATTTCGAAACCTAAACGCGGGCCCTAAGTTCAAGGTCAAGGTCACAGGGGTCAAATTTTTTCTGTGCATGGAAAGGTCTTGTCCATATGCACACACATACCAACTATGAAAGCAATACCTCAAGGGACATAGAAGTAATAGGCAATTTTCCAAACCTAAACACAGATTTCGAAACCTAAACGCGGGCCCTAAGTTCAAGGTCACGGTCACAGTGGTCCAAATTTTTCTCTGTATGGAAAGGTCTTGTCCATATGCACACACATACCAACTATGAAAGCAATACCTCAAGGGACATAGAAGTTATAGGCTATTTTCGAAACCTAAACACAGATTTCAAAACCTAAACGCGGGCTCTAAGTTCAAGGTCAAGGTCACAGGGGTCAAATTTTTTCTGTGCATAGAAAGGTCTTGTCCATATGCACACACATACCAACTATTAAAGCAATACCTCAAGGGACATAGAAGTTATAGGCTATTTTCGAAACCTAAACACAGATTTCGAAACCTAAACGCGGGCCCTAAGTTCAAGGTCAAGGTCACAGGGGTCAAATTTTTTCTGTGCATGGAAAGGTCTTGTTCATATGCACACACATGCCAACTATGAAAGCAATACCCCAAGGGACATAGAAGTTATAGGCAATTTTCGAAACCTAAACACAGATTTCGAAACTTAAACGCGGGCCCTTAGTTCAAGGTCAAGGTCACAGGGGTCCAATTTTTTCTGTGCATGGATAGGTCTTGTCCATATATTCACATACCAACTATGAAAGCAATACCTCAAGGGACATAGAAGTTATAAGCAATTTTCGAAACCTAAACACAGATTTCGAAACCTAAACGCGGGCCCCAAGTTCAAGGTCAAGGTCACAGGGGTCAACTTTTTTCTGTGCATGGAAAGGTCTTGTCCATATGCACACACATACCAACTATGAAAGCAATACCTCAAGGGACATAGAAGTTATAGGCAATTTTCCAAACCTAAACACAGATTTCGAAACCTAAACGCGGGCCCCAAGTTCAAGGTCAAGGTCACAGGGGTCCAATTGTTTCTGTGCATGGAAAGGTCTTGTCCATATGCACACACATACCAACTATGAAAGCAATACCTCAAGGGACATAGAAGTTATAGGCTATTTTCGAAACCTAAACACAGATTCCGAAACCTAAACGCGGGCCCTAAGTTCAAGGTCAAGGTCACAGGGGTCAAATTTTTTCTGTGCATGGAAAGGTCTTGTCCATATGCACACACATACCAACTATGAAAGCAATACCTCAAGGGACATAGAAGTTATAGGCAATTTTCCAAACCTAAACACAGATTTCGAAACCTAAACGCGGGCCCCAAGTTCAAGGTCAAGGTCACATGGGTCCAATTTTTTCTGTGCATGGAAAGGTCTTGTCCATATGCACACACATACCAACTATGAAAGCAATACCTCAAGGGACATAGAAGTTATAGGCTATTTTCGAAACCTAAACACAGATTCCGAAACCTAAACGCGGGCCCTAAGTTCAAGGTCAAGGTCACAGGGGTCAAATTTTTTCTGTGCATGGAAAGGTCTTGTCCATATGCACACACATACTAACTATGAAAGCAACACCTCAAGGGACATAGAAGTTATAGGCTATTTTCGAAACCTAAACACAGATTTCAAAACCTAAAAGCGGGCCCTAAGTTCAAGGTCAAGGTCACAGGGGTCAATTTTTTTCTGTGCATGGAAAGGTCTTGTCCATATGCACACACATACCAACTATTAAAGCAATACCTCAAGGGACATAGAAGTTATAGGCTATTTTCGAAACCTAAACACAGATTTCGAAACCTAAACGCGGGCCCTAAGTTCAAGGTCAAGGTCACAGGGGTCAAATTTTTTCTGTGCATGGAAAGATCTTGTCCATATGCACACACATACCAACTATGGAAGCAATACACCAAGGGACATAGAAGTTATAGGCAATTTTCGAAACCTAAACACAGATTTCGAAACTTAAACGCGGGCCCTAAGTTCAAGGTCAAGGTCACAGGGGTCCAATTTTTTCTGTGCATGGAAAGGTCTTGTCCATATGCACACACATACCAACTATGAAAGCAATACCTCAAGGGACATAGAAGTTATAGGCAATTTTCGAAACCTAAACACAGATTTCGAAACCTAAACGCGGGCCCTAAGTTCAAGGTCAAGGTCACAGGGGTCAAATTTTTTCTGTGCATGGAAAGGTCTTGTCCATATGCACACACATACCAACTATGAAAGCAATACCTCAAGGGACATAGAAGTAATAGGCAATTTTCCAAACCTAAACACAGATTTCGAAACCTAAACGCGGGCCCTAAGTTCAAGGTCACGGTCACAGTGGTCCAAATTTTTCTCTGTATGGAAAGGTCTTGTGCATATGCACACACATACCAACTATGAAAGCAATACCTCAAGGGACATAGAAGTTATAGGCAATTTTCCAAACCTAAACACAGATTTCGAAACCTAAACGCGGGCCCTAAGTTCAAGGTCAAGGTCACAGGGGTCAAATTTTTTCTGTGCATGGAAAGGTCTTGTCCATATGCACACACATACCAACTATGAAAGCAATACCTCAAGGGACATAGAAGTAATAGGCAATTTTCCAAACCTAAACACAGATTTCGAAACCTAAACGCGGGCCTTAAGTTCAAGGTCAAGGTCACAGGGGTCAAATGTTTTCTGTGCATGGAAAGGTATTATCCATATGCACACACATACCAACTATGAAAGCTATACCTCAAGGGACATAGAAGTTATAGGCTATTTTCGAAACATAAACACAGATTTCGAAACTTAAACGCGGGCCCTAAGTTCAAGGTCAAGGTCACTGGGGTCAAATTTTTTCTGTGCATGGAAAGGTCTTGTCCATATGCACACACATACCAACTATGAAAGCAATACCTCAGGGACATAGAAGTTATAGGCTATTTTCGAAACCTAAACACAGATTTCAAAACCTAAACGCGGGCCCTAAGTTCAAGGTCAAGGTCACAGGGGTCAATTTTTTTCTGTGCATGGAAAGGTCTTGTCCATATGCACACACATACCAACTATGAAAGCAATACCTCAAGGGACATAGAAGTTATAGGCTATTTTCGAAACCTAAACACAGATTTCGAAACCTAAACGCAGGCCCTAAGTTCAAGGTCAAGGTCACAGGGGTCAAAATTTTTCTGTGCATGGAAAGGTCTTGTCCATATGCACACACATACCAACTATGGAAGCAATAACCCAAGGGACATAGAAGTTATAGGCAATTTTCGAAACCTAAACACAGATTTCGAAACTTAAACGCGGGCCCTAAGTTCAAGGTCAAGGTCACAGGGGTCCAATTTTTTCTGTGCATGGAAAGGTCTTGTCCATATATACACATACCAACTATGAAAGCAATACCTCAAGGGACATAGAAGTTATAAGCAATTTTCGAAACCTAAACACAGATTTCGAAACCTAAACGCGAGCCTTAATTTCAAGGTCAAGGTCACATGGGTCAAATTTTTTCTGTGCATGGAAAGGTATTGTCCATATGCACACACATACCAACTATTAAAGCAATACCTCAAGGGACATAGAAGTTATAGGCTATTTTCGAAAACTAAACACAGATTTCGAAACCTAAACGCGGGCCCTAAGTTCAAGGTCAAGGTCACAGGGGTCAAATATTTTCTGTGCATGGAAAGGTCTTGTCCATATGCACACACATACCAACTATGAAAGCAATATATCAAGGGACATAAAAGTTATAGGCAATTTTCGAAACCTAAACACAGATTTCGAAACTTAAACGCGGGCCCTAAGTTCAAGGTCAAGGTCACAGGGGTCAATTTTTTTCTGTGCATGGAAAGGTCTTGTCCATATGCACACACATACCAACTATGAAAGCAACACCTCAAGGGACATAGAAGTTATAGGCAATTTTCCAAACCTAAACACAGATTTCGAAACCTAAACGCGGGCCCTAAGTTCAAGGTCAAGGTCACAGGGGTCAAATTTTTTCTGTGCATGGAAAGGTCTTGTCCATATGCACACACATACCAACTATGAAAGCAATACCTCAAGGGACATAGAAGTAATAGGCAATTTTCCAAACCTAAACACAGATTTCGAAACCTAAACGCGGGCCCTAAGTTCAAGGTCACGGTCACAGTGGTCCAAATTTTTCTCTGTATGGAAAGGTCTTGTGCATATGCACACACATACCAACTATGAAAGCAATACCTCAAGGGACATAGAAGTTATAGGCTATTTTCGAAACCTAAACACAGATTTCGAAACCTAAACGCGGGCCCTAAGTTCAAGGTCAAGGTCACAGGGGTCAAATTTTTTCTGTGCATGGAAAGGTCTTGTCCATATGCACACACATACCAACTATGAAAGCAATACCTCAAGGGACATAGAAGTTATAGGCAATTTTCCAAACCTAAACACAGATTTCGAAACCTAAACGCGGGCCTTAAGTTCAAGGTCAAGGTCACAGGGGTCAAATGTTTTCTGTGCATGGAAAGGTATTATCCATATGCACACACATACCAACTATGAAAGCTATACCTCAAGGGACATAGAAGTTATAGGCTATTTTCGAAACATAAACACAGATTTCGAAACTTAAACGCGGGCCCTAAGTTCAAGGTCAAGGTCACTGGGGTCCAATTTTTTCTGTGCATGGAAAGGTCTTGTCCATATGCACACACATACCAACTATGAAAGCAATACCTCAGGGACATAGAAGTTATAGGCTATTTTCGAAACCTAAACACAGATTTCAAAACCTAAACGCGGGCCCTAAGTTCAAGGTCAAGGTCACAGGGGTCAAATTTTTTCTGTGCATGGAAAGATCTTGTCCATATGCACACACATACCAACTATGGAAGCAATACACCAAGGGACATAGAAGTTATAGGCAATTTTCGAAACCTAAACACAGATTTCGAAACTTAAACGCGGGCCCTAAGTTCAAGGTCAAGGTCACAGGGGTCCAATTTTTTCTGTGCATGGAAAGGTCTTGTCCATATGCACACACATACCAACTATGAAAGCAATACCTCAAGGGACATAGAAGTTATAGGCAATTTTCCAAACCTAAACACAGATTTCGAAACCTAAACGCGGGCCCTAAGTTCAAGGTCAAGGTCACAGGGGTCAAATTTTTTCTGTGCATGGAAAGGTCTTGTCCATATGCACACACATACCAACTATGAAAGCAATACCTCAAGGGACATAGAAGTTATAGGCTATTTTCGAAACCTAAACACAGATTTCGAAACCTAAACGCGGGCCCTAAGTTCAAGGTCACGGTCACAGTGGTCCAAATTTTTCTCTGTATGGAAAGGTCTTGTGCATATGCACACACATACCAACTATGAAAGCAATACCTCAAGGGACATAGAAGTTATAGGCAATTTTCCAAACCTAAACACAGATTTCGAAACCTAAACGCGGGCCCTAAGTTCAAGGTCAAGGTCACAGGGGTCAAATTTTTTCTGTGCATGGAAAGGTCTTGTCCATATGCACACACATACCAACTATGAAAGCAATACCTCAAGGGACATAGAAGTAATAGGCAATTTTCCAAACCTAAACACAGATTTCGAAACCTAAACGCGGGCCTTAAGTTCAAGGTCAAGGTCACAGGGGTCAAATGTTTTCTGTGCATGGAAAGGTATTATCCATATGCACACACATACCAACTATGAAAGCTATACCTCAAGGGACATAGAAGTTATAGGCTATTTTCGAAACATAAACACAGATTTCGAAACTTAAACGCGGGCCCTAAGTTCAAGGTCAAGGTCACTGGGGTCCAATTTTTTCTGTGCATGGAAAGGTCTTGTCCATATGCACACACATACCAACTATGAAAGCAATACCTCAGGGACATAGAAGTTATAGGCTATTTTCGAAACCTAAACACAGATTTCAAAACCTAAACGCGGGCCCTAAGTTCAAGGTCAAGGTCACAGGGGTCAATTTTTTTCTGTGCATGGAAAGGTCTTGTCCATATGCACACACATACCAACTATTAAAGCAATACCTCAAGGGACATAGAAGTTATAGGCTATTTTCGAAACCTAAACACAGATTTCGAAACCTAAACGCAGGCCCTAAGTTCAAGGTCAAGGTCACAGGGGTCAAAATTTTTCTGTGCATGGAAAGGTCTTGTCCATATGCACACACATACCAACTATGGAAGCAATAACCCAAGGGACATAGAAGTTATAGGCAATTTTCGAAACCTAAACACAGATTTCGAAACTTAAACGCGGGCCCTAAGTTCAAGGTCAAGGTCACAGGGGTCCAATTTTTTCTGTGCATGGAAAGGTCTTGTCCATATATACACATACCAACTATGAAAGCAATACCTCAAGGGACATAGAAGTTATAAGCAATTTTCGAAACCTAAACACAGATTTCGAAACCTAAACGCGAGCCTTAATTTCAAGGTCAAGGTCACATGGGTCAAATTTTTTCTGTGCATGGAAAGGTATTGTCCATATGCACACACATACCAACTATTAAAGCAATACCTCAAGGGACATAGAAGTTATAGGCTATTTTCGAAAACTAAACACAGATTTCGAAACCTAAACGCGGGCCCTAAGTTCAAGGTCAAGGTCACAGGGGTCAAATATTTTCTGTGCATGGAAAGGTCTTGTCCATATGCACACACATACCAACTATGAAAGCAATATATCAAGGGACATAAAAGTTATAGGCAATTTTCGAAACCTAAACACAGATTTCGAAACTTAAACGCGGGCCCTAAGTTCAAGGTCAAGGTCACAGGGGTCAATTTTTTTCTGTGCATGGAAAGGTCTTGTCCATATGCACACACATACCAACTATGAAAGCAACACCTCAAGGGACATAGAAGTTATAGGCAATTTTCCAAACCTAAACACAGATTTCGAAACCTAAACGCGGGCCCTAAGTTCAAGGTCAAGGTCACAGGGGTCAAATTTTTTCTGTGCATGGAAAGGTCTTGTCCATATGCACACACATACCAACTATGAAAGCAATACCTCAAGGGACATAGAAGTAATAGGCAATTTTCCAAACCTAAACACAGATTTCGAAACCTAAACGCGGGCCCTAAGTTCAAGGTCACGGTCACAGTGGTCCAAATTTTTCTCTGTATGGAAAGGTCTTGTGCATATGCACACACATACCAACTATGAAAGCAATACCTCAAGGGACATAGAAGTTATAGGCTATTTTCGAAACCTAAACACAGATTTCGAAACCTAAACGCGGGCCCTAAGTTCAAGGTCAAGGTCACAGGGGTCAAATTTTTTCTGTGCATGGAAAGGTCTTGTCCATATGCACACACATACCAACTATGAAAGCAATACCTCAAGGGACATAGAAGTTATAGGCAATTTTCCAAACCTAAACACAGATTTCGAAACCTAAACGCGGGCCTTAAGTTCAAGGTCAAGGTCACAGGGGTCAAATGTTTTCTGTGCATGGAAAGGTATTATCCATATGCACACACATACCAACTATGAAAGCTATACCTCAAGGGACATAGAAGTTATAGGCAATTTTCGAAACATAAACACAGATTTCGAAACTTAAACGCGGGCCCTAAGTTCAAGGTCAAGGTCACTGGGGTCCAATTTTTTCTGTGCATGGAAAGGTCTTGTCCATATGCACACACATACCAACTATTAAAGCAATACCTCAAGGGACATAGAAGTTATAGGCTATTTTCGAAACCTAAACACAGATTTCGAAACCTAAACGCGGGCCCCAAGTTCAAGGTCAAGGTCACAGGGGTCAAAAATTTTCTGTGCATGGAAAGGTCTTGTCCATATGCACACACATACCAACTATGAAAGCAATACCTCAAGGGACATAGAAGTTATAGGCAATTTTCCAAACCTAAACACAGATTTCGAAACCTAAACGCGGGCCCCAAGTTCAAGGTCAAGGTCACAGGGGTCCAATTTTTTCTGTGCATGGAAAGGTCTTGTCCATATGCACACACATACCAACTATGAAAGCAATACCTCAAGGGACATAGAAGTTATAGGCTATTTTCGAAACCTAAACACAGATTCCGAAACCTAAACGCGGGCCCTAAGTTCAAGGTCAAGGTCACAGGGGTCAAATTTTTTCTGTGCATGGAAAGGTCTTGTCCATATGCACACACATACTAACTATGAAAGCAATACCTCAAGGGACATAGAAGTTATAGGCTATTTTCGAAACCTAAACACAGATTTCAAAACCTAAAAGCGGGCCCTAAGTTCAAGGTCAAGGTCACAGGGGTCAATTTTTTTCTGTGCATGGAAAGGTCTTGTCCATATGCACACACATACCAACTATTAAAGCAATACCTCAAGGGACATAGAAGTTATAGGCTATTTTCGAAACCTAAACACAGATTTCGAAACCTAAACGCGGGCCCTAAGTTCAAGGTCAAGGTCACAGGGGTCGAATTTTTTCTGTGCATGGAAAGGTCTTGTCCATATGCACACACATACCAACTATGGAAGCAATACACCAAGGGACATAGAAGTTATAGGCAATTTTCGAAACCTAAACACAGATTTCGAAACTTAAACGCGGGCCCTAAGTTCAAGGTCAAGGTCACAGGGGTCCAATTTTTTCTGTGCATGGAAAGGTCTTGTCCATATGCACACACATACCAACTATGAAAGCAATACCTCAAGGGACATAGAAGTTATAGGCAATTTTCCAAACCTAAACACAGATTTCGAAACCTAAACGCGGGCCCTAAGTTCAAGGTCAAGGTCACAGGGGTCAAATTTTTTCTGTGCATGGAAAGGTCTTGTCCATATGCACACACATACCAACTATGAAAGCAATACCTCAAGGGACATAGAAGTAATAGGCAATTTTCCAAACCTAAACACAGATTTCGAAACCTAAACGCGGGCCCTAAGTTCAAGGTCACGGTCACAGTGGTCCAAATTTTTCTCTGTATGGAAAGGTCTTGTGCATATGCACACACATACCAACTATGAAAGCAATACCTCAAGGGACATAGAAGTTATAGGCAATTTTCCAAACCTAAACACAGATTTCGAAACCTAAACGCGGGCCCTAAGTTCAAGGTCAAGGTCACAGGGGTCAAATTTTTTCTTTGCATGGAAAGGTCTTGTCCATATGCACACACATACCAACTATGAAAGCAATACCTCAAGGGACATAGAAGTAATAGGCAATTTTCCAAACCTAAACACAGATTTCGAAACCTAAACGCGGGCCTTAAGTTCAAGGTCAAGGTCACAGGGGTCAAATGTTTTCTGTGCATGGAAAGGTCTTATCCATATGCACACACATACCAACTATGAAAGCTATACCTCAAGGGACATAGAAGTTATAGGCTATTTTCGAAACATAAACACAGATTTCGAAACTTAAACGCGGGCCCTAAGTTCAAGGTCAAGGTCACTGGGGTCCAATTTTTTCTGTGCATGGAAAGGTCTTGTCCATATGCACACACATACCAACTATGAAAGCAATACCTCAGGGACATAGAAGTTATAGGCTATTTTTGAAACCTAAACACAGATTTCAAAACCTAAACGCGGGCCCTAAGTTCAAGGTCAAGGTCACAGGGGTCAATTTTTTTCTGTGCATGGAAAGGTCTTGTCCATATGCACACACATACCAACTATTAAAGCAATACCTCAAGGGACATAGAAGTTATAGGCTATTTTCGAAACCTAAACACAGATTTCGAAACCTAAACGCGGGCCCTAAGTTCAAGGTCAAGGTCACAGGGGTCAAATTTTTTCTGTGCATGGAAAGGTCTTGTCCATATGCACACACATACCAACTATGGAAGCAATAACCCAAGGGACATAGAAGTTATAGGCAATTTTCGAAACCTAAACACAGATTTCGAAACTTAAACGCGGGCCCTAAGTTCAAGGTCAAGGTCACAGGGGTCCAATTTTTTCTGTGCATGGAAAGGTCTTGTCCATATATACACATACCAACTATGAAAGCAATACCTCAAGGGACATAGAAGTTATAAGCAATTTTCGAAACCTAAACACAGATTTCGAAACCTAAACGCGAGCCTTAATTTCAAGGTCAAGGTCACATGGGTCAAATTTTTTCTGTGCATGGAAAGGTATTGTCCATATGCACACACATACCAACTATTAAAGCAATACCTCAAGGGACATAGAAGTTATAGGCTATTTTCGAAAACTAAACACAGATTTCGAAACCTAAACGCGGGCCCTAAGTTCAAGGTCAAGGTCACAGGGGTCAAATATTTTCTGTGCATGGAAAGGTCTTGTCCATATGCACACACATACCAACTATGAAAGCAATATATCAAGGGACATAAAAGTTATAGGCAATTTTCGAAACCTAAACACAGATTTCGAAACTTAAACGCGGGCCCTAAGTTCAAGGTCAAGGTCACAGGGGTCAATTTTTTTCTGTGCATGGAAAGGTCTTGTCCATATGCACACACATACCAACTATGAAAGCAACACCTCAAGGGACATAGAAGTTATAGGCAATTTTCCAAACCTAAACACAGATTTCGAAACCTAAACGCGGGCCCTAAGTTCAAGGTCAAGGTCACAGGGGTCAAATTTTTTCTGTGCATGGAAAGGTCTTGTCCATATGCACACACATACCAACTATGAAAGCAATACCTCAAGGGACATAGAAGTAATAGGCAATTTTCCAAACCTAAACACAGATTTCGAAACCTAAACGCGGGCCCTAAGTTCAAGGTCACGGTCACAGTGGTCCAAATTTTTCTCTGTATGGAAAGGTCTTGTCCATATGCACACACATACCAACTATGAAAGCAATACCTCAAGGGACATAGAAGTTATAGGCTATTTTCGAAACCTAAACACAGATTTCAAAACCTAAACGCGGGCTCTAAGTTCAAGGTCAAGGTCACAGGGGTCAAATTTTTTCTGTGCATAGAAAGGTCTTGTCCATATGCACACACATACCAACTATCAAAGCAATACCTCAAGGGACATAGAAGTTATAGGCTATTTTCGAAACCTAAACACAGATTTCGAAACCTAAACGCGGGCCCTAAGTTCAAGGTCAAGGTCACAGGGGTCAAATTTTTTCTGTGCATGGAAAGGTCTTGTTCATATGCACACACATGCCAACTATGAAAGCAATACCCCAAGGGACATAGAAGTTATAGGCAATTTTCGAAACCTAAACACAGATTTCGAAACTTAAACGCGGGCCCTTAGTTCAAGGTCAAGGTCACAGGGGTCCAATTTTTTCTGTGCATGGATAGGTCTTGTCCATATATACACATACCAACTATGAAAGCAATACCTCAAGGGACATAGAAGTTATAGGCAATTTTCGAAACCTAAACACAGATTTCGAAACCTAAACGCGGGCCTTAAGTTCAAGGTCAAGGTCACAGGGGTCAAATGTTTTCTGTGCATGGAAAGGTCTTGTCCATATGCACACACATACCAACTATGAAAGCAATACCTCAAGGTACATAGAAGTTATAGGCAATTTTCCAAACCTAAACACAGATTTCGAAACCTAAACGCGGGCCCTAAGTTCAAGGTCAAGGTCACAGGGGTCAATTTTTTTCTGTGCATGGAAAGGTCTTGTCCATATGCACACACATACCAACTATGAAAGCAATACCTCAAGGGACATAGAAGTAATAGGCAATTTTCCAAACCTAAACACAGATTTCGAAACCTAAACGCGGGCCCTAAGTTCAAGGTCACGGTCACAGTGGTCCAAATTTTTCTCTGTTTGGAAAGGTCTTGTCCATATGCACACACATACCAACTATGAAAGCAATACCTCAAGGGACATAGAAGTTATAGGCTATTTTCGAAACCTAAACACAGATTTCAAAACCTAAACGCGGGCCCTAAGTTCAAGGTCAAGGTCACAGGGGTCAAATTTTTTCTGTGCATGGAAAGGTCTTGTCCATATGCACACACATACCAACTATTAAGCTATTTTCGAAACCTAAACACAGATTTCGAAACCTAAACGCGGGCCCTAAGTTCAAGGTCAAGGTCACAGGGGTCAAATTTTTTCTGTGCATGGAAAGGTCTTGTCCATATGCACACACATACCAACTATGAAAGCAATACCTCAAGGGACATAGAAGTAATAGGCAATTTTCCAAACCTAAACACAGATTTCGAAACCTAAACGCGGGCCCTAAGTTCAAGGTCACGGTCACAGTGGTCCAAATTTTTCTCTGTTTGGAAAGGTCTTGTCCATATGCACACACATACCAACTATGAAAGCAATACCTCAAGGGACATAGAAGTTATAGGCTATTTTCGAAACCTAAACACAGATTTCAAAACCTAAACGCGGGCCCTAAGTTCAAGGTCAAGGTCACAGGGGTCAAATTTTTTCTGTGCATGGAAAGGTCTTGTCCATATGCACACACATACCAACTATTAAAGCAATACCTCAAGGGACATAGAAGTTATAGGCTATTTTCGAAACCTAAACACAGATTTCGAAACCTAAACGCGGGCCCTAAGTTCAAGGTCAAGGTCACAGGGGTCAAATTTTTTCTGTGCATGGAAAGGTCTTGTTCATATGCACACACATACCAACTATGAAAGCAATACCCCAAGGGACATAAGGGTTATAGGCAATTTTCGAAACCTAAACACAGATTTCGAAACTTAAACGCGGGCCCCTTAGTTCAAGGTCAAGGTCACAGGGGTCCAATTTTTTCTGTGCATAGAAAGGTCTTGTCCATATATACACATACCAACTATGAAAGCAATACCTCAAGGGACATAGAAGTTATAGGCAATTTTCGAAACCTAAACACAGATTTCGAAACCTAAACGCGGGCCTTAAGTTCAAGGTCAAGGTCATAAGGGTCAAATGTTTTCTGTGCATGGAAAGGTATTGTCCATATGCACACACATACCAACTATTAAAGCAATACCTCAAGGGACATAGAAGTTATAGGCTATTTTCGAAACCTAAACACAGATTTCGAAACCTAAACGCGGGCCCTAAGTTCAAGGTCACAGGGGTCAAATTTTTTCTGTGCATGGAAAGGTCTTGTCCATATGCACACACATACTAACTATGAAAGCAATATCTCAAGGGACATAAAAGTTATATGCAATTTTCGAAACCTAAACACAGATTTCGAAACTTAAATGCGGGCCCTAAGTTCAAGGTCAAGGTCACAGGGGTCAAATTGTTTCTGTGCATGGAAAGGTCTTGTCCATATGCACACACATACCAACTATGAAAGCAATACCTCAAGGGACATAGAAGTTATAGGCAATTTTCCAAACCTAAACACAGATTTCGAAACCTAAACGCGGGCCCTAAGTTCAAGGTCAAGGTCACAGGGGTCAAATTTTTTCTGTGCATGGAAAGGTCTTGTCCATATGCACACACATACCAACTATGAAAGCAATACCTCAAGGGACATAGAAGAAATAGGCAATTTTCCAAACCTAAACACAGATTTCGAAACCTAAACGCGGGCCCTTAGTTCAAGGTCACGGTCACAGTGGTCTAAATTTTTCTCTGTTTGGAAAGGTCTTGTCCATATGCACACACATACCAACTATGAATTCAATACCTCAAAGGACATAGAAGTTATAGGCTATTTTCGAAACCTAAACACAGATTTCAAAACCTAAACGCGGGCCCTAAGTTCAAGGTCAAGGTCACAGGGGTCAAATTTTTTCTGTGCATGGAAAGGTCTTGTCCATATGCACACACATACCAACTATTAAAGCAATACCTCAAGGGACATAGAAGTTATAGGCTATTTTCGAAACCTAAACACAGATTTCGAAACCTAAACGCGGGCCCTAAGTTCAAGGTCAAGGTCACAGGGGTCAAATTTTTTCTGTGCATGGAAAGGTCTTGTTCATATGCACACACATACCAACTATGAAAGCAATACCCCAAGGGACATAAGGGTTATAGGCAATTTTCGAAACCTAAACACAGATTTCGAAACTTAAACGCGGGCCCTTAGTTCAAGGTCAAGGTCACAGGGGTCCAATTTTTTCTGTGCATGGAAAGGTCTTGTCCATATATACACATACCAACTATGAAAGCAATACCTCAAGGGACATAGAAGTTATAGGCAATTTTCGAAACCTAAACACAGATTTCGAAACCTAAACGCGGGCCTTAAGTTCAAGGTCAAGGTCACAGGGGTCAAATGTTTTCTGTGCATGGAAAGGTATTGTCCATATGCACACACATACCAACTATTAAAGCAATACCTCAAGGGACATAGAAGTTATAGGCTATTTTCGAAACCTAAACACAGATTTCGAAACCTAAACGCGGGCCCTAAGTTCAAGGTCACAGGGGTCAAATTGTTTCTGTGCATGGAAAGGTCTTGTCCATATGCACACCATACCAACTATGAAAGCAATATCTCAAGGGACATAAAAGTTATATGCAATTTTCGAAACCTTAACACAGATTTCGAAACTTAAATGCGGGCCCTAAGTTCAAGGTCAAGGTCACAGGGGTCAAATTGTTTCTGTGCATGGAAAGGTCTTGTCCATATGCACACACATACCAACTATGAAAGCAATACCTCAAGGGACATAGAAGTAATAGGCAATTTTCCAAACCTAAACACAGATTTCGAAACCTAAACGCGGGCCCTAAGTTCAAGGTCACGGTCACAGTGGTCCAAATTTTTCTGTGCATGGAAAGGTCTTGTCCATATGCACACACATACCAACTATGAAAGCAATACCTCAAGGGACATAGAAGTTATAGGCAATTTTCGAAACCTAAACACAGATTTCGAAACCTAAACGCGGGCCTAAGTTCAAGTTCAAGGTCACAGGGGTCAAATTTTTTCTGTGCATGGAAAGGTTTTGTCCATATGCACACACATACCAACTATGAAAGCAATACCTCAAGGGACATAGAAGTTATAGGGATTTTGTTCAAATTGTTTACGCCGTTCACGACGACGCCGACGACACAGACGACGACAACGACGACGACGACTACTACACCGGGGGTATTGCAATAGCTCGTCATGTACTTCGTACAGGCGAGCTAAAAAGGACACATATTCATTGCGGTTTATATTGGAACTATTTTTTTTAGCGGATGAATAAAATGCAGGTGCTAAAAGTCGCTTCTATAAGGGAAAGGGTTAAAGAATCTACAGTCCTCTCCACTGTATTTCGGGTTTACATACAGTCAAAACGTTAACATAATAAATAAACAAGTAAAAATTCTATTTTTTCAAAGCCAAAATAACATTATTCCTAGTCCTTGAACAGTGAAGCAGAAAGCTTTTCAGGAGCTTTCAGTATCACTCTCACCTACTAGAATCACAAGATGTACACTAAAAGCAATTTATCTAAACTACGCTGTCTATCGTAAAGACTGGACAACTTGGCAAAGACAAATGTAATTTACTCGAGTAACTTTGAACAGATAATTTATCATGCAAGCAACTCACTATGATAATGATACATGTAGATCTATATGATACCGTAAATTATATAATTGAAAAAGTTTGAAATAGTTTTCATCAATATACTACCCGCTATGTTTTATCAAATTACATTTGAATAAACAACAGGTTTTGGCAATTAAGACTTAACCATAATGTATACAATAATAGCTTATATTTTTAAATCCTATACAGGTGCAAAAGGGAGGTAATAGTCTAAGCTTTAACTATAAAATTCATGTTTGTTTTTTATCATTAAAGGGAAGTAATAAGTATTTCCTGATCCTATAATATTCTCAATATTATTTGACTTCTCATACAATGTATTTTATACAATGAATAATATACTAACTGAAAACTGTGACATAATGCCATTTTCGGTATACCCCATGGAAAAGGAAAGTTCTCTAGCGGAACGAAAACTAGAAGAGATTTTGAGGTACAATCCGTCATACACTACAAAAAGAGCAGCGAAACATCCACCATTATTATTATTTTTCCAGATAGTGGTAATAATTAAAGAATCAGACGTACTCAAAAAATAGATCCCCCTAGCGAAACGAATGTTAGATGAGATCTTTAAGTACATTTTTTAAATTCAATATTACAACAACAATGTTCACCACTTCATCTATCCCTTAACCCTTACCCTGCTGTAATATCCGCTGCTGAGAATTTGTCGTCTGTATCTTATGTAAAATTCAGATTTACGCACTTTTAAATGAAAAATAAACTAAAATAGGAGTGTCAAATAGTTTGGATCCAAATCAGAAGCCATGTTACTCGGCGTCTGATCTAGATCCGAACGGACTGCAAATACCAGTCAATTGGCGATCAGCAGGATAAGTGTTAAACAACGTACATGCTACTTTCCTAGTATCATTGCCACAAACACAGCTGAGTTTCATACAAGAAAATAAAACTCAAAAGTGATAATAATGGATTACGAAATACGGCAGAAACCCCTTCCACCAAGGGCGCAGAATTGAATCAATCATTTGGTGTTAAAACATATGGTTGCTTAAAGCAAAACGAAAGTAAAAAAAACCAACAGAAAGCTCCTTCGGGAGCTTTCTGTTTCTCTTCTGTCTCGCACCAAGTTGTTACATGATTTTAAAGCAATAACTAATCATTTTTGTTCGTAGAAGTGCAGTCTCACCGCACACATAAAGCTTTACTGCTGTTACATATTATATTATTAAGCATTTTAACCGGTACCAAACTGCAGTAAACATACATAATTGTGCCCGTTAATTGCTAGGTAGAACTTGTTAAGTATCATTGTTAGAAGATAAAATGTTTGTGTGTGTGTCTGTCTGTCTGTCTGTGTGTCTGTCTGTATGTCTGTCTGTCTCTGTATGTCTGTATAATTGTCTATCTATATATACGACTGCCTGTTTATCCTTGTTTGTCTCTCTGAGTGTGAGTATTTCTCTCTCTCTCTCTCTATCTCTTTGTCTGTCTGTCTGTTTGTCTCTCTCTCTCTTTTTCTCTCTCTCTCTTTCTTTATATTTGATAATACACCATACTACATGAATATACAATGTAATGTTTAAATATACATTTTAAAGAAGTGCAAATTTTCTTCTTCTTAATTGGTTAAGTGCCTTGTAAGGCTAACAACAACCGTCTGCGTCGGAATTGTCACATGTTATGATGCTTTCAGCATAACGAAATTTCAACTGGCTAACAGTTTGGATCCAGAGAAAAAGCAGCACCACGCGGCGTTTAATATGGCTCCACACTGTTCAGAAGAAAAACAATGCAAAGACATACCAAAGCAATCGCATTGGTGAAATTTAACACATTCAACTATAGTGACAAGAATACTGGTCCTATTCCAACAGTGCATCTGCAAAGAGTACACATGTCCTATAATAAACAGTAACACTCCGGAGCAGAGGGTTCTTTAAAGAGCCCGTTATACTATAAAACTAAAGTCAAATAACAAAAGCATGCAGCCACCCTTATACAAATTGGCAAGCTATTGAAGAGGTAATGGCTTTATTAAGAAAGGACGACTGCCTAACGCATGACATGAAAACAAGACAGGAATATCTCTTGTAGTTATATATTAATGATACGCATATCAAGTTCAAATATAGAGGAGATACGTGCATATCAATAAGATGATATGAACTCTCATTAATTGATAGTTAAGGCATATTGTCATACATTTTGTTTGTTATTTTAAGTCGAATTAAATATTTTTAATATTTTGAGACGGATCTTTACAGTTTTGTTTTTAAACTCAACCTGTTTTGCAGACATTAACCGCCCTCATAACGCACCAACGAAGTAGGCAGGGTGGGGGTTAGAGACAAATAGCTGGAAGGCAACCAATCAAAAATAACATGATCCGAGATAAATTCGTGTTCTAAGCACAGCAATCAAAGCAGCTGGCGTCGACGACAGCCCTGGCGAGTGTTATATATAATTAAGTCTGTTTTATTTATACTAATACACCTCTTTCGTGTTACAAGCAGGGTCATTAATGAGGTGCACCAGGGACTGTACCCGACCGGCAACTTTATTCTGACACCGACAAACCAGTCGTAATGCTTACCCTTAATCCTGAGCGCCAATTACTACCAGTTTTTAAGTTTTGGGTTTGACCCGGTCGGGGATTGAACCCGCAACCTCCCGCACTGCAAGCAGACGCTCTACCACCAAGCAATGTAGTCAAGTCAACGAGCTTATTAAAAACGATAATAATGAGCACGAATGTGAGATTCTAGTTATCATATAAACAATTTTAATACCCTACTAAGTCAACTGAATCCGTAGTTTGTAGTTTTTTCGCCATATGTATTTTCCGCTAAAAATTAAGGTTGTTTATAGTAGAGTCATGGCAAATGAGGTATGATAGATACATGTATAACTGTATTTATGTGATATATATACACTCACCAAAAAAAGAGCCTTTACACCGTCTTAAGTCATTTATAATTCCTCCCAATCAATCGATACTGAAAAGGTTATTTGACAAATCAAAAGCTTAAAGTATTTGTAGGGAAGTGGGTGATTTTGGTGTCAATGTCATAATCAAATCGTGACTTTTTTTACTCATTAAAGTGTATCGGGTATAAAACAAAAATTAAGCGAAAACACAATTTAGTAAGAATTTTCCCGAAAAGGTTGGAAATACCGAATAATTTGACCAAATGTATTTATTTCACAGTCAATAACCGACATGGCCTCCATGTACCTGAATACATATCAGAAAACGTCGCCTCATGAAGTACGCGTAACGTATACATAAATTGGGTGACAAACCGATCCAAGGCAGGACGTTAACGTCATTATCTGCAAAAAAGTATCTTGTAATGTGTATCCAGTATATGGATGACAGACTCGTATTGGGCAAGGATTATGTCTATGACGATTTAACTACGTGTGTACATGAACCCCGTATCGCCAAATATTGACGGATGCTGTCAAGAATCGCTTACGTAGGTGCGTCAACGTCGTCATGCGGTCCTCACGTAACGTTGTGTTACACGGGTTGGACGGGATCTTAGAATATGTCTGACAGACCAGAATGGGTTGACCTTATTCCTGAAGTTATAAATTGTCTATCTGGTGCAACCAACGTCCCGGGCGACGTCAGTTACACTTAACCCCTCAAGTAAAATGACAACAGCGGGGTTTCGGGTGCGTTTCTTTGACGTGGCATTTTTTGAACATGTCAAGGTTGTGATTTTTCCGGTACTGGCCGCTTGTTAAGTTGTGTTGAGTGTTGAGACTCTACCTGAAGCATGCACGCCGATGCGCGTGCAACGCTACGAATACGTTTTATCCGTGTAGAAGCTAAGGTAAACAGGTATGGTTATGCTTGACTACACAGTAATAAACCTTGACGATAATCCAATAATATAATGTAACCAATTTTACCGTTTGCCCTAGTTTGCCAACCAATGAAAGGGCTCCATTTCAGCGAGAATTGAAAAAATATATCGCATATTTTTTCAGTTTTGTACCTGGGTATGGCAGAAATAAACAAGTCATGAACCGGTTATGGACAGCGCGTGCTAAGGCGGAGTGTAGCGCATCATTACGTCATATGTAGCAACCGCTCAGCTGGGAATCACAGTATAACCTGTGTACTGCGGCCTTTCATTGAAAAGGCATGAATAAATCAAAAATTCTGTAGACAGGCGACTATAGTTAGTGCATTATGAAATTAATATGAAACGCTCTGAATTGACCTTTCTGTATTACTCATGTCCCGCATTAACTCATTGAACCCTAGATGACGAGTACACTCGTCATTTATAATGTACCCGTAACAGTTGTCCAGAGCAAACATTATAGAACTACATTGTAGAGATCCTGTTACAAAAATGGACTAGACCCGAATTGTTCGTTGTATAAGTGTTGGGTTGATAGGGTTAAGCAGCCGACCTGTGGGTCTAGTCTTCTTTTGTGTAATCGCTTTACAAAGATTTGACTATAAAACGTCTCGAAAGGAATGAGTTTATTTTCAATATTGTACTTAAATACGGTTGCTTTTTATCAATGCGTTAGGCAAGCAATACAGAGGCTCCTAAAAACGTTTTAATCTTGCGTTAACAGCCAGCCGTCTTCAACCCCTTCGGTGCCACAGGCATTTTAGTCATTAATAGTATAACGCACTAAACAACACAGTCCAGATCAATGTCATTTAGAAACCAAGAATGCACTTGATTTAGGGTGTTTTGAACTGTTTTCACCCTGTAACTTGTGTTTTCCATTTTTTTCTTAACAGACTTTAAAACAATTATTGCTTGGCTCCATTAGTGGGTTAAAGGACTCGAATCTTGGTTGATCGGGTGCTGCTTAATACTTGGTGACTGAATTTTACGGCCAATCTTACTGTATGCCTACATAGAGCCCTACACGCGTACAGGGTTCCCGGTCGATTTTCTAGTTTTTTGTGTGACGTCATGTGTAAAAGTGAACTCGCCGGCTTCTGAAAATACGAAGCACAACCCTCCGAAATAAAGACCTTGCATTGGCTGACAAACTAGGTCGAGTGGTAATTTGGGTTGAGCGATAACTTAGTATAGGTAAAGTAAGTTGAACGGTAACTGCCATACACTAGCCTACGTGCCATATTTGAGGCAAACGGTAAATCAGTTATAGTTCATTTGTTTGAAAATTATACAACATAACCTGTTCGCTCCCTACGGTCGCTCCAGGTTATATTGCATAATTTTCAAAAAATGAACTATAACTAATACGAAAATAACACCCACGAGCTACTGATATATTCTCTAGATAAAAGTGTAATGGAGCTTCTTTGGGTGAGTGTATAAACATGTATATAATAAATAATGTCGGCGTGATGCATTGTTTGAAGAAATAAAATTGTTTTTAAAAAGCCTAATACATCATCTATTTACTTTAAATCATACATATATATATATGACGTAAAAAGTTACATTACTATTCTAGTTTATTACTTGGTGATAGTATGTAAAAATGATTTTGTTCTGTATCAGTATGTTGTCCATGTATTGCTCATCATATTTGGAGGTAAATAAATAAATTAAATAAAATAAAATAAAAACATGAAAAGTAGAACGTATCTCCATAAGCCAAGTTGGATGCGCTTGCAAAAGGTAAACTGCAACGATTATCAAATATTCCAAACAGGGAATTAGGAAAACATAAAATTATTGAATTGCTCTTACAGGCATATTGTATCTCGACAACTACGGGAAAATGCATAAAAAAGTGACGTGTACATATGTATTTAAACATTCTGATTATTGATAAAATACCCGTAGAGGTCGAAAGGGTACACAATTAAATAATAAAACAAGTAAGCAATTCAATTATGGTACATGTATCTGAGGGGTGATCGAGACATTTGTCAACATTCATGTGCAGGCGATATAACTGAGAAATGATTGTTAATACGATACGCATGTACAGTTATCTACCTTTCGTAGAGAGAATTCTTTTCGTTCTTAAACCTTTTAACTCAATTATTTTAGTTTGATATCAGCCATGCTGCCTGTTTAATTTGAACGAAATTCAAACGCAATGCAGTTGAATGTAAGAACTAACACGTCCAAGAAAGTATATTTGAAAATTTAGATAAGAGCGATAAACAAGATTTGTACCTGAATTTGTTTTTATTTAAATAGGTCGCTATCACAGTATATCAGTCATATCGAGTAGCAGAGCTAATTACAGGTAGTAGAATTCCTTTATACACTGCTTCACGCCCCAATCAGTAAGTGGGTAGAATCATCGACTTTCCTTGGGTCAGCTAGAAGGCTTCCCCACATGATAAACAATATGAACATGGCCACAAACCCAGGACGATTTACGTTTGTTTAACCCATCGATCCTTAACAACAGTGTATAGTAAAACCTCTCTATAACAACCACTGAATTATATAAATAATTCGCGTTTAAGGCAGATGACTACTTAAATCAAGGTGAAAGTACAGCATAAAGCTCCTTTAAGAACTGTCTGTTTTACGTTCACCTTGCTTTGAGCTGTCACTTGTCTTTCATATAATAAATTGGCATTCTTTTTAGAGGTCGTACTATAAAGGATTTACTGTTCGCTTGTAAACTGGCAAGACTTCTGTAGGAGCCCTCTGTTCAGTGTCTGTCCTGTTTGTCATTTTGTAAAACATTGCAAAAAACTGTTTACGAGAGTTAATTGAAAACTGGAATTGTCAACTTGAAGTTTGAGGGCTGAATGAGTTTAACGAGAATGAATAACTCAGTCAATACTGTAAATGGACTGAAATGTCAATTTCTTCTACGTGTATCGTTTTACAATAATAATTTCCGTGTAGAAAAGCTTCCATTGATCAGTGTCGGGAATGTTAGTATACATATCTCCGTTTAGAAGAATCGAAACGCAACCTCACTGTAACAAAAGAAATAGCATGACAGTTGTGTTGAAATGTTAGCGGTATATTACAAGTTGCAAACAGTTCGCAGCCTAGTCACACAACGAATAATTCGACGTTGCATATGGCTCTATACCATTCACCACGGCCTTCAGGGTTTTAGTATCTGAAATAATACTTAGAAAGATGCATGCCTTCTCTCCGGTGTTCCTGACAATCGTATGTACACTACCATCTACAAACAATTAGGTTCCTCGACACTCTTACTCATTTGCATGTACTTGCATATTCCAGATTAAAGAAATAAGAGCAGGCAGTGATTATAGTTTGAAAATTACGGAATACAACACCAAACCATCTGATAAACTGATACAGCCAATAAAAACAATAAGAGAAAGTATGTGCCGTTAGTATGGGCATTTAAATGTATTATCTTAGATGTATGTCTTAACTAATTGGATGTATTAACACTTATCGTGCTAAGCGTAGCCTCACGAATTAAATTTGCACACAGCGTAACGCGGCGTCTAATCTGGATCCAGGCTTTTTGCCGCAAATATAAGGTTCAATAAGTAGCATCATCAAGTTCATCGTCTGCTTAGGATACAAAATGTCTTACTTTGAACAGATAGTGCTGCCAACAATATTGAAGCAGACCATAATTTGGCGTTGGAGGAGCCAAAAGCACACGCTGATTTAGTTAAACGAGGAAATTTAAAAAAGCCAATAGGCTTACACACAATTAGGATTCTAATTATAATAAAAACAATTCTGTCTCATCATGGTTCATAATACAAATATATACATTTAGTTCTAAACCAACATAACCCATGACATTGATTTATAACATTATAATAATTCTACGAAGACATATTAAAGAAAGAATTTCCAATGAAATGACTTGTATCCACAAAGATATCATTGGTAAACACTGTATACTTTGACGAGACGCAGTAAACTGCGACGTGTTACAGTGGAGAATACATGTACGTCATTCTCCCACTGCAATCACTCAAGACACAGGTACTTGACATATAGATATAATCTAGATCTAGATCTGTTACCAAAATAAATAATTTTTCTGAATAGATTTATTTTACCGTTTATATAAATACAAGGTAAACAACGGGGATCCAACAGGTATTCTAAACTATAAACTTAAACGGATGCTAAAATAGACTAGATCACCGGTATTTTCTTGTTGGCCCCACTGGAAATAATTACTTTATCAACATCTACTTTATATTTCATCAAATGTCGTCAAATAACGCCAAAGTACGCAAATTTATAACGATAATGTGCAAACATGTAAGTGTTAAGTCTAGTTAAATCTGGTAACTGTATACTCTGGTGAGCGCTTTAGAGCCCGTAAAAATAGTCCGAGGCAATTGTTCCCTTTAAATACTGAAAACCTAACAGTGGAGACCTGCCCTGCGTTCATTAGGGCGAACCTCTTGCCGCGGGCGTTTTGCTCGGTGAGAGCTACTAATGAACGCTAAGTTTGCCACAAACGTTTCCTCTACTCTATGTGAAGGGGATTTACCTATTTCAAGGGGTGCTAGTGTATTCGCCCTATGAACAATTCGCCGAATTATATAGATCTATAATAACCTGAATGGTGAATCCGCATAAAAAGCAATTATATAGCGATTGTATTTCGCACTTTAAGTTGTATTACCAGTAATATACAAAAAGTAAAGATCAACTTTCCGTGTTGTGATGTTATCCAGATATTTTCAACTGAAATGAAAGTCCAGTGTAGCCCCTAAGCACAACCTGTTTGATACAAAAAATTACATCATATCATACTGAACGTAAAATATGAGTAGTATTTCATATAGATCTACCGGTACATGTAAGATGATCGGCGTCTAGTAGGTATTTGGTTACATTATTAAAAATGAAAAGGTAAAATCATGTTTAAACTAATCGGCAAAAAACTGAATATATACCCCCATCAGCGACTTTGTAGGAACCTAAATCAGCAATTTCATTTACAATATTACCTGTTGAGAGTACACTTGTAGATCCAAATCAAAGGGTCCTCCAGGAGGTCTGCATTCGTTTTTGTTTGGTAAAAAAATGTATATCTATACATGAGTGCCATTGGCTGTATATCGCTCAGAACACGGTATTACCAGAGTTATAGTGAACTATTGTTGCTTGGGGGGGGGGGGGGGTTCAGCAGAAAACAATTCTAGCTCAGATAAGACACTTTTGGTCATTATCCAAACTGTTGGCAATTCGTGTCAACTGTTAAAGGTAAAATGTTTGCTTTTTTCATTTTTGAGAAATTCAAGCAGACGACAATTATTTTAAAGCTAACGACATCACAGCAGTTAAAGGGTTAAAAGCGAATGCTGAAAAGGTACAGCCAGGTCAACTTATATCAAGCGTCAACTACAAGATACACTGGTTGATTTATAATGGCATCTGGCAGCTTAGTGAAGAGCATAAACATGCAGAAAGATTTAGGATTTTCTGCATCTCCGAAGTTTTCTCAATCTTAAATTTGGATGTTTACAGTGCTCCCTCCCTACAACGGCCCGCTGAACAATGATTCCCTATTTACAACAATGCTTACTACCGTTTCCCAAACAAGACAATTATGTCTTAAGCTTTCATTGCTATAATATCGTCTGCTTGAAATTGTCGTCGGTTGGTTTTGCTCAAAGTAGCATATTAATTGACATTTTGAGAGAATAAATATATATTGACGAGAAACACACAACTTGAATCAAGATCAGATCTCTCCGAGACGATCCTGATGAGCAGTAACACAATAGGATTTGATCCTATAATGAGTTAGAATGTGTTCGATTTGCTCAATCTGGAGCCCTAAATTAGATTACAGATCAGGAAATGTCTTAACTGCAAAACAAATGTCCATAAAATTCATTAATTTGTGAATAATATAATTGCATATGAGCAACCTATGAACATGTATGTGTATATTTATTAGACACAGTACAAAAAATTGCATATGTATCATAAAACTAAATATGCATATCTATTCCCTTTTCTTTTTAACTACTTTTTCTAAAGTCTTTCCCAACATTTGCAACACAAATGTTTCTGTTTTGAAGCGCTATTTGTCACTCAGCTCTTGGTCAAGCAGATGTGTTTTTATGACTCTGTATGCATGCATGGTTTAAATCATTATAACGTTTGTTTTGATACACATGACTGGTCTGTTAATGCAGTGTTGTAAACTACGCTGTATACAGATAGGCGTGCGTGCACGAGCTCAAGTGTTTCTTCCGAGACGATATGATATGTTCACTAAAACGAATTCAGTATTACTTTTAACTATTACTAAGATACTACTTTTTATTGGCGGAATAGAAAATAACCCGGGATCTTCATATACAGCTTCATGTATTAATAATAATACCTCGATAGTTCACAATAACGTATGCAGCTTACCACCTAAACTAGATATAATTGATTCTGAATTGTCCCACCATGATCATAGGGGTCCGTAACGCTTTCTAGTTTCTACACACTATATATATACTAACAAGGGGTGCAACTCTCTGACTGGACATTCGTACACCACAAGTATAAAAAAGTCTGTAACTCTATCAATTTACATGGTATACTCATAATTCGTTAGACTATTGAAAGCTAAGACATGTGTCTACTAATTTAATACACTCTTCTAAACATTTCTTATGCATTTCGCCAATTCCAAGAACAATTTTCTCCAAAGCTGACGTCTTTTTTTTTATTCTCGACTGACGCTCGTTCACCCGGGTCTCACTATATCACAGCGATAACCTGGTGATGTACAGTTCAAAACATGGCATGATTCAATAAAACGACCCAAGTCTATCACTAACCTTCGGGTTTTAAGTCCTCAGCGTCAAAGTGGTGTTGTAAAATGAGCGATATTTCCGAGTTACTTTCACTTCGTCGAGGAGTAGCCATTTTGCCTGAAGAGTTACAAGTGCGGTGGAACAAATTACCCCAAACCATAAAACCCCTACAAACCACAAAACACAGAAAACCCTACATTGAGGGTATTTTACTGCCGCAACCCCCACTAGAACAATAACTGTTGTTTTTTGAAGGTGAAATATGTGCATATAATGCAAAATTATTAAGTTTCTACACTATTGTACCTATATAAAATAATTACATGATAATGGGAGATTTCAATTACCCCGCAATACCGCGGAAAAATCTGAGGGAAACAAGTTCGTTGACTGTATTAAAAAAAACTGTTTATTCCAAATAGTAGACAGACTAACCAGATGGGGGGGGGAACATACACTCCCAACATGCTTGAACTTTTTCTAACTGAAGATGAAAACAACATAGCAAAATACTGACTATCAAAGTCCCCTGGGCAAGAGTGACCACTGTGTAATTCTTTTTGACTTCATCTGCTGTACACAAATAAAACAAAAACCGAGAGAAACCTACTACAAACCCTACAAAATAAATATCCACCACTGATCAAAATTAAGAATAACAAAAAACAAATACCATGCCACTGGAAAAAGACATCCTAGATGATCAAAATGAAAAACACTCTTTAAGGTGTCGGCCTGGTCTAATTTCGCCCTATATAATCTATAGTAAAATGCCTAACTTTTAGAGCCAACAGCTCCCTCAAAAACAGGATCTAAGCTATAAAAGACATACCCTTCAATTATATAGACATTTCCCTGTTGATTGATACCAGTCAACCTATAACATCGGCAAATACATTTTTGCTATCGATGATTTTCTAAGGTCACTGTCAAAATAAAGGTAAACAACTTTCACCTTCAACACATTCACTATGTTTCAATATGCATCCGCCTGGGGAAAAGTCCTGAAATGAGATCCCTAAAACAATGCCATTTGGTGGAAATGACCAAAAATAACCAGTTTTCAGCAAGAAAACCATTCAAACTCACCCACAGGCAACACTAAACATTGCAAATCTTGGAAATTGTATTTTACAAGGTACTACTTGCAAGACCACAACGACCCGGAAGTGATTCTTGACCAGGCCGACACCTTAAAGACGCTTCATCCGAACAAAAAAGAGAAAGACAGGAAACTATATAACAGAGCACGGAATAAAGTCACAAAACTTGTCAGACAAACTAGAAAGAGATATGAAAATAATTTAGCAGCAGAATCTGAGACCAATCCATTTTGAAGCGAGTTTGGCAATATATAAACTCGAAGAGTAAAACCAAGACTGGCATCAATGAACTGAGAAAAAACAGCAGACCATAAGTCGACAAAGACTAATGAATAGGGGAAAGGCGAACATCATCGCCGATTTCTCTTTAGTAGTGTTGTTATCAAAGGAAGCACCTGGTGAAATACCCAAATTGCCAAATAGAGACACAAAGACGCCATGGCCAGAAATTGAAATATCACTAATGCATGTAGAGAAACTCTTGACAAATCAACCGGTGCAGACAATTTACACCCAACTTTTCTCAAACAACTAAGCAAAGAACTGTCAAAGAACTGTCAATACCATTGAATATCATTTTCGAAGAATCCATAATAAAGAAGGACACCCCTATTGATTAGAAAAAACAACAAATTCAGTGCAGTTTATAAAAAGGAGACAAAATCAAATCCAGGAAACTACAGACCAGTCAGTCTCACATCGGTCATTTGCAAAGCAATGGAGAAAATAGTCAGAAACCTCATCCTAGAGCACATGACAGTAATCAGATCTCTTCACGGACAAGCAGTATTGTTTAATGGCTGGGAGATCCACGGCGCTCCAACTGTTAAATGTTATGGACAAAGGGACAGTCTAAGCAATCAACACTGGAGACGGGATTGACTGTGTATACATGAATTTCCAAAAGACCTTCGACACAGTGTCCCACAATAGACTAATAAGTAAGCTAGAGTCGTATGGAATTAGAAAAAATATGGTTAAATTGACAAGATAGTTTTTATCCTGGAGGACACAAACAGTAACAATCAATGGAATCGTGTCAAACTGGCATAAAGTCCCTTCCGGAACTCCACAAGGATATGTGATTGGACCCCTCATGTTCATAATATACATAAATTATCTTTCTGACAATGTTAAATCAACAATATACTTATTTGCAGACGAGAAAAAAATATTCAATATCATCAATTCCCCAGAAGACAAAGAAACACTACAAAATGACCTACACAAAATATCATATTGGACAGATAAATAGCTACTAAAACTACACCCACAAAAGTGCAAAAGTATGCATATTAAAAGACTGTTGTTGCTATATAAGGTCATAATCGGGGTGATCACCAAAATAAGTTTCTGTTTTGTAATTTATTTTTCTTGTGAGGGGTATCCCTGTTGCTTACCATACACTTCATCCTAGCAACGTCTGTTCACCTTGCCATGTGTGTTAATCCTTTAACTCTTTCGCTGTCGAAAATTTTAAAACCTTACCTTCATAACAGCTTTCATTCTAATTCAGAAGCAGAGATTTTCAGCATCTGATCTGGAAGCAAATTATTCTTTTATACGCCGTCAGAGGCGAAAGAGATTAACAATCATACAAATTCACTCATTCCCCGCATGCAGTTCTATATACACTGTACTGCTTGTTTCAACTGAACTGACATTAGTCTTTAACGTACAACTAACTTGGATCCAGATCAGACACCGAGCTGCTCGATAACTTGGAAGGGTAAAAACTATTTGTTAGAATGCAGGAAGACATTTTGCAAGGGGCATAAAAATATACCCGCATACCTTTTCCCGTTGATGGATGCAACGAAAATAGTCAAATTCAGCCCCATATGGACAGAAGCATACCGCTGCGTTTTAAAGACTGTCAAAGTGTTACCGGTGAAGAAAGTCATTCATGTTTTAGTGTGTGGTGCTTGATAAACATAAGTAAAGGGGTCTGAAGGGTTTGTTTTTGTCGAGATGTGAACATCATTGTGGTTTGTAGTGGAATAACTTCGGCCGATGCTGAACACGTTGGAAGAGGAAGGGGATTGACATATACAGTGTGTTATGAAGGTAAGGTTTTAAAAGACATTGACAGTTCCATTTTCGTGTCATTAAAATCTTTTTAAGCGTCATAGAGGAGTAAAATGAATTTTGGTTTCCAGGAAATGACACATTTCCGTGCTAAATTGTTGTCTGATTCCAAACTAATTTGGCGATCATCCCGAATATAACCTTATACTTACTTAGCGTTACTTAGCGTTGATTTCCAGCTAAGGTTCCTCTATGCTGGACTCTTCTTTTTGTGCACTTAGTACTTTAGTATTTTTGTTTTAGATTTCGGTTCTTATATTGGCCTTATACATGAAGTTGTATTTACTATCTTGGTTTTTCCAGTAGTTATCTTATCTATTTTTGAATGAGTTGAGTGTTTTTGTATTTACCACCTCTTCTGTTAAGCTGTTCCAAATGTTTGCTGTTCTTATACTAAAGCTGTATTTTCTGATATCTAACCTTGCACTTTGTGAGTATGACTTTTTATGATTTCCCCTTATTGAAGTTCTTATTGTTTGATCTTCTCTCTGTTTTAGAAAGTTTCCTGCTTTCTTAAAATGCATTCTGACTAAGGTTTGCCAAGGCAGGCTCCTATATTCACTTTGCTTTATGTTTGTCTTGCGTGTTGTTTTCTATTTAGTGTGTAGATGAGGGAGTGGGATTGCGTGTGTTTGTGTTTGTTATGGTGTGGCTGTGTGTGTTCTGCTTGAGAGGTGGGTGTATTGTTTGTGTTGCGTTTCCTGCTTGAGTCTTTCGTATTTATTCGTATAATTGAGAGAAAATTTTCTCATCAAGATGATGGAAATTTCGCCGAATTATTGCACTCATATGTTTTTTGTGTTTTTATTTTTCTGCAATGTGTTAATCAAAGTTTAATTTGTTATCTATTATTACCCTTGTGTCATTTTCTTCTTCTGTATGTTCCAATGTGAAACCCATTAGCTCGTATGAGAAATTTATATCTCGATTTTTCTTTCCAATATGCATACTTTTGCACTTTTGTGGGTGTATTTTTAGTCCATTGTGATATTTTGTGTAGGTCATGTTGGATTGTTGCTTTGTCTTCTGGGGATTTGATAATATTGAATATGTTTGTGTCGTCTACAAATAAGTATACTGCTGATTTAACATTGTCAGAAAGATCATTTATGTATATTATGATCATGAGGAGTCCAATCACACATCCTTGTGGGATGCCTGAAGTGACGTCATGCCAGTTTGATCATATTCCATTGATTGTAACTTCTTTATAAACGATGCTTCGAATAAAGTACTCAAGTGTGTTGACTGACTTAAATCACTAAGCTCCTCACTGCTGTGAGTTCGAATCCCAGTAGGGTCGTTCGGATTTTTCATGTGGGGAAGCCTTCCAGCTGGCTTGCGGAAGGTCAGTGGTTCTACCCAGCTGCCGACTTGTGTCTGAAACAGTGCATAAAGGGCTTCTGGGGTTCCTCCACCTGTAATTAGCTGGACGTCGCGATATGACTGAAATACTGTTAAAAGCGACGTAAAAAATCATAACAAATCAAATCAAGTGTGTTGACAGTTCTTTACTTAGTTGTTTGAGAAACGTTGGCTGTAAATTGTCTGGACCGGTGATTTGTCAGGTTTTAGTTCTCTCAAGAGTTTCTCTACATGTATTGGTATTTGTAATCATTGTGTTCAAGTCTACGAGTATTGCGGGGTAATTGAAATCTCCCATTATCATGTAATTATTTTATATAGGTACAATAGTGTAGAAACATAATAATTTTGCATTATATGCACATATTTCACCTTCAAAAAACAACAGTTATTGTTCTAGTGGGGGTTGCGGCAGTAAAATACCCCCAATGTAAGGTTTTCTGTGTTTTGTGGTTTGAAGGGGTTTTATGGTTTGGGGTAATTTGTTCCACCGCACTTGTAGTCAGGTTCCCGAATGTTTGATTATTTCATATATCGGAGTTAATAGGAGACAGGGTACCAGACTACCGCACTTGTAACTCTTCAGGCAAAATGGCTACTCCTCGACGAAGTGAAAGTAACTCGGAAATATCGCTCATTTTACAACACCACTTTAACGCTGAGGACATAAAACCCGAAGGTTAGTGATAGACTTGGGTCGTTTTATTGAATCATGCCATGTTCTGAACTGTACATCACCAGGTTATCGCTGTGATATAGTGAGACCCGGGTGAACGAGCGTCAGTAGAGAATAAAAAAAAGACGTCAGCTTTGGAGAAAATTGTTCTTGGAATTGGCGAAATGCATAAGAAATGTTTAGAAGAGTGTATTAAATTAGTAGATACATGTCTTAGCTTTCAATAGTCGAACGAATTATGAGTATACCATGTAAATTGATAGAGTTACAGACTTTTTTATACTTGTGGTGCACGAATGTCCAGTCAGAGAGTTGCACCCCTTGTTAGTATATATATAGTGTGTAGAAACTATAAAGCGTTACGGACCCCTGTGACCATGATCACCGTATAGCAACGACTCCGGAAATAGGTACCAGAAAATCGATAAATAGACGGTCGTTTATACAGGGGCATGTTAATAAAATGCAATATTTGTGGTAAATAGGGAGAATCTAGAATTGCATTTCTTTTAGTTTACTGATAGAAAGATAGAACAATTAGTAGGCTTTTCCTGATTCTACCTAAAGTAATGTGTGAATACCTTTTTGATTGCATAATTATCGGGTTGGTACAACAAAAACAGCAGCGAGTTAGACAAAAACGTCCTCTCAAGCACATTTCTGATCTTTTTATACACACTTTCAAGCATGTGTTGGCATCATATTACACATATAACGTCTGTACAAGCAATGAATACAGCGTATGAGCGAACATTGCTTTGAAATTGATTAAATAAGAAAGGTGCTGGTGTACGGCGAATAGTTCTTTATGTTTTGATGACTGTACGGTGAATAGCTCGAGAAGTGTACGGCGAATAGCTCTATATAATTACATGAATTTGGACACGACATGTACGACGTCCTGAATGGAAAAGTTTAAGGTCGGAGTTCCATTGCTGCGTGATAAAATATACGTTTCTAATCCAACATCCGCATCTGTGAAATTTGCTCGCTTATTAACTGCCAATATGGACTTTGAATTCGAAATAACAATGAGACTGGTAGAACAGTGAAATAAAAACAATCTTGTTATTGGGACACAAAGAAATTTACAAATTGACTTGGAAATCTCCATAAGGTTAGACAAATAACCAGTTTGACCACCATCATCACCAAGGGAAGATGGCGAGGCAGTTGCAAGATGTAAGGACAATTAGAAGAGCTGACATGAGTTAAATAACCATACTATTATCATAGCCAAGCTGAAACTCACGTTGGGAAAACTAAACGAGGAGAACAAGAACACTCAAGACGGATCATTTGGTGAGAAGAAGCTTCCAAGCAGAATTTCAGAACACGATGAACTTAGTAAGCGACCATCTGGAAATGGAAATTGGTAACTTCAAGCATCGGATTCCTTGGACTGGAGAAATTAGGAAGGAATAGTTGATATAAGAATAGATGTGGAAAAAGACGTCAGAATGGGGCTATTTTACAAACTAAACATACTAAGTAACGCGTGAAGAAACAGTTAAATTACACCCATGTAGCACTTGACAAAAGTGCAAAGAGACAAGGAAAGGCATGAAAAAGAACAACACAGACTATCTGGCCACAGAAACTGAAGAAGCAGATGCAAGTATATTGTAAAAACCACTATGGCATGGACAGGATGATTCGATTCCACAGATACACCAGATTGAAACCAACAGAGTGAAATCATCTCCAACGATGACCAAAAGCTGAGGTGCTGGTAAGAGCAAATCGATAGTGTACTTAATATGAAGTACCCTGCCACTTAGGCCGAACTTACACCAGCAAAAGTACAACTGGACATCAGAATGAAATCATCAGTAGGAGATCAGGGGATCAGGCAAGCCACCAAGAAAGTAAAGAATGAAAAGGCATTTTGGATAGCAAACCTACAGGCAGAGTTTCAGAGTTGCTAAAAGCGGGAGATATAAATTTGTAAATGGTAATATGCTGGGTTTTACAGTTGAAAGTTGAATTCCGCTTAAACTGGTGCTAGGGGCGTGAGCACTGTTGCATATTTCATTATTGCTCATGAACAGACTCAATTAAACCAAGTCTGCAATTTTCAGTATTTGCTTTGTTTTCTGTGCTTTCAAAGGATCTTCCCTTATTCAGATTTATATAACTCACAACAACATATGTTAAGTGCTTGTGTGGCGGCTGTAAACATTCACCCCGTACTTCATTCTCAGTGTTGTTATACATTCTGGTCCTTTGGAATCATTGATTTCAGCGCATTTACAGTTGAAATTTGAAATCTGCTTTAACTGGTGCTAGGGGGTGTGAGCACTCTTGCATAGTTCAGTATTGCTCATAAACAGACTCAATTAAACCGAGTTTGCAATTTTCAGTATTTGCTTTGTTTTCTGTGCTTTCAAAGGATCTCCCCTTATTCAGATTTATATTGTTAAGGATCCAGACAGGATACGTAGTAATAGGATGTTTTCTTGGAAATAATTCAAGATGTTAGTAAACCATACGGTTTCATATTTATATAGTCTACTTATCAAATAATCACAATGTGTTAAGTTTTCTATGAATATAAAACACGGAACAAATTAGTGGTTATTTATTAATTGAACAGGGAACTGGTTAACTTCTAAGAATTTATTATTTCGTAGCCAATTCTGTTTTGTAGCCATTCGTTTAAAAAAACCAATATGCATCTACTATTTAAGATTTAGTGTCGTTTTTTACCTTCCTTTCTAATCAGATTTTTATAATATGCAAATAAATTTACAACGATTTGTTTCATATGAATAAGACAAATGTTGGATAGGACAAACTATTTTGCAAGGTCTCCAGGATTTCGTTATTAGTGAGTGTCACTGTATAATCTGGGACATAATTATAGCTACATGTATTGTCGATCAGCTGCTGTGGAATAACCGAGTCTGTTTCAGGACGGACAGGTTCTGCATCGTTGAACAGAGTCACGAATGGAATGCAAAAGTCTATGCAAACTTCAAAGATTTCGAAATGGCGTTCGACAGTGTGATCAGGCCAGCATTATAATTATGGATGATATCAAACCATAATGATTGTCTACACAGCTCACACACACTTTAAAAATAAGAACATTGGTGACACATGAATATCTACTACATTATCTGCTATTTTCACTTTGTATAGACAGGCTACTCGAAGGGACTTCAGTAGACTTTTATAGAATCACTGGGGCCTTCATTTTGCTGATGATAACGCGGTTCTGGTGCTGAATATAATCAATATATCCAAACCAAGACAGACAACCTTGACTCTCCCGGGGACCAAATGACTGAACATTTATATCAACAAGACTAAACTAATGAAAATCAATGAAAAGACAGTTCAACAAGTCAACACAACCACAATGCAATTTAAGAGGTGAAGGATGTTGTTTATCGTAGTAGCAAGGTCATGAGCAATGGAAAGTCGGAAGATAATTTTAGATTTAAAGCCAGTTGAGCCTTTGTGGCGGAATATTTAGAAATCCCTTAGCTTTCTTATACTATCAAAATAAGGATATTAAAGGGTCATACACTGCGGGTACTGTTGATGGCTTTGAATCCTGGAAGTCACAACGTCCAAAGAAGGTGCTTTAGAGGGATATTCCCAATCTTCTGGCCTGAACACTACCACAAATGCAGAGCTCGGTCGTTGAACAGAAACAACTCACATTTCCATTGAAATCATGCGCAGAATATGCTTTGACCATACTCTAAGAATGGAAGAAACAGCTATACCTAGAGTTGGACACCTACTAGTCAACACCTAAGAGGCAGACCTTTCAAACCTGACGTTAGTCAATTGAGGAGACGAGGGGAAAGCTGGAGCTGGGTATAAGTACAGGCATGAGAAAAGGACCGGCTACACTGTCAAACTATGCGGACGTGATGATGACTAGATATCTCTTTGTTTGCTTTGATCACGTGATTATTCTATTGGATATCTGCTTTTGAGACATATTATTTCTGATTGCTATTGTCAGTTGTAATCACCCGGCCTTGTTTGCGACACCTATCCGGGGTGATCTTAAAACTTGAAGTTAAACTTATCGTACTTAGTTCGTAATTTTGTTCATTCCCATTGTACTTCTGAACTTTTATTTCTCCACATGCGTGATTCTACAATAAATTGTGATGCTCTCGCAGAATTGGCGAAGCCTTCCCAACACCAGTTAAATAAATATATATCTGCCTGAAATAATAAATCAATGAAATATTTAGCTGAATAATGACCCCGGGGGGTTCAACAAAGATGGACCGCCTCCTGGTACCGAGCATATTTTTGATGTGTATGATAATTGTATATATTGAAGTTCAGACTTCAGTATTTCTCTCAAATATATATCAAGTTTACATAGCATACTCTTGTCCTTTAGATTTTGTGGTAAAAACTCTACTTTTTAAGGTGTTATTAACGATGTATGATGAAGCTATTCGCCGTCCATTAGATTTTACCATATCGGCTATACTCCGTACACAATGACAACTATTCGTCGTACACACTCCTACATTTTTAATTTCGGATAAATTCTCATACAGTGTGGGTAAAATTACAATATTTGGTACATGAAATGGAATTATCATATATTTGTATCCGGCAGCAACCCCGTAAACGTAGTTATACGTTTTCTCCGTGAATGAGATCCTAACATGAAGTAATGTTGACTTTTCCTCGGTACCAGGGAGGCATTTTACAGTTGAAATGCGACGATCTTGTGCTATATGCATCAGTTTAAACTATGAGTGAAATAAAAATATTTTCGTGGATGAATACGTGCTTTTCCTGTGATGTCAAACTATTTGGAAATTCAAATGAGCAGCGATTTTTCATACGTGGTCTGTTTATTTACATTGATTTCCTCTCTTCGCCTGGTACCTATTTCCGGAGTCGTTGCTATACGGTGATGATGCAATTTGTGTAACTGGAACACACCTTAATTCCACCATTACTGATGAACAGGTACAGCTTAAACGTTTTCAGGGACCTTTTCGCAAAGATAGTAAGGGGAAGGTTCGATATGTATTTTAAGGATAATCTTCACCTTAAAGTGCGACATGACCTTAATTCTCTTATGTTGGAGCTTTTATGGGTAGAAATAAACACACACTCCTCTAAATTTCTACTAGGGGTAATTTATAAACCGCCAGGGTCAACTACTGATATGCTAGAATTATTTTATGAATCATTATCTAGAGCTCTGGATTTAAATATTGATGTATTTGTGACAGGTGATTTCAACATAAACATGCTTTCAGACTCTTCGAGAAATTTTAAACATAATTTAAAAAGCTTTAACATGGAAAATGTTGTAAGTGAACCTACAAACTTTACCTAAAATAATGGCACCTGCATTGACCTTGTCTTGACGAATAAAACCCCCCATATCCATACCGTCGATGTTTCGCCGCCTAAATGTAGCTCTCACTGCGTTGTCAGTATTGAGCTGAAAATTGTTGCTTTTAAAAGGAGAGCGTACAGAAGAGCTATCCGTAATTTTAGTTCAGCGAATTTTGATCTACTTAACCAAACTCTACTTTCTACTGATTTGGATTCAGAAGTTTTTAACTCTTCAAATATATACTTACACAAATTTTCTGAATACAGTGGAGAACTCTGTAAAACAGCATATTCCTACTAAAACAGTTGTTATACGCCCTAATGACAAACCATTTATGCACAATAATATTCGACTAAAAATAAAACAACGTAATCGTACCCACTGCAAGGCTAAAATCTCTAATAACCCTATTCCTTGGAAAAATGTTCGTAGATTACGAAAATTATGTCCACAGTTAGCTGACAAAACAATCCCACCTGCAAAATGGTGGCGAATAGCCAAATCCTTAAATCAATTGAACAAAAAAGAAGAAAATACCCCACCACTAAAGTCTGAAGGTCAATTTCTCATTCAATCTGTAGATAAGGCTGGAGCTTTAAACAAATATTTTTGCTCAGTCTCAAAAGTTGAAAATGAGCCTCTAATTCCTCCATTCACTCAGCAAACCAATGCAAGCATACATACTATAAATCTAGTCTTGTTTTATAAAAGATAACAGTCTGTTGTGTAAACAACAATCTGGATTCACTCCTAATGACTCTACTGTTAACCAATTAATTGAAATATATAATACCTTTCAAAGTAACCTAGATAAAGGAAAAGATGTAAGATTTGTATTCTGTGATATTGCGAAAGCATTCGACAAAGTATGGCACAAAGGTCTTATCTTAAAACTAGAAAGTTATGGCATTAAGGGTAACATACTAAAATAGATTGAACATTATCTTTGTGGGAGGGAACAACAGGTTGTAGTTGAAGGATTTTCTTCAGGACTATGCTCTGTAGATGCTGGGGTTCCTCAATGATCTGTGTACTAGGGCCATTGTTGTTTTAAATTTATATAAATGACATAATTGATGAACTTGATAACGATGTCAGACTCTTTGCTGACGACACGTCTTTATTTGTAGTTGTTGAAAGCGGCAAAGAAATCGAATGCGCCGAATCACTATCTAGCGACTTAACTCGTGTTAAGGAACAGGGCAATCGCTGGGCAGTTACTTTCATCCCGCAAAAGACAAAATCCCTTACTTTTTTAAGGCGAAACAATAACCACCACCTGTGTACTTTGCACGAGAACCCGTGACCGAAGTCACATCACACACTCATCTTGGTCTTACACTTCAATCAAATGCGGGATGGTCTTCACGTATTTAAAACATTTACATAACAGCTTGCAATCGTTTAGATATACTACGAATGTTAAAATATGCCGTTGACCGTAAATCTTTAATTCGCCTATACCTATCGTTCGTTAGACCTGTCTTAGAATATACTGACTCAGTTTGGGTAACTGTACACAATATGAATCCGATTTGCTCGAACGTGTCCAAATTAAGGCAGCACGCTTAATCACGGGTTTTCGTCGCAATTCATCTCGATCTGCATTATACAAAGAGATAGGACTTCAAACTCTCCAGACACGACCTACTAATCACAAACTTGTTACTATTTACTAAATGTTAAACGGTTTATGTCAACAGTTTTTGATAGACCTAATAATAGAGTTATATAGTGAAATCTACAAACCTCTTCCTCTCTGAAACTAATATAGCTAGAGCTTTGATATTTGGCATGGTGTAACTTCTAGATGTACTTCACCAATATTGTTAAACAAAATTTGGGTCCGTTGCATATCTAGGTCACAGGAGCAAAAAATAGTTTTTTCAATAAAAACTTAAAACATCTTCTTCTCTCAAACCACAGTACCCTGAGCTTAGATAGTTTGCACTCAGCATCATCCAATCAGCATTTGGCACACTCGTATTGTCATAATTTCTCCGCTTTTCAAGATATGTTACATTTACATCAACGGTTCCAGGTGAGCGATTTAGGGCCGTATACGGCTCTTGTTTTGTTTCTTTTTTTATTATTTTGCTTTTTGCATCTAGTTTAAAACTGGAAGGAAAACAGTTTTTACTAGCGTACTTGCCCTTTTATTTTTATTTTCTCCAACCTGTGCATGAATCTTTAACTTTGAAAATTGTTGTCTGACCTCCACACCAATTCAATAAGCATTTTGCTTTACTCTCAGCCAGCTTGGAGCTTCAATATGTACAAATACTGAAAATACTCCTGTTGAATCTGACACATGTTTATGACCCATAAACTGGAACTAACTTATTTATTAAGGGAAACATTGAGTGCATCAGACACATATTAAGTATGAATTAATGGGTTGAAGCCAAGTGTGTAGCCTCTAGAATTTTAATTGATGTCACATATTCGACAGAATATATATAATATATGCATGTTCCCTCTCTACCTTCTATACCTTAGATTTCTTTTTAGCACCGAAGCGCGGCATAATTAAAGTGGTTGAACTGCTTGTCAGTCAGTCTGTCTAACTATCTGTCATCATGTCTGAAACTTAATCACTGCGCATAGCTTCTCCATTACTGAAGTGATATATTTCAATCTTGGATACACCATCCCTTTGGAGAACACTTTTAGGATGATATATACTTTTTAACCTTGACCTTGAAGCTAATTTCCCAAAAATATCCAAGATTGGCCATTACTCCCTTATTAGTCAATGGATCTACTTGATACGTGTAGTTGGAAATATAAGCACTTGTGACAAGACCTTTCAGCTGACATATACCTATTTGACCTTGACCTCTCATTGACCTTGACCGTGACTAATCTAATTTTCTGACATATATTGTAAATATATATAAATAACTTCAACCTTTACAGTCAAATTAGATGGAAAACCTATACATGTAGTTAGACATATTGCATTTTATATATAGAGGGGCATTGTCATCTTAAACGACCTTTGTTGTTATTAATATTATTAATTGGGAAATCAGGTTAATATATAAAACTTGTATTCACCAGTTACAAAAATAGTGCTGAAAAGAAAAATATGCTTTATGCTTTACATGGAAACCCATCTGGAGGTCAGACAAACTTTTGTTCGACTTGCACGTTTTTCTTTACTTTTAGATAGGCAAGTCTATTTTGAGTAAGCATCAACTGAAAAAATTGAAATACCCCTTATAGTTAAGTCTAGTGTTTATTGTTTACAGCATGTAAGTGTCGACGCTTTTGGTGCCAATAAAGGCAAATAGTACAGTCCCAGAGCATAACTATGCAGTTCATGGTGGAGGTAGTGGTTGGTCCTGGGTCTTCATTATTTTGTGTTTTATAACAAGACAAAATCTAATAAATTTGAAAAATATTTATAATCATTCTTCAAAAATACTTTTTGAAAATCACAAATATGTTAAAACAATACTCAAGAACAATATGCAACACCAAAAGGGTCGGAAAGCCTTCTTTTATGTTGCTTTGTAAATGATATATAATATGACTAATGTGAGGTGGGTATGTAAGTGTCGACGCTTTTGGTGCCAATATAGGCAAATAGTACAGTCCCAGAGCATAACTATGCAGTTCATGGTGGAGGTAGTGGTTGGTCCTGGGTCTTCATTATTTTGTGTTTTATAACAAGACAAAATCTAATAAATTTGAAAAATATTTATAATCATTCTTCAAAAATACTTTTTGAAAATCACAAATATGTTAAAACAATACTCAAGAACAATATGCAACACCAAAAGGGTCGGAAAGCCTTCTTTTATGTTGCTTTGTAAATGATATATAATATGACTAATGTGAGGTGGGTATGTAAGTGTCGACGCTTTTGGTGCCAATATAGGCAAATAGTACAGTCCCAGAGCATAACTATGCAGTTCATGGTGGAGGTAGTGGTTGGTCCTGGGTCTTCATTATTTTGTGTTTTATAACAAGACAAAATCTAATAAATTTGAAAAATATTTATAATCATTCTTCAAAAATACTTTTTGAAAATCACAAATATGTTAAAACAATACTCAAGAACAATATGCAACACCAAAAGGGTCGGAAAGCCTTCTTTTATGTTGCTTTGTAAATGATATATAATATGACTAATGTGAGGTGGGTATGAGGATGGGTCCCCAACCTTCTCTCACCTATGACACAATAAATGGGCTGCATGACAGCCGAAATGAAAAAAAAGACCTAATAATACCATGTTCACCGAATGAAACTAATTATAACCTTTGATCTCAAGGACAAACACTCCGTTTATCCCGTTGTCGAACCACATCTTATTATAATAGGGTTTTTTTTCAAGTACAATAAAGGCATGGGACCAGCTCCCTCCAAATATTCAGTCATCAGCTTCAAGCGAACAATTCAAAACTGCGTTGGAGCGACATTTCAATAAAATAACACCTCCTTATTATTACAATCTTGGTGACCGGAAAGGAAATAGTATCCTATGCCAACTAAGAGATGAAACCAGTAATCTAAACGAGCATTTATTCAATCATTTTTTATCCGATTCAAAAGAGTGTCCTAACTGTTTTCACGAATGTGAAAATAATCAACATTTCTTTTTTGATTGTCCAACCTACCTTATGCACAGACAGTTAATGCTAAACTTAATAGCTAACATAAATGGATTAGAGGTTATATCTCTAGACATTATTTTACATGGAATCCCTCACTTGGGCAAATTAGACAATGAAAGGTTAAATAGCGCCGTTGTGGATTACATCAATGCGACCAAGAGAGTTGAGTGACATTTTAGCTGCTTCTCATCTATTTCTTTTCTTTTTTTTCATTTTTTTCTTATTCCCTTCTCTGTTAATTTTTAATCTGATTACTTCTACATAAATTGTGTACCGAATATATAGAAACTACAGTAGCTCTTGTATTTAGTGGAAAGGCGACTACTAAATATACATGGTTGCTTGGTGGTGGACGTGTGCTAGTCGAAGGGCCACTATTTGCTTCTTCTATACTGTTTTCTGGCCAGCATAGAGTGGTCGCCTATGGAATTCCATATACGACAGCCAACTTCTTACTGTCAACTGTCTACTCTTAACTGCTCACTGCAAACTGCTTACTGCCAACTACTTATTGCCAACTGCTTACTACCAACTGCTCACCGCCAAATGCGTACTGTATGCATACTTATTGAGGGGTATAAAACCGAAACCCCGAACCAGGAACCGTGTCCCCTATGAACTGTTACTGAAATAAGCTTGTCGTTTCCTCGGTTAATCTTTCTTATATTTTCCAAATTAATAAGTGCTTTATACTAATAATTGTTGGAAATCCGCCCCGATTCCACGACGTATTGATATTCAGATGCACTCATAGTTCAAAATGCGACGCCTAAAAAAACATTCAGGAGCGTCATTGGTTTATTCCTATCCAAACATTTGACAACAAATGCACAATATTTTGTTTTCCTCGCTTTGGAGTTCCATGTACAACAGCCAACTTCTTACTGGCAACTGCTTACTGTCTACTCTTTACTGTTTACTGCCACCTGCTTACTGCTAACTACTTACTGTACGTTTCATACCTGTACGATACTCCATGTTTTACTTCCAATACGGCAGCTATTTGGTCCAATGTGAAGTTTTGTTGCCGCAGCGGGCAGTATTTTACCAGAAGATCCTCCATTTTTAATCCCTATACATGAATTTTGGATAATTGACAGGAAGCAGTTGGCAGTAAGCAGCTAGCAGTTGGCTGTCGTGTATGGAATTCCATAGTCGCCTGTACTAAAAAGCATGGTAGTCCGGCAGCTTAAGTCACTTTTATGAACAGAATACTTCGCTTGGTGATACAAACACCAAATTTGGCACAAATAATGTGAAAGATGTACAATTTTTAAAAGGCACGAGATCCACCAAAAATTCTAAGATGGCCGCCGTTCTTCAAGATGGCCGCTCGTCAAATATGCAAACCATGCTTTCAGTGTATAAGGTCAATAAATAGAATTATGTTAATAATCCAAACATCAAAAATGAATTGATTTTAACTTAAATAACTCAATATAATAAGTTGAAAGCCAATAGGACTGATAATTTTAAGATGGCGGCCATTAATAGACTCAAAATGAGCGTTTTTGGTATAAATATACTTTATAATGTAATCTTACAATTACTATAAGAACCGTTTATTTGAAGATACAGGCACCACATTTGGCACAAATGGTATTCAGGAACTATACTTATAAAAAATAGGTTGTTCACTTGAAAATTCCAAGATGGCCTCCGTTTTTCAAGATGGCCGCCTCGTTACATGTAAATGTGAAAACACATGTTCTCGGAGTAGAATGTCAATAAATAGAAGTATGCTAATGATCCAAATATCGAAATTAATGGATTTAAATTTGGATAACTTTTTATTATATGCCTTCGTATGATATCGAGCGTTTCCGCGTGTATTTGCGGAGTAAAGTACAAGAGTCTGTATCAGCCACCTTGTATCAGCCACTTTGTATTTTACTCTGACGTCGCTTTCGATTTAACGTGACGTCATTTACGTACATGTACGAGTGCCGCGCTATTCTTTGTGGCATACAAAAAGTCTTGTTCTGCTTCAAATAACTAATACATTTTGGATATAAAATGATTTAAACAATTATTTAGTTGTTTCTGGTTTGTATTCAAGGCATATAATAAACACATCACCAGTTGGCAGTGCGAAACAGAGTGTTGCATTTAGCTCTCGACGTTTTTGGCGGAAACAACCGATCAAGGCGCTCGTCAGATCGGCTATTTCCGCCAAAAACGTCTCGAGCTAAATACATCACTCTGTATCGCACTGTCAACTGGTAATGTGTATATGTTGTCTATTGAAATCCAATAGGACTGATCATTTCAAGATGGCGGCCATCAAACTACTCAAAATGAGCGTTTTTCGTAAAAATGTACTTTAATATGTAAACTTACAATGCCTATAAATACCATTTATTTGTAGATACAAACACCAAAATTGACACAAATGAGCACCTACATGTTAAGAAAAATAGGTTATCCTACTGACAAAATCCAAGATGGCCGCCGTTTATCAAGATGGCTGCCTCGTTACATGTAAATGTGAAAACACATGTTTTCATAGTAGAATGTCAATAAATAGAAGTATTCAAATAATCTAAATATTAAAATGAACAGATTTTGTCTTTGATAACTTAATACTGTCCATTGAAAACCAACACGACTGATAGTTTCAAGATAGCGGCCATTAAATTTCTCGTTAGCGTTTTTGGTTATAAATATACTTTATTTTGTAACCTGACAATTCCTATAAGTACCATTTTCTTGTAGATACAAGCCCCAAAATTGGCACAAATGATATCCAGCATATTCATTTTAAGAAAAATAGGTTATTCACATGAAATATCAAAGATGGCCGCCGTTTTTCAAGATGGCCACCTCGTTACATCTATATGTGAAAACACATGTTTTCAGAGTAGAATGTCAATAGATAGAAGTATTCAAATGATCAAAATATTAAAATTAATAGAATTTGTTTGGATTACTAAATATTGGCCATTGAAAACCAACACGACTGATAGTTTGAAGATGGTGGCCATTAAATTTCTCAAAATTAGCGTTTTGGTTACAAATATACTTAATAATGTAATCTTACAATTCCTATAGGTACCATTTTACTTGTAGATACATGTACAAGCACCAAAATTGGCACAAATGATATCCAGCATATATATTTTAAGAAAAATAGGTTATTCACCTGAAAAATTCAAGATTGCCGCCGTTTTTTAAAGATTGTCGCCTCGATACATGTAAATGTGACAATACATGTTTGCAGAGAATAATATCAACAAAAATGAATAAATAGAAGTATTATAATTAACAAAAAGATCAACATGAATGAATTTATATTTGGATAACTTAATGCTGTCAATTGAAATCCAATAAGACTGATAGTTTGAAGATGGTGGCCATTAAATGACTCACAGTTAAAGTTTATTTGCATAAATATGCTTTATATTTATGTTAACTTACAATACCTACAGGAACCGTTCATGTAAAGGTACAAGCACCACAATTGGTACAAAATATAGCAAGGATCTCAATTTAAACCAGAACACGTTATCCTCCTGAAATGTTTAAGATGCCTGATGGCGCCTTTTTCAAGATGACCGCTTTGTCACATATAAATATGAAAACACGTGTTTTCAGATAAGGACATCTATGAATAGAAATACGTTAATAATGCAACACACATAAGTTTTCCAACAATGTGAAATTTATCTTACACTCCAAAGATGTTTCCGGATATTTGATTGATCAATAACTGTATGTATTTGAATCTTTTAAGGGCTCCAGATAAGAGAGAGCAAACTGAACAAATTCAACCTTTTCTTTCACATTTCAGCACCGATCCTCTCATTGGAATCGTCCGTTTTTAGTGGGGGGTGACCCTATCGGGTTTGGTGCAGGAATGAGAATGTTGGTTATTGAATGCTCCCCTTATCTGGAGCCCTGGTATCTATATATATATCTATATATATATCTATGTATACTTGTTTTTCTTACATTCACTCTTTAAGCTTAATATATTGAAAGGTTTACTATATTGTTACTGTAATTTAAGCTTAAACTTAGTCTATAGAGACCAACTCTTAATATTACTTGATCTAGTACTGGAAAGAAGAAAAAAATGTATTGTACCAAACTATGTATCTATACCAAACTCATTTGTCTTCAAGGCAATATCATACATGGCTGTATTTTCTGAAACTTAATAATTATAATGGCTTAAAACAGTGGGTGATCAAGTCTGGTGACTTTTTAGAAGTCAGCTGACAGGCATGTGCACTGTTTGAATATACTATACTAAGTACTGATAATGATTTCTGCTTATAGTATTCTCTGAATATCAAACAAACTTGATTGTCTTATTGGTTTTATTCTGTCATCCATTTTCTCTCTACCACAGTTGATGTATATAAATTTGTATGAAAATACATCAAAAGTTAACGGATTGCATGGACACCAGGGTTTTGCGGACTGAGGCGATGTTTGCTATACTGAAACAGTACGAAAGTCATAGTTTGAACGGTGCTACCAAAAAAAGTAAGATTTACCAGTTAAAATTTTCCCATCATGACCTTCATTGTGCATTTCTACTTGTTCTAAATGAGTGAAAAAATTAATATAATTTCTATGAATGTACAGGGACTAGGCGACAAAGTGAAACGTAAAGATGTCGTTAATTTTATTAAAAGTAAGAAATATTCAATATGTATGCTTCAAGACACACACTTCACTGTTAATGAGGAAAGATACATAAGAAGTCAATGGGGTTACGAGTGCTTTTTCAGTAGTTTTAACAGTCAATCTAGAGGTGTTGCCACATTCATTAATAATAACTTTGATTACAAAGTAAATAATATTGAACAAGCTACAAATGGTAATTTATTAATTCTAGATTGTAAAATTGCAGAAAAAATGTTGTTTTGAACAATATCTATGGCCCAAACAGAGACAGTCCTGATTATTACAATAACCTGAATGAAAGAATATCCAAATATGATATCTCGTTTTTTATTGTTAGTGGAGATTTTAATCTCATACTTAATCCAAATATAGACTGTTTCAACTATGTTCATGTTAATAACCCAAATGCTAGAAACTCAGTTCTGAACCTTATGATTGAAAATAATTTGATAGACTGTTGGAGAAAAGATCATCTGGAAACTAAAGAATATACATGGTTTAGGAGAAATCCAATTAAAAAAGCAAGGCTTGACTTTTTCCTCATATCTGAAATGCTTTACACAGATGTTGTTGAAACTAAAATTTTACCTGGGTATAGGACAGACCACTCTCTAATTTTTATCTCTTTACAATTTGATAAATTTCAAAAAGGAATATCTTACTGGGAATTTAACAATTCTCTATTAAAAGATCAATTATATATACAAGAAGTAAAATCAATTATAAACTCCACCAAAACACAGTATATTTCTGAAATCCCTGGCATTTACAATGATATTGAGGAAATACCTTTGGAAGATATTACATTCACTATAAATGACCAGTTATTCTTTGAATCTCTACTCCTAGCCGTGAGGGGAAAAACTATTGCATACTACAAAAAGAAATCTGAAATTAACTAAGAGAATAACATTTTAAAAGAAATTGAAAAGTTAGAAAAACAAACTGATATTAACTATGATATTTTAGACAATAAAAGAAGAGAACTAGGTGAGATAAGAAAAAAGAAACTGTCTGGTGTTTTTATCAGATCTAGAGCAAAATGGATTCAGGAAGGAGAAAAACCTACAAAATATTTTTGCAATTTAGAAAACCGTAATTTTGTTTCAAAATGTATGAACTCTCTATTAACACCAAATGGTAACCTTCTGAAAACCCAAGAAGATATTTTGAAAGAAACAAAAAGACACTATCAAAGTCTATATCAAGCTACAGAAATGGATAATGTTGATTTACATGAATTATTACTAAATACAAATACCAGAAAACTTAATGAGCAGGAGAATTTTTTAATGGAGGGTGCACTTACATATACTGAACTGGCCAATAGTTTAAAAAAAATGTCTAACAATACAAGTCCAGGTAATGATGGATTAACAGTGGAATTTTTAAAAAAAATTTGGAAAGATATTGGTATGTTTTTAGTTAGATCTATAAATTATGCATATATTGTAGGGGAAATGTCTGTAACCCAAAAACAGGGAGTCATTACTTGCATACCTAAGGGAAACAAAGACAAAAATTATTTAAAAAATTGGAGACCTATTTCATTACTAAACATTGCTTACAAAATTGCTTCAGCATCAATAGCTTTTAGAATAAAAAATATTTTAGGTAACATTATAAACGAAGACCAGACGGGCTTTCTTCCAGGTAGACGTATGGCAACAAATATCAGGTTGCTATACGACATACTGTTTTATACTGAACAAAATAATATCCCAGGACTTCTTCTTTTAATTGATTTTGCTGCAGCTTTTGATACTGTCTCGTGGAGTTTTATGAGTAAAGTTTTAGATTTTTTTAACTTTGGACCTTCAATAAGAAGATGGGTTAATATATTTTATACAAATGTGGAGTCCTGTGTCATAGTAAATGGCCACATGTCTGAGTGGTTCCAACTACAAAGAGGCTGTCGTCAAGGGGATGCTTTGTCGCCGTACCTGTTTATACTTTGTGCAGAAATTTTATCAATACTACTTAGAAAGAATCAAAGGAATTAGGATAAATGGTATCGAGTATTTAGTATCTCAGTATGCTGATGATACAAGTTTATTTTTAAATGGCTCTGAAGAATCCTTGGTTAATGCAATGCTTGTTTTAAAATTTTATGGAAGAATCTCCGGCCTTAATATTAATACAGAAAAAACTAAAGTTATATGGTTTGGTTCACGAAAAAACAGCCAAGTAATGTTATACCCAGAATATAATCCATCTTGGGAAAACACTCTTTTCACTGTACTTGGGGTTAAATTCTCAACTAATTTAAAAGACATTATTGATATGAATTATGAATCAAAAATAGAGGAAATTATTGCCTTATTTGCCTGCTGGTCAAAAAGAGTCATTACTCCTTTGGGTAAAATAGTTGTTATAAAAACTTTAGCTCTTGCTAAACTCAACCATTTAATTTTAAGTAAACCCAGCCCACCTCAAGAAACAATCAATAAAATACAAAATTAATTGTTTAAGTTTTTGTGGGACAAGTCAAATGACAAAGTCAAACGTAGCACAATTACGCAAGACTACAAAGTTGGTGGTCTCAAAATGATTGAGTTGAATAACTTCATGTTCAGCCTAAAATTAACTTGGCTGCGGAGATTGTCCCTTATGAATAATAAATTTAGTCATATGGCTGAATGCGCATGCAAAGCCCTTCATGATATTTACAAATATGGCTCAGATTTTATCAAACGCCAGTTTCAGCAAGATTTGAATCCCTTCTGGAAAGATGTCCTACTAAGTTATTGTAAATTAACTCTAAGTGTAAGTACACTAAACGAGGGCCAAATTACTTGTACTAATTTATGGTATAACCCAAATATTAAGGTTGGAGGTTCTAGTATTTGCTATAAAGATGGCTTGCTGCAGGGATAGTGTTCATAGGGGATCTTATAAAATGTAATGGTGAACTATACACTTTAAGATTTAATGTAGCCGTCAATTTTATTGAATATAATGGTCTCATGCGCTCAATTAAACGCTTTCTTGAAATTAAAAGAGTACACTATCTACCAAACAGAGATTTTATCTTATTACAACCTATTAACCTAGCCATTATAAACTCTGATAAGAAGGGCTGTAGGACGATTTACAAACAACTAAATAAAAGCGAAGAATATCCCAACACTCTGCAAAAATGGAAAGATGAAATGATTCATATTCCAAATTCAGCAATTTACCCCAATGAATCAATTTACAGCAGTGTTTTTAAGACCACTAAAGACTCCAAATTACAATGGCTACAATATAGAATAAACCATAGAATTCTGGGAACAAATTATCTTTTGAAGAAAATGAATATGACTGCAGACGATGAATGCACTTTCTGTAATAATGCTCCAGAAACAATACTTTATTTTTTTTGGAACTGCAATGTCAGCAGAAACTTCATACGAGAACTTTACAATTGGATACAGATCAAATGCAGTGTAACTTTTACTGAATGGACAGCTAAAGAATTTATAGTTGGTAGTTATAAGATTGACAAACCTATGAACACTTTGCTGCTGCAAGCCAAATTATTCTTATACTATAATAAAATGAGTAAACAAAGGCCAAATTTGGAAGAATTCAAAAAACAAATAATTAATCGATACCATTCAAAAAAGTATATAGCAGCCCAAAACTTTCAGTTGCACAAGTTTGAAGTGTCATGGGGAAAATATAAAAATTTAACTCAATAATTCTTAAAATATGTCTTTAGCATGTCTCTGACACAATTGCTGCTTGATCATGCATCACTTGTGTCAGACTTGTGCTGAAACCATTAAAATTACTTGACATTATTCCAGTCATCCTCTCTATAGTGACCACTGGGTGAGGAAGTATGGTAGTCGGGACAGATGGCCGCTCGTGGCAGGGTTGAGGTAGGGTCTAAAGCTCATTTAGAAGCTTTCTGCTTTGCTTTCGCTATGCTGTGGGCTGTCTTCTGTCTTTGATACTGCCAACTCATAGCCCTTCTTCAGTGGCCATGCTGGATAGATTTTATTTTTTCTCGAATCAGAGACTCTCAACTGGTTGGTCTTATGTAAAGGTGTTCACTCCTTACCCCAACAACTAGTAATAAGAAACAATATAACCAAGCACAAATATTCAAACTGTTTTGACCTGGTCTTGATTAATCTGGACCTCACTGCTTTTAACTTAAAATTTATTCGTGTCAAGATTTGACCTTTTGTCCAATAGCCTGTTTCTTGAGTTTTAAAGACAGGTCATGTGACAGCTTGAAGTGGGTGGGAGGTAAAGCAGAGTTGCATCTCAGACGCATCCTGCTTTGCTTTCGACTTGCTTTATGCTAGGATATAGAACATGTTTCAAACAGTGCATATTTATAAAGCACAGAGTGGAGCTTTTATTCCTTGTTTTCTATAGCGAACAACGATTACGAATATCCTTATCTCCAACATGTGTGAGATCACTTTGATGACGTCACTATAACGTCACTATTTATGACGGCGTTTTGATGTCACCGGGGTTCCAAAATTGCCTATTGCTTTGAAAAATAGCTTAAAATCGTTGGATATGTGAGAAAAATAATCTGTCACTCGTCGATGTTTAAGACAGGTTGATCTCAGACTCGTCTAGAGCGGAAAAAGTTATCAAGCTTGCCAAGGCTCGCTTAATGACATTTCAATTCTGGACTCGTTTGGGATCAGCTTGTCTTAAACATCGACTCATGACAGATCCTATATGTCTCCACTGGAACAACTAATAGGGGCATTAGAAGACATATGCATGGAGTGAAGGGTTAAATAGACAAACATAAGAGTTATCAGACAAACATCGCCTCTGTCTGTACGATTGGTGTCCTTGATATTCCTTGTTATATTTGTACATATACCTTTGTTATTATCCTTTTTGTTTGTATTATGTTACATTTAGCTTCTAGATTTAAAACTGGAAGGAAAACAGTTTTTGCTAGCGCACTTGCCCTTTCCTTTTCTTTTTCAACATATGCAGAAATCTTTATATTGATTTTTAGCTCGACATTTTCGAAAAGTCGAGCTATTGTCGTCACCCTGTCGTCTGCGTCTGCGTCTTCGTCTGCGTCAGCGTCTGCGTCGGTTAAATTTTTTGCTTAAGGTTTTTGTAAGATTGATTTCTCAATAACTATCAAAGGTATCCATTTGAAACTTGGAATAGTTGTTCAGTATCACATGGGCAACGCATTACAACAAGGTAGGTAACCCTGGGATTTGGCATTTCAGAGTTATTGCCCTTGTTTTATTTACTTAAAAATGATAAATTGACATATCTCAATAACTACCAAAGGTATCCATTTGAAACTTGGAATAGTTGTTCAGTATCAAAAGGGCAACTCATTACAACAAGGCAGGTAACCCTGGGATTTGTCATTTTAGAGTAATTGCCCTTGTTTTATTTACTTAAAAATTAAAAATTAACATAACTCAATAACTATCAAAGGTATCCATTTGAAACTTTGAATACTTGTTAAGTATCAGAAGGGCAACTCATTACAACAAGGCAGATAACCCTGGGATTTGTCATTTCAGAGTTATTGCCATTGTTTCATTTACTTAAATATTGTAAATTAACATATCTAAATAACTATGAAAGATATTAACTTGAAACTTTGAATAGTTATTCAGTATCAAAAGGGCAACTCATTACAATAAGACAGGTAACCCTGAGGTTTGTGTATCCAGAGTAATTGCCCTTGTTTTATTTACTTAAAAGTTATAAATTAAAATATCTAAATAACTATGAAAGATATTAACTTGAAACTTAGAATACTTGTTAAGTATAAAAAGGACAACTCATTACAACAAGGTAGGTTACTCTGTGATTGTAATTCCAGAGTAATTGCCCTTGATTTATTTACTTAAAACTTGTAAATTGCAATATCTTAATAACTGTCAAAGGTATCCACTTGAAACTTTAAATACTTGTGTTATATCAAAAGGGCAACTCATTCAAACAAGAAAGGTGATCGGGGATGTGCCATTCCAGAGTTATTGCCCTTGTTTTTATTTACATAAAACTTGTAAATTGAAATTTCTCAATAATTACCATAGGTATTAACTTGAAACTTTGAATACTTGTTCAGTTTCAAAAGGGCATCACCTTTCAACAAAGCAGATAACCATGGGCTTTGTCAATGTAGAGTTATTGCCCTTGTTTGACTAAGAATTCGTATATGAAATTATTCAGTAACTGTAGAAAGTTATTAATTTCAAACTTCCAATATATTTGAATACTTGTTTAGTTTCAAAAGGGCAACTCATTACAACAAGGCAGGTAAAGCAGGCAAAGATATTGTCCTTCTTTTGACTTATAGTTTACTTTTAAATGGAATGTAGACTGTCCAAGTATGTTTAAGTTGTTTTTGCTTACAAACATTCTTTAAGTTTGAAAAATGTAGCCGTCTCAAGTATATGAAAGTCGAGCGTCCAGCACCCGTTTGCGGTGCTCTCGTTTTATCTGACCTCCATGCTCATTTTGTACGACACATGATTCACACTCTGCTTTACTCTCAGCCATATTTGGGATTCTATATACATGTACAAGAATATGGGAAATATTTCTTATGAATCCGATACATCTTCACGACTGTAAAGACTTCATTACAATCTTTTTCTTTATTCGAAAAATGGGCTGAATGCACAAAATGTGTATCTAGTGTGGAATAGTGGGTTAACAGAGCACCAGATAAGGGTAGTTTTTCAAAGACTAAGCTCTTTATTTCTGAATTAAACCCTTTGGTGTCATTACTCATTAGAATCGTCTCTTCGAGACAACTCTAATGAGTGGTAACACCATGGGATTCGGTTCTAAAAAGAGTGAGAAAATGTTGGATTTGTTGAAATAACTATCTCTTATCTGGAGCCCTGGTTAAGTCAAATTAATAGTGTGGGCGTTGGAGCTTTCAAATATCAAATTCGACAGAATTATATAATGTAGGTCCACAAATACCTATACCTTAAAATTCTTTTTATAGTGTCACCCCTGTTCTCTTGATACTTTAATACGAAATTTCATTAATGGAAAAGTTTGATGATTTGAAATGCCTTTGGCATAGCAAATAACTCTTGCATTAACACCATTGGTTACTCCCCCTCTCTGCACTTTACTTTCCGTCAGATAACTTGTGATATAATGATTCTTTTGATTTGGGCTATAACTGTTTTTCAACTGATACTTGCTGGCAGAGAGCACATGTGTTCAAAGTAACACACATCTAGTTAATATTACTACTAGAAGAATTATGTTATTCAAAACTTGTATTGCTTTCCTATAAAAAAAATATTAAGAAGAAAAAAAAAAACAACAGGAGATTGTACTTAAAAAGAGCTTTGGAGGTCAGATAAACCTTTTGTCAACTTTAATATTTACTTTTAATCTTTTTAACAGGCAAGTCTATTCTAAGTAAACTTCAAAATTCTAAAAAACCCATTTTAATTAAGTTTTGTATCTATTGTTTGTAGCATGGAAGTGTCGACCCTTTTGGTGACAATGTAGACAGGCAGTGCAGTCCCAGAACATGAGTACACAGCTCATAGAGGTGGTAGTTGGCTCTGGGCTTTCACTGTTTGTACTTGTTTTTATCAAAAGATAGAGGTAATAAACTGAAAAATATAGTCGTGTTTCATAAAATCTCAAATATTCGAAAACTATTTCCTGGACCAGTATTCAACGCCAAAAGGGTCGACAAGGTTGATTGTAAAACAAATATATATGACATGCCTTTATGTGAGGTGGGCAGGAGGATGGGTCCCCGACCTTCCCTCACCTATGACGGGGACACAATAAATGGCCTGCTTGACAGCCGAAAATGAAAAAAAAATAATGCAACACCGAACTGAATAACGTTTGACTGGAAGAACTCAACAGAATCAGCATGTCAAAATGATGGCTTTTAAACGACTCAAAATAAGCAGTTCGCTATAAGAAAAGAAGGATAAAGATTATAAGCTCTGCTTTCATGAATTGACTACTAGTCTCCTAAACGTGTAAAGAGGCTACAGTTTAACAATTATAACTGACAACAATGATAACGATGAGAGACATGCAAATCTTACCATTAGATTTGTTTAAAAATCTTAAAACTAGGTTTTCATTCAGTACATATTTAAAACGTCCAGATTCGAATATATAACATAGGAGCATTACTTCAATGACAACACAAAAGATATTCTGTTAAACATGAATTAAAAGTTCAGCGCATTGACTTTGGCCAGGGAGCTTTTACAAAACAACTCAAGTGACACTGGCCTGATTTATATGGTGAAGACAAATGTGCAGTCATTGTTGGCGATTCCAAAGTAGAGATGGCCTTTTTGTCATCACTTGGGACACGATGATGATGATGGGTTGGGTTTTACGGCACTGCGACACAAAATAGGTCATATAGCGCCGATGATTGATGAGGGGTGATGAGATGAAATGATGATGATCTCAGAAAGATACTTTCGGCTAATCCCATTCGTTGACTATAGCAGCGCATGGGATCAAAACCACCCACCTGCCTTCCGTTTAGTTCTTGGCAGAGGGAATAAACAGAAACATTTACCATTGACATTTAAGCCTCAGAACAAATATACTCTAAACATCAAGGTTAAAAATTAATGCAGGGTAAAGTCACAGACCAGTGTACAGTGACAAACAAAGCTAATTTACCATTGGGCTGGAGAAGTTTTCTGTAAGACAGTGACAACAACACTGAGGAGAACTTGCTTTATTCCCCGTGTCCCGACAATGTCGTAGATCTAGTTGTGACCAAAACAGAACATGTTTTTGTCCCAGTGTCCCAATTATATCTTTACTGTGACTAAAGGAGAACAATTGATTTCAAACAAACACCTCAAGTCTCGAAACTGCAAGACAAACACTGCATTGCAAGTATGGGAGGTGATCCCTTAGCGATCTCTGCTTTTATTCAATACCCATCGGAAATAAATCTAAACCATGTAGACCTCAAAACCATATCATCACTAAGTACTGGTTATGCTAAGAACAGCACGATGACCAGACAAGGCTGATGAGGTAAAACATTGAACGCTTTTCACGGAAGAAACGATCATATGAATCCTCGAGTATAGGTGGACTGCTTAATACAAGAGTTACTGTAGCATATACATGTTGTGTAATATGAATTTCCAAATGCTAATGAGTTATACTCATTTACTAAATATTCTGTACTATGATAAAAATTCTTATAAAATACAGTTGGACTTCGATATTTCGAACCCTCTTAACTCGAATTTTATCTTACTTATACAATTAAATAATAGAACTCCTATCTCGCTTGGATCCAACATGTAATTATTTCAAAGAATGAAGCCTAGCCTCGGTTCGGCTTTAAATAGGAATATATTCGAGTTGGGCGAGTTTACGATATCGAACTGCAACTGTTGTTAGATACAATTTTACTTGATTACAAGTATATTTATACATGTACATGTACTTACAATAATTTATAAGTTCGACTCATATATGTACATGAATAACATTGTTCATAATTTGATTGTATTTGGAGAGGACTCATATAGGCGTTGGGCGCCCCTAAACCCAGGTTTAACCCCCCAGTGGTTGTTAATAATTAATTAATTTATAGTTGGTTGTTGATTGCTACTGACCGTACCAAGGCGGGCTCCTATGTTCACTTTGCTTTATGTTTGTCTTGCGTGTTGTTTTCTATTTAGTGTGTAGATGAGGGAATGGTATTGCGTGTGTGTGTGTGTGTGTGTTTGTTGTGGTATGACTGTGTGTGTGTGTTCTGCTTGAGAGGTGGGTGTATTGTTTGTGTTACGTTTCCTGCTTGAGTCTTTCGTATTTATTTGCCTGTTGTACAATCCTTTTCTTCTGAATAAAATATTGTTTAAACTAATCAAGATCAGACGTGGCATTACGCCGCATCTGATGTGGATTCAAGCTATTTGCAAAGGTATTCCAAGTCTAAATTTCCCCTCCCATAACAACTCCTTCCAAACAACGCACACAGTCTTAGTCTCCCAGTGGGTGTTGTTGTAGAGAAAGAGTATTGTACTTTGAAGTAGTTGTCTAAAAGCATTGTTCTACTTTACAGTTGCTTTTTTCTGTAATTGACTAGCTTTTATTATTTGAAGTTTTAAGTTATTTGCTTATTTCATTTTACAGCAGGCTGATAATAAGAAGGACACCTTGTAATTGGGGACTTGTTCTTGTATTTCAGCATGCTTTAACATGTTTCACTCCCAATGGCGCCTAAAGGCCCCAAACTCTTTGCAACGGAAATAGTTTTAACGTCAAAGCGTTTATTGGGGGAAAGAATAATGTTTTCTCCACTGTATTAAAGAAACGATTCTATGGAAATAAAATGATGATTATTTAAAAAAAAAAGTGGTGAAAAAGAGATAGTGCCCTGTGGGGTTCGAACCGGCTACTATCGACATAGTAGAGGGTGACAATCGTGTTACGAAGGTAACCCTGGTTATTATGACCATCTAGATGAAGACACCTCAATGGATTGTTTTAACTTATTGACCACTAAAACTTCAAGTCAGTTTCCAATTAGTTTAACTCCAATGTTTACTATTTAGGATCGATTTAAGACTGTGTTATCATAGATCAAACAGTTCAAGCCCAGATTAGACGGGAATTATGTGATCTTGATCTTGATATGTTCGTCAAAGCTACCTTTACCATGTAGCACATAACCAACAGCATAAACAGTGAAACCCCTCTAAACTGGATTTGTGTGGGGACAACATACATTTCCGGTTAACAGGGGTTTCCAGTTCAAAGGGCTTTCAATCCATAACCTCATAGCTTATTTCTAGTATGGAGGATAACTGACCACTTAATGCGGGAAGGTTGAAAGTAAAGCAGAAGGAGGAGCTATTTTCTTCAGTGAAGGAATAAACTTAAAAGGTCCAAAATAATTTTTATGGTGTAATGAGTTAAAATAAAGAAGGGTTGGAAACAGGTCCAAAGTTTTTGTCTGGTTGAGAGAGAAATCCGGTATTTAAAGTTTCCGATGTAGAGGGGTTCCACTGTTTACATGTACATGTACATGTACATAGGAACTGGCGCTCTATTTTTTAAACAAAGTTTGCGTTCATTGCAAACAGTCTAGAGCCAGACCAGACGCCGAACTACTCGGCGTCTGAACGGACTCAAACATTTTTACCACAATTAGACCTTTTCACATTAAACTTAAATGTAATTGTAAACTTAAATGTACTATGTAATTGCTATATTTCTGAGGGGCCTTCTCAATAGTATTTTAATTGTAATATAACGCACAAGGGCATGCAATTTTTATTGGTTTAATGGATAACATTTAGTGCTTTCCTTCTTTTTGTTAAGCATGCGGTCAATTTTACACTTATTGGAAGCAGCATCCTTCTGTTCCTCCAAACTGAGCTAATAGCCCTGTATTTTTTTACGTTCGCAAAAGCTTGTTCAACACAGACCCTGTACCTGGCATATACTCCGGTTCGGTTTTCTCCCTTTCATTTGTTCTCTTTCACATCGTCTATTAGTTGTTACCGGGATATAGGTGCTTCTAGCTAAAGCAGTGGCATCTTCGACGAACATTCGCTGCATGACATTAGGATAGGGCCAGGGGTGGAATTTGTAAAGAAGTGAAAGCCGATTTAATCTTTTGGAAATTATCTTTTTCGTCCTCTGTCGATTGAAGTAAAGCAGAAAGCGAAGCTAATAGCAGGTGCCGTCGATTATTATTCATCTGAAAAGAACAGTAACAAGCTTTACACGTGTACTTATAGACATCTCCTGACGACCTTTCGATCATAACGCCTTGCTAGACAATTTCCTTACAAAAAGCATGGATCTTATTGACATGTCGGTAGCAAAGAACCATTGAATCTTCTCGTGTGAGACCCAACCTTTATATTTGATAGTTTGGTTAGAAATAACCATTGAAAATCGCTAGAGCATGATTATAAGCTGGGCCTCACCAGGTTAATTGAGATTGGTATAGCATGTGCTGCATGCTTTGGCAGTTTAATTCACACATGTCGAGACAATGGGGGGTAGTCCATCAATGGACTGAGGAAAAGTCTTTAACGCCTAGTCTGATAGCAGAAACGAGTCGATATGCACACAGTGCAGGCCCGAACCAACCATTATTGTTCCAAATTTATCTGAAAATAGGTCTAAAAGAAGAACCAATTTTATCGATTCGCTGAGGCTGGTCTAGAGAGACTCTGTATATATAGATCATTTTCGTTTTTGGGCAGGCAAATTCTAGCTACAACGCCTTGTGGGATTTAGTAGACATTACGACACGAAAATCCCGTGCGTACCAGCTTATCATACCTGTATGGTTTACCAATCGGATACAGCAAGTAAACTTTCATTGTCGTGTACATGTGTACATGTAAATGCAGTGATCCTTCCCTACAACGACCATCCTAACAATGACTCCCTCCTAACAACGACCATTGCCACAGTTCCCTAAACATGTCAATTATGCCTAACGCTTTCACTGCTGCAATATCGTCTGCTTAAGATTGTCGTCTGCTGTTTTTCTCTAAGTTACATAATGGACATTTTGACTGAAAAAACTGAATGACTGGGAACAAACAGCTTGAATCCAGATCAGACGCCGCGTTACGCGGCGTCTGATTTTGATTCAAGCTGTAAACAAATGTAAGTCACGCGGCGTCTGATTTTGATTCAAGCTGTAAACAAATGTAAGCCACTTTCCATCCCTCTTACGACTCCCTCCGAACAACGCACTCCAATTGTGTCTCCCATTGGGTTTTGTTGTAGAGAGGGATCGCTGTAGTAATGCGAAAATGGAAAACCATTTGCAGAACGTTCATTGTTCATTAGGGTTTTGGAGCTGAACTTGGCACTTCATGCCAGGTGCGCTACAATGGATTTTTAGGCCGTGACAAAACTAGACTTATTGACACGCAAAAAGTGTAGACCAAAACCGTCGCCACATAAGACTATTTCCATGAGTTCTATACACTGATCATAAACTTGGATGTGTTCTGATCAATGGCAAACGGTGCAGACCCTGATCGGACGCCTCGTCACATACGCCGCAGCTGATCTGATCATACACTGTTTTCATTTCAGTGAGTCTGGTTTTGTCATGGCACCGCCAAACTTATGAGTATGAAGCTAGGAGCGCTTCCAAATATATATACATGTGTATTTATATTTTATATATATTTTGAGACCACCCGAAGTTTATTACATATTACGTTTTACATTTACATTTACATTTCAATGTGGAAAGGTCCTATATTTATTCTATAAACTATAAACAATTTTAAAACACGTCATTTTCTACAAATTACTACACAATCCTAGTGCCTCGTTTCGTTTCAATGGAAAATAATACACCTCTTCAAGATCGTAAATTCGTAAATGTCGGGCGTTGCTGTACTCTTGTGAGTGGTAAATAGAGTTTTACATCACTTGTTTTGTTCTAGTTGAACTTGTTATCGGTCTGTGATATGTGAACATTGTTTTAAAAGGATTCTTCATGATTAACACGAACTAAGTCGGTCATAAAATCATTTTTATATTATGTATGATTTGGTACGTTTAACCAATTGATCTCTAGCGACGAATGCACCAGCCATTTCTAGACAGTTGACATGTGAAGAGTAAACTTGTTCGTTGCAAGTAGGATAGACGCAGATTAGAAAGCTCAAATATGAGTCCTCTGACCAGGGTCTGCAGTGTTTGTTATTTTACAATCCGCTGTAAAAACAACTATTGATAGTAAACACTAGACTAGACTAAACTGGAAACAGGGTGAATACGAAAATGTTGGAATTAGTGTCCCAATCGTTTCATTACCACACTTCAAAGGGACTGTTTACACGCTTCATACCTGACTTAGGGTTAAGTTTCAACGTGACCAACTTTCATATGGAAAGGATTATCATTAAGCTCATTAACCCCTTAACTGCTATGACGGCATCTGCTGAAAACAAGTGTCGTCTGCTTCTATTTCTCAAATTAAAATTTTAGACGGTTTGACTTCAGACATATTGAAATAATTTTCAAAAAGTGTGGCCCCTGTTCAGACACCGCGTTACGCGGCGTCTGAACATGATCCAAACATTTTTTAAATAGCAAATGTACTTGGGGAAAATATAGTAAAGAGGTTAACCCCTGGTGCCCTGCAACCAATTGTTAAATAAATATTTGAAATAATACAGAGTTGCTTGGCGCCTCTTCTGTATCCGAACTGTGTGACGTGCGGATGATATTTACTTGACGCAACACACTGGAGCCCTGCGATTTTGCGCACAGGGGGTATATGATTACTTGGCGAAAAAAGACACACGGTGAGTAAAAGACGAGTATTTTTGTCTTTTACAGAACTGTTAGTTGTAAATACTTTATCGCACGGAACACAGCAATCTTTTATCATTTGCCAGCTAACCAATTTCAAAACACAGAGCGTTCCGGGTTTTTAAACACTTTAAAGCAAAATGTTCGTGGTCACAGCGCTCATACACAATGAACGCTCAGTCTGGTTTTGGCGTTTTTCTGCGTTTTCAAAAAGAAACTTTACACATCCCCCGTGTGTAGCGTTCTACACGGTATAGATGACGTTCTTCTTATGATTGTAGCAGACGACACATGTCGCAGACGGAAACACGCGGCTGCCTAACATGATAAGAGATACACAAGTGATAAAGATGATATCTGTTATGTAGATTACAAGCACAATAATGAATGACACTGATTAAACCTTCCATCGACCAATGCTTACAGTCGGCTTTAACCCGTTAACTACCATGACGTCATCTGCTTTTATTTCTCATATTCAAATTTTGGATAGTATGGCTTATGAAATATCAAATTGAGTGTCAATCAGAATGGATTTTTATAAGACGCCTCGTGACGCGGCGTCTAATCAGGATCCAAACTGTTTGCGAACATCAATTGTATTTGGGGTATGCTGTGAAGGGTTAACCCTTTGGCAAACAAATATCGTATGTTACAATATTGTCGTCTGCAATTCTATGTCCAATGTTTTGAAGTTCTGACTGAAGAAAAATGGGCACGAGTTTGAAACAGTTTGAATCTTGATTAAACAGTTTAGAGCCTGATCAGACGGCGAGTTAATCCAGTCTGTTTGTTACTATTCTACCAGAATTGCGTTTATTATAATGAAATGACGCATTATCCTTTGAATCACTCTGAAATGTCACCAGTTTGTCATTTGCTTTTTTCTCTAATCTAAATAAAAGTTTTAAATTAAGAATCTAAATAAACTCAGTCTGACGGCTTGAGATCCTGATGAGATGTCAAGTCACATGGTTGACCAGGGTCCAATCCTTTTGTAAAATGCTGGACAAACGTCCCTGCTCCTCAAGGCCAGTAAGGAAAATAATAAATTGATCATTTGGAAATTCCATGTTTGCTAAAAACTCTCCAAATGAATGGAGGCTAATTGGAATACTCTGGCGGGATAAATGATTTTTCTTTATATTGGATTAATGGATGTATAACTCATTGATGCCTGAACTTCAAGTGGACAATGACAGTTTTTAATTAAGTCGAGTCAGTAAGCTTGTTTAAATATATAACAATTCCATAACAAACAGTGTAGACCCTGACTAGATGACTCCTGTAAGAACCTTCTAATTGTGTATTCGCTTATTGCATAGGACACGTGTTCTCTTCAAGGTATCCTGTGTGTGAAGAACGCATGTTCTTGTCGCTACAGCTCTATAGGTTCACTCATTTACCTCGGAAACTCCTAATGGACACTTCCGTTTTATCCGTGTGATGGAACTTGGGCGCCCCATAAACCCAGGTTTAACCCCCCAGTGGTTGTTAATGGTTAATTTATAATTAATTATTGATTGCTGCTGACCGTACCAAGGCGGGCTCCTATGTTCACTTTGCTTTATGTTTGTCTTGCGTATTGTTTTCTGTTTGGTGTGTGGGATTGCGTGTGTGTGTGTGTGTGTGTGTGTGTGTGTGTTTGTTATGGTATGGCTGTGTGTGTGTTCTGCTTTAGAGGTGGGTGTATTGTTTGTGTTGCGTTTCCTGCTTGAGTCTTCTTTCGTATTTATTTTATGAAAATGAAAACAACAACAAAAGTACATCATTGGTCATGTCTTGTTACATCCTATACAGAGAGTGTTACATACATTGCAAATAGTGTAGAATTAGATACAGTGGAGAAAATCGTATTCTTTCCAAATAAACGCGTCTATGCTAAACTATTATTTCATTGCAAACAGTTTGGAGCCAAATAAGACTCCAAACTGTTTGCTACTCAAACTTAAAATAAATCGACAACACTTTAAAACATTCTCTATTTTAGCGCATTTTGCGTTTAAACGGAAAAGAATATAGGAATTCATAAGTTATTCTTCATCTAGGATAAGACTATTTTACTTGAGGGCGAGATATGTATATTCTAGATGAATTGACGAACGCTAAAATATGATTATCCCGCTTACATTTATCTAAATATAAATCTAATAGATAGACATGTGGCCATCTCATACTACAAACGTATCCGATGAAAATACCGAGTCGGATCAAACGTGAATTAATATTTTAAATTGCTGTATAGGGTTTAGCTATGAATTATATAAAACATTGCAATAACATATATGGTTAAACAATAATTTTTTCAATATTCCAGATAGGGAATTAAATTAATATTAATATATATACTGCTCTTTTCTAATATTTCGACCTCTAAGGGCCTTTTTCAAAGAAAATCACGTCAAAACACACGTCACATTTTTGTTACATGCATTCAGCCATAAAATCAAAGAGAATAATGTTAACAACATTGTTTGTTATTGCCGTTGTCATGACGTCGTTATGACGTCATCTTCATGACGTCATGTGTGCAATGGCGTCATGCATGCATTAGCGCATTATCCTCCTTGACATTACAGCCAAATGGTCTGTACGTTCTCAGCTTCCAAATCCAATCGGTTTCATAGATCTGTCTTTCAATTCTACTTCCATTAAACATTCTCTTCAAAATGACAAACCTAACATCTTCACTACTATGTCCTCCGACTCCAAAATGCCTATTAATTGGCTTCTCTCTCTCATGCCTTATATCACTCAAATGTTCTTTCATTCTCTCTCTGATTTCTCTCTCAGTCTCGCCTACATACACCATCCTATTACATTTACTACATCTTATTCCATACACGACATTTCTCTCCCTACAGTTAATATTAGTACACACCTTGAAAATTGAATCGTTTATAAAACAATGGCACTTTTTTGTGTGCCATTAATTTTTCATCCCATGTTCTCATGTATGTACAAGCAAAATTTTTTCCTAGTTTTGAGCCAATTGCTATACCATCCTTTTGTATGAATGTACTATCACCAAAACAAAACGTGTTGTTGTCTAAAACTGTTTGAATCATCTTCAGAATATGTTCAGTTCCTATTAATGGATCCCTCCTGCTTGCAAGGGCTTCCCTACATGCATCTAGTCCCTCTTTTTTAGGAACTGACGGATACAACTTAGCCACATCAAAACAGAACAAAATGCAATCATCTGAAAACGGACCTTTTAATTCTTTTAATTTATTAATAAAATCAGTAGTATCCCTAATGTAGCTTGGTGATGTTTCGACAAATTCGCTTAGTTCATGTTCAGCAACCTCAGCTAACTTTTCAGTAGCAGTACCTATGCCGCTAACTATCGTTCTAAAAGGAGCAGTTGGTTTATGGATCTTGGGGTTACCTTTCAATTTACCTGGTCTAGAGTACTTTGGGATAAGATACTGTTTCATGTCTTTTGATATAGCATCTTCCCTAAACATTTTATTAACTAGTTTTTTAACTTCCTTCAGACCTGACTCAGTGCGATCACGAGTAGTTTCCTCATATGAATCACTTGTTAAAATCTCATTCTTTATTGATTGTATATACTTTTCTTTATCTATGATAACTATACCTGAGCCCTTGTCTGCTGGTCTAATCACTATATTTTCATTGTGCAAAAGTTCATGAAATGCCTCTTTTTCATCTTTAGAAATATTCAGCTGACACTTCTTTTTCAAACTATTGACTATATCATTCTTAACTAATTCTATGTACAGATCAAGATGCCTGTCTCTACCTGAATTCGGTGTAAACCCCTTATCTTTCTTTGACTTAAATTTATCACTCTTGTTTTCATTATCTTCAGCAACTACGCTATCCTTTTCAAAATAATATTCTCTCAATCTCATCTGTCTTTCCCATTCTGATAGATCTGAAAGCAATTTTATCTTATCTATATTTGTCTTTGATGGTATAAATTTCAGTAGAAGCTAGAAATGTATTGTTAGGGGAAAACAGTCAAGCTAAAACACCATTAGGTCCAGAAATACTGACAAAAAGTAGTAAGGATAAAAGAAGCAAAAAGAAATTCTCTCATGTTAAAAATAATGTTAAGTCAGATCAAGCCACAAAAAGCAATGTGGACAGTAAAAGTAACAATAGTACATCAGTCATTAATATGTCTAGTTACCCACTAACGAAAGCACAAAAATCACTTTTAGAAAAGGGTTTGAAATTTATACCATCAAAGACAAATATAGATAAGATAAAATTGCTTTCAGATCTATTGATTTTATTAATAAATTAAAAGAATTAAAAGGTCCGTTTTCAGATGATTGCATTTTGTTCTGTTTTGATGTGGCTAAGTTGTATCCGTCAGTTCCTAAAAAAGAGGGACTAGATGCATGTAGGGAAGCCCTTGCAAGCAGGAGGGATCCATTAATAGGAACTGAACATGTTCTGAAGATGATTCAAACAGTTTTAGACAACAACACGTTTTGTTTTGGTGATAGTACATTCATACAAAAGGATGGTATAGCAATTGGCTCAAAACTAGGAAAAAATTTTGCTTGTACATACATGAGGAAATGGGATGAAAAATTAATGGCACACAAAAAAGTGCCATTGTTTTATAAACGATTCATAGATGACGGTTTTGGGATTTGGAATGGTACAGTGCAAGAATTAGAAGATTTTACCAAACATGCAAACAGTATCCACCAAAATATCAAGATAGAACTTAGATATGGTTTGGATAAAATAGAGTTTTTGGACACTTTAGTGAAGATGGACAATGGTCAGATATATACAGATCTTTATGTTAAGCCTACAGATAAACAACTGTACCTTAATAATTCTTCTTGTCATCCTCCCAATACAAAGAAAGGCATAGCGTATGGTTTGGGTTTAAGAATTAAACGTATATGTGAAAGAGAGTCAGACTACATTAGGGAAAGAAGTAAACTTAAGGGTCAGTTGAGAAGGAGAGGGTATAGCGGTAGGATGATAGAAAGTCATTTAGTACGGGTTGATAAGCTTAATAGATCAGATACTCTTCTCAAGAAACAATCAGATAATAGGAAATTGAATAGGGTTCCTTTAGTTTTGACTTATTCAAACCTACTGCCAAACATACACGACATTGTACAAAAGCACTCAAAAGTTTTACACAAATCTGAGAGGCTGAAAGATGTATTTCAGGAATTACCAATTGTAGCATTCAGGCGTGATAAAAATCTCTGTGACACACTGGTACATTCTAAGACTAACCGCATTGTTAAACCTAACAATGTGGTTTGTTCACAAGAATGTGCTACTTGTAGTATTCTTGAAATGTCAAGTGTTAAAGACACATATGAACAATCAATTTTCAAGGTGTGTACTAATATTAACTGTAGGGAGAGAAATGTCGTGTATGGAATAAGATGTAGTAAATGTAATAGGATGGTGTATGTAGGCGAGACTGAGAGAGAAATCAGAGAGAGAATGAAAGAACATTTGAGTGATATAAGGCATGAGAGAGAGAAGCCAATTAATAGGCATTTTGGAGTCGGAGGACATAGTAGTGAAGATGTTAGGTTTGTCATTTTGAAGAGAATGTTTAATGGAAGTAGAATTGAAAGACAGATCTATGAAACCGATTGGATTTGGAAGCTGAGAACGTACAGACCATTTGGCTGTAATGTCAAGGAGGATAATGCGCTAATGCATGCATGACGCCATTGCACACATGACGTCATGAAGATGACGTCATAACGACGTCATGACAACGGCAATAACAAACAATGTTGTTAACATTATTCTCTTTGATTTTATGGCTGAATGCATGTAACAAAAATGTGACGTGTGTTTTGACGTGATTTTCTTTGAAAAAGGCCCTTAGAGGTCGAAATATTAGAAAAGAGCAGTATATATATTAATATATGGTTAAAGTTTGTATTTATTTGCATCTGGTGATATTCACTGGTTGGAAACGTACACTTGGATATTGCTATATTGTCACTTTCTAAACCACTTTGTATGTTGTTCAATAAATCTCTAAATTCTTGCGTATGTCCAAAGGTTTTGAAATCGGCTATGGTAATGCCCTTATTTAAAAAGGGTGATAAAAATCTAGTAACTAACTATAGGACCATTTCACTGCTTAGCTGTATACATGTAGGTAAGCTTATGGAAAGTGTAGTATATAAACATATTTATAACCATGTTATCTCAAATGACCTTATATTTGCTAAGCAATCGGTGTTTCTTATAGGCCATTGTTCTGTTTATCAACTAACAGATATTTATCACCAAATGACAAAGTCCATATACTTTAAATTATATACATGTATAGCATTCTCTGGCATATCGAAGACTTTTATTAGGGCATGGCACAAGGGTTTGATTTTTAAATTAAAGTAAAATGGAATCAATGGATCTTTACTATCTTGGATAAAAAGTTATTTGGATGGGAGAAGTCAAAAAGTTTTTCTTGGTTCAGCCTCTTCTTCAACAAGGCACGTCACGGTTGGAGTTCCACATGGATCTGTGCTCGGCCCTCTGTCTTTTCTAGTATATGTTAATGACATTGTTGATAAATTATTAAGTATAACCTGTCTTTTTGCGGATTATACATCCATAACTTCCTCGTCAAGAAACAAACTTAACATGGAAGGAATTCTAAATCACGATTTGTATATAATCTTATCTTGGGCAAAACAATGGCTTGTGGAATTCAAACCTTTCAAAACAGTAGCTTTATATATTACGCCCAGTTCATAGAGAAGACACAAATAAATATGAAAGAAGACTCAAGCAGGAAACGCAACACAAACAATACACCCACCTCTAAAGCAGAACACACACACAGCCATACCATAACAAACACACACGCAGAAATCCAAATTTAATTTTTGATGAAGTCCCGGTTACATTTGTTGAGAACCATAAACAATGATGGTAAATGGCTTCACATATAGATAACATTATAATATCAGCCTCTAAAGTTTTAGGCATGCTAAGGAAAAACAATACTATGTTAAAGGAAAGTACTAGACCAAATGTATCTACGACCTCTTCTTGAATATTCATGTTTGGTATGGAACAGCTGTGCTCTTTATGGAAAAAGAAAATTTGAAGAAAAAAGCATGAAGCTGCAAGAATAGTTACAGAACTAACAAGATCAGCACATCTCTGAAACCTCTATAAAGAAATAGGCTGGTTATTTCTTTCGGATCGTCGCAAATATCAAAATCTAGTTATTACATATTAAGTATTGGCGGGTTCTACACCTTCATATCTTAATAATCTATTCCGCGAACTTGTTGGTTCAACTAATAATTATAATTAAAGAAATTCACAAGATATTTCTACTATTATATACGAGAAGACTTATTGCAACAAGTCCAACAATCTAATAGTACCAATAAATTACTGTACAATAAACAACTGAAAGAATTACATAACAATACCATAATAAAACCTCATATTAAATGGGAAAAGGAAAACACAGATATCAACTGGAAGGATGTACACATAGTACCCTTATACCAAACAACCAATTTTTGTATAAATGCAAAATAGAAAATTCGAGCTTGTGTGACTTTTGTGCCATGCACATAGAATCAAACAAACACCTATTCTGGGAATGTCAATATTCCAGAGCACTGTGGACAAGTTTAGAAATATATTTAAACGAAAAACAAGTTAATTTAAATCTAAATTATATTTTAATATCACTTGGATATACGGAGTGGAGTAGTTTTTCATCTTTGATAAATACCATACTGATTTATGCGAAATATTTCATTTACAAAAATAAATATGAAAATACAATTCCCTTATTTGTTAATTTTATACAGGTTGAAAACATAGAGCGAACGATAGCAACGGCAAAAAGTAAAGTTGAACAGCTTAACGACAAGTGGGACAAATTACAGTTGAACCTATAACATGTAATAAAAGTTTGCAAACACATGGAGTAAAACACTCTTCTTCTTCATTGTTTTTCCTACTCTCTTCCGCAACTTTTCTCTTCTCACTTTACATAAATTATTCCTTGCTATACATAAATAGACAGAAAATATACTTGTTAAGAAACTAATATATGCTGTATTATGGTAATATTTCATTGTGTGTCTTATATTTGTCTGTATATGTATATTAAGAAATAAAACATTACATAATAAAAAAAAAAATGGAATGAATTGCCTGATACTGTTAGGAATATAGCTTTATTTTTAAATTATAAAATAACTCTAAACACAACCATTTTTAAAATACAAAACATTCCATCGTACTACTTTAAAGGGGAGAGATGTTAATCTCTCATTCACAAAAGATGCAGTAATCTAAATTCAGATTTTTCTTAATAATCACTTAAGGCTTGATGAAACATGCGAGTGTAACTTTGAGAAGGAAGATGCTGAACACTATATCTTACATTGTAACAAATCTGAATAAGGGGAGATCCTTTGAAACCACAGAAAACAAAGCAAATACTGATTGCAGACTCGGTTATATTGAGTCTGTTCATGAGCAATACTGAAATATGCGACAGTGCTCACGCCCCCTAGCACCAGCTTAAACGGAATTCAACTTTCAACTGTAAATGCGCTGAAATCAATGATTCCAAAGGATCAGAAAGTATAACAACACTGAGAATGAAGTACGGGGCGACTTTTTACAGCCGCCACACGAGCACTTAACATCTGCTGTTGTGAGTTATAAAATACCGAGATGCAAGGCTTAAACTTTTCCGAGCCACACGTTGTTTTTATTCTTGAAATTGTTACATGCTACTTTTTGTTCGACTTTCCTGTTTAGCGCTGTTCCAACTGTTCTAATTGATACCAACTTTATTTTCAACATTATGATAGGATATATACTTAATCATTAGGGTGAGTCAGTGAGTTACAGTCGAGTCTCGATGGCGCGAGCTTGCTTGACTTGGAACCAACTTAGGCAGCTTAGAGATATCGAGGATCGACTGCAGTCAAGGATGTAGATTTGCATTCCTCTTATTTTGTTCTTTCCTCAAATCTTTACCTTCCTCTATGCACCTTATTATTTTCACATTTCACTTCTTCGACTTAATCTTTATTACGAACATAACTGCTACACTTATATTCTTTAAACTTTTCCAGTTGTTAATTCTGTTAACAACATAAACCACTACCAATAATACAAATGCCCAATTTTAGGGGAGGGTCTTTACTAATGTTGCTAGAGCTTGTGGCCCAACCAATTTACTTATATTTATACTTTGTGGTGTTACATGTTTTGTAAATATATACAACTGTATTAAACTATAAAATGAGCCATATGTAGACACAACTGTGGCAAAACGAGAGCAACGATAGTAAGTAAATGCATATTTTCTTCTTATTTAGTTCTTGTTCGGCATTTGACAGGTGATGTTTAAGAGTCATTATACGCATACTGTACACGCTATGTACATGGTTTGGAATAAAACACTTCAGAACTTTAAGGAAATTGATAAAATAAACATAAATTTTATAAAAATGTACTCTTATATCCCATATATTGTTCTGTAGCTGAAAGACCCAATCAAAATTGAAAAAATGTTAATCGAGCAAACTTTTTTTATATCATCCAACTATCCATACTAAAATGTGAGCCACGTAGGTTGAATTTTGGCCTAGGTATGGTAAACATTCGATGGTCGGTTAATCATGTTTAGAATACTGGGTATTGATAAAAAATGTACTGGGTATTGTATATTGTCTGAATTTGATATACTGAGGATTGTATTAAGAACCAGGGGTGCGTTCATTAGCGCGGGCACCACGTGGCGTTTCGCGAAACTCTTGAGTTAGCGCTATTGAAAGATAGGTTTTCAGCAAGCGTTTTGTTAGATCGCCTGACGAGTTATTGAGGTGACTCGCTTGCGTAAGCTACCTAACAAAAATGGCGACCAGGGCCCGATTCGGGATTACAAACGACTAAGGGTACTGTATAAGACAGTAGTATCTATGGTCTTCATCGCGAAAACGTGAAAAATACCGATATCTATTCAAAATCTATAGTTATAGTAATGAATGATCATCGTATGTACCACAACTAGCGTAATTACATAATTAGTTCCACAATTATAAGTAACTAACGAAACAAAAATCAAGGAAGTGACCGTAGCTCAATAGGTAGCGAACTAACTCTCAAAAAACAGGAAACACGGTGACATATCATTAACGCTTTCTGTGAGTACTCTTTGATGACTGCAGTATTTAAGAAGATTTTTATTTAACATATCGAGTGGTTGCTATGACAACAGCACCGCATTCGGTTTGTAGTTTTTAGAGTTTACATTAGTGTGTTATTATATTATAGCAATAAGATGGTTTTACAGTAGAGAATGTCATACACATGACGCATATGTTTACCGATTCACCATCTGACACAGAACCCATTACATGTATATTATTATGGGGAAATGACAGCTAACGTGATTGGTTAACAATTTATATGGCGTTTATGGACTGTAAGTATAACGCTGGAAATCAAGCATTCTTGAATGGTAGAAATTGTAGTCAAATTTACATGACCATAAATTGCAGTATGGTCCGTGGCCACGATACACGCTAACAGATACCGTGTCCGTAATTTATGTCGAAGCTTGATACTTCAATGTGAGATGCAGCTGGATTATGGCGTCATCAATCGTTGATGATTGATCATTGGTGTTGAAGTACATGTAGTGATAATGGTGTAGGCTGGTTTCGGTCCCTGTAACTGTATTATTACCGGTAGTTGTCCTTAACATCTTCATTGCCATGACGGCATCTGCTTGAATCATTTCTTGTCTGATTGTATTTCTCAATTGCATAGGGTAACTAAGTTTAAACAGTATTTCTTTTAAATAAGATACAGTCAGAGCTGACAATATACACAGTTTAGGATTATAAAACAACATTTGGCTCAAAACTTATATTAACGCTTCTCCCTTTTAGTGGGTAACTTGATTAGAAATATCGTAATGAATGTCAAACACCTTGGTCCTGATCAAACGCCTCATTACAAACTGTTCGCAAATAGCTATTGTACCCGGGTAAGGCGGTAAGGGGTTTGGTTTTATTCATACATATATACGTAGCTTGTCCTTGCTGCGACACAGTTATAGGTGATATAGCACCGGTGTGTCTATACTCGCATGTGTATGAATGTATTGGTGTCACTTTTTGGTGGAGTCTTACCACTCAGTTCGGGTAGTGGATGTATTCTTTCTTTCTCTAAATGGGTTTTGTAGCAAGTAAATTACACAACGTCAGGCCAATGCGTTCGAGAATTATTGCATTAGTCAGTCAAAGACGAGGAAATTACACATACCGATTTAAATCCATCTCAATTCTTTTTTTAAAAATTAGCAAACAATACCGATTTGCAACTTTTACTTTTAACCGCTACTTTATTCAAGCGTTAACAGTGCATTTATAATTACATGAATTTGATTAAAAAAGAAGGCATCGTGTAAAACAAATTCTTACAAACAGTTTGATACCACATTTGCCTATATTTCTGTATAAAAAGATGGAAATTTTAATTCCTAAACAAATGCACAGTTTCTTTTTCGTGTCAGTATAGAATAACATTTCTTGACATACTACCTTCCAGCTATCAATCTCTAACCCCTACCCTATCCTACTCAGGGTACGCACTCTTTATAGGGGGTCCGTGGGCGTGCTCACACTGGAAAATCTTATTCCTAGATGGTCTCTGGTGCGTTCTGATGGCGTTTCCAGCATTCTAAACAGATATAAAACCAACATAAATCTATGTAAATTGTTCGACTCCAAATGCCCAAAGTATCTTATCTAGGATAACATTTTGCCGTCCATCTATTAATCTCTAACCCCTGCCCTACTTACTCCTATATGCATTCTTACAAGTGGGGTCCGGGGGCATGCCCCCTCCCCCCCCCCCCACCCCCGGTAAAAATGTATTCCTAGATGATCTCTGTTGCGTTCTGAGGGAGTTTTGCGCATTTAAAAAAAGGTAAGATGCTAATATAAATCTAATATAATTCAACTAAGAAACAACATAAATTGGTAATACTAAAGGATATATTTTTATATTGTCCTCCGGCTATTAGCATAAAACCCTACTCGTACCGTTCCGATCAATGATGGGGTCAGGGGCATGCTCCCCCTGAATTTTTTTTTTCATTTCTAGATGGACTCTGGTGCGTTTTGCACATTCAAACAGGTAATTTATACTAACGTTTATTTATGTAAAATTCCGAAACTAATATATGTTTATTGGCAAAATCCCTTTCCCCTTTGTTCCTACGGGCCTGCAGGTTTTGTCATGACACGGCTCATATATAGATCAGACTAGTAGCTAACCCATTTGGAGTGGTGATGGTTATAATTGGTGGCATGCTTTTGATTTCTTTCCCGTCACTGCTATAATAGATAGTTTGCTATTATTTCCTGCATTTAAATCTTATACGTTTAAAACAAGGTTCACCTTACTATATGAATGCGAAAACGCCACTATTTACAAGGACCCAAACTGTATTTAATTCATTTACACACGAAGCCTCAAATTGGAAAGGTCAGGTTCTATCACAGTCTAGTAGTCCTTTTTCCGATTCGACCATGTTCAGAGGGCTCTTGTAGGATCCTTATATATTTATTCATTTTTATGTGTGTGACGAGCAGTGTTGAGATAAATCAGACGCCTGGCTACCCGGTATATTATCTGGCTCCAGACTGCTTGCAATGGAAATGACAGTGTTATAGCGTGAACGCGTTTATCGGGAAAGAACAGCGTCTTGTCCTCTGTCCAAGCAATACAAGCTGTAAGACAGGTATTGATCTTTACATGTACCAGCATCTCTTTGCTTCCCTGTTTATCCTTCAACACCTACTCTGTGGGATACTCAATGTGTGGCTATTCCGTGTCAAACCAAAGACAATTAAATGTTCACATACAGAAAACGATAAAACAAGAATGCGTGGTTCTATTAATGTGTTAACTGAAAGTGTGCAATCTTGCGATGTTTGAAGGATAACTTTGTTGGTATGTTGATTTGCAAAACAAATGTGTGCTTGACCGTTTTGACTTTCTTTCGACTGTTTTTGCAAGTATTTTGACCAGATCAGAATCCGAGTAACTCGACGTCTGATTAGGATTGAATTTGTTTGAAACGTATATAAAGCCTTGATAGGCAGAGTGATGTCTATATAAATATAGTAACTGTTATCATGACAGTGAAAATGATATAATATACATTTCGCCTGCAGATCGAGAAAACTATTATGGCATTGGCAAACAGTTAACATCAAACCACAAATACATTCACTTTATAGCTGTAAATAGTATGCAATGATGATGGTATTTGTGTTTACATGTTTCTGTAAAACTAAAAATTGTATTTTAAGGTTGATCACTCCTAATGAGATCGGGTCCAATGTGATCAATACCAGTAATCTACGGACACCTTATCGTTAAATTTACTCATTCACTTCGAATTGCGTAATCGTCTTTATTTGCAAACAATTTAGACTCAGATCAGGCGACATGTCACGCGGCATTTGGTCTGGATCCAGACTGTTTGACACTCGTTTCAATATGTCAATATTAGTCTGCATCTCAAATCAACGAATATGGCAAAATCAACTAAGGCGACAAATATTTTAGCATTCTATAATATGGAGATGGAGGGTTTTAAATAAATCGTGTTTATGTATATTAACGTTTGATTGGGGTATACTGTTTTGCGCCTGTTTATTTGTTGATACTACACCATTCCGTTAGGACAGTAATATACGAGGGTTGTTACTTAAGTTCGTAGACTTTTGTTCTTATTTTTCTATGTAAACAATTATGTGGTATCTAAAGGTACATAATTGATATATAACGTCTTGTTGTTCCGTAGATACTTTAATTTTACAAAATGAGTATTTGCAAGTATTAATATATTGTCTCCATAGCAACGCATGTAACGCTTCCCGGGGCACGCCATTTTCATACTTTGTTTCTTATTGAAATCATTCCGATACGTGTGTCATTTGACGTTAAAATTCAGTGTAAAAGCGTATGACACAAAAACGACGTTATGACGTAATGCCCTTGAAATTTGAAAATAATACAAAGTTGCATCTAGTTTCTACACGACTTTAACCTATCGCCGTAAGCATTTTATTTAACGAAAATGACGTTAACAGATGACGTCGAAACAAGAGTGTTGATAAAAGTGTGTGTGTTTAATTAGGGAAATCACCTACAGAGACTTTGAATTTGATTCGGAAAACTAACATGAAATTAACTTGTTGCCTGGCACTTGTTTTAAAATGGTATGAACGCTTTAAAAAAGGACGAACTTCAATGAAAGAGAACGAACGAAGCGGGCGTTTTGGAACTTTAAGGCAAACATTCATTAAATTTGACTAAGTGAAAGAATTTGTGAACAGATCAAAGAATAGTACGTCAGCCTAACATGAACAGGGGTATATAGACACATATGGCACATAGATAAAGCATCATGAGAAATGTATTCAACTCGCTGGAAGTTACTTGGAAAAATGTTAAACCTCTAATTTGTTGTAAATAACACTTGACGTCATTTTGACGTCGCTTTATTGCCCGACCGTGCCCCGGTCCTGCTTATGTGCCTTTCTTTCAATCCCTATAATTTTACCATGGATTTATGTACTGATTTGAAATTTTGTCTTATAATTAAAAAAAGAACAACGTATCCAGTGGTGCTTGTTGTTTTTTTCAGCTACGATAACTAAAGTTCTCGTGAAAAAAGTCTACGAACTTAAATAACAACCCTCGTACAATCAGTTCATGTGTGTTTGGGGGAACATTTTAAACTATTGGCCCGATGTATCAGGGAAGACTTTCGAACTGTTGCCTGAGACCGACAGGCCGAGGGCAACAGTTGGAAATGTCTTTACTGACAACGACGGACAATAGTTTTGACAGTTCTCCTCACACATTAAAAAACTGTTTTATTACCTAATTAAAAATATATCTAGATTTTCGAAAAGAATTTATCTGAGCCAAAAATACAAATGAAATAAAAAAATGTTAGTCATTTTGAATTTTTGACACACGTCTGATGAAAGACCAGCATCTTCTTTTAGGCGCTTGCATGTTTACAATGTACGTCTGTACATTATTTAATGTTCCGGTCCGTTTGTTTTTCGCTGTAAAGGATGGCGTTTAAACTTATGGTATAATACGAACTCGTCTCATGCATAAAAGTAATAAGATAAATAATAAAAAACATGAAATAAAGTACTAAACCTTCACAAGACACCAAACCATGACAAATATTCAATACTGTTTCATTAATTTCCAATATGGCAAACCCGGTAACCGGAAAACTTCTAGATGACCCTGGTTTTAAAACTTCTTCGTATCTTTTCGCGAATGAAACAGTTCCTGTTAAAACTAACCGGATTAGGAAACGTCAGATGAACACAGCACATCAGTCATTAATAACGAATTACAAGTTATATATAGCAGTAGGTAATAAAGCCTGATGTAATGACGATAAATTATGACTGTTAATTACACTGTTAGTGGAATGCTAACACAATTGGGCAACAGTAGTAAAGCTTCTCTTTAACGATCACCAAATTGTGTCAACTATTAGGTGCAATGACAGATGATTGCTTAAAGCAAGGTTAGAAACTTTCTGTTATTATTTTCACCTTACTTTAAGCTGTCACCTGTCTTTTGAACAATCAATAAGCATCATTTTAATAGTTTTATTTATGCTTTTCGGTGGATTACCGGAAAATAGCAGTGGATAATCACTTGGTAATCCACTGCAGTGGAGTATCACCAATCGCCGTTTTCCCCGTAGGGCTCCCCAAAAATCGTAGTCAATCGTGTCTTATCGTTAAATTCCGGCAGTCCGATTTGTCGCGAACCACTCTACGGAAGAACACGAATCCAAAATCGGGAGCAACGACGTAATTCGGATGACGTCAAATCAATAAATAAGTGACGTCATCGTACGGGAAACTGTTTCGTTACTGTGTTCGATGTAAACTTGGGGCTCAACACGGGGTAAATCATGTACTTTCGCTTTCACAATTGTCGAACAATTTCGTTTAAAAAGTGGCTTAAAAGCATAGATAAATAGAATAATTGTATTTTTTCAGTATAAGATCGAATTTAATCGATGTTCATTCAATGGATTAAATTTCTATCTTATACTGAAGAATTTTTTTTATCCTCTATGGAATAGAGAGCTTTTACTGTACGTGATTCTTTCACATTAAACGCGCTGGTGCTATACAAGCATGTTCATTGCAAACATGTCACATAACCTGATCCCAAGTCGGGTTATTCATTGACCCGCGAAACTTTAAAGAACAATATCAGTTAGAAGTGGAGTTAAGTCAATGTTTTCCGATTAAAAGTATTTTTTACAATGACAAAACGTGCATATCTCGATCTGGGGCCTTCTGGTCTAGATCTTTCTTGTTTGCAAATAATGTGTACTCTTCTTAAGGGTGTATCAAACCCATAAGCGATTTTTTCAAAGTATTTAACTTTTTTTCTATCATTGTTTTTTTTTGGAAGAGCTGTTTATGATGAATGAAAAAAATTGAAAAAATATATATATGGAGGTGTCCTTATTTTTGAGCTACAGCGATTTGAAAATGTATGTCAAAAGACAAGGTTCACGAAGCCTCCGATTTGGCCCCGTAAAAAAAATAATTTCAAAAAAGCTTTTTATCTTTATTTTCTGTTTATTTGTCAATATCAGATACTAATACTCCATAATATACACACACACGACCCAAAGTCATGTTTTGACAATATTATAGTTTCTTGTAAATGAACCGAGAGGCCAAAAATGACAAAAAAGCAGATTTTTGGTGCAATTCTAGGTATAAATCCTAAAAGTAAATTATGAAGGCACGCGTGCGACACTTCAAAATTTGGATATGTTACTTACATATTTATTGTGTACTTAAAATATCTTTGTGTCGCATTAGTGCCTTCATTGTTTATTTCTATGATTTATACCCTGAATTGTACCAAAAATCTGCCTTTTTTGGCCTCGTGGTCCATTTACAAGAAACTATAAAGTTGTCAAACCTTGAATTTGGGTTGAGCTTTGTGTATAATATGAAGTATTAATATCTGAAATTGACAAATAAAGAGAAAATATAGCTAAAACATAAATTGGAGAAAAAAAAAGATTGTTACAGGGCCAAAACGGAGGCTTCGTGAACCTTTTAAAAAAATTACCCATTCTGAGTACAAGCTTCAGTAAAATCTATTTCAAAACAAAATAAACATGGTAATTTGGGTTTTCTTTATTTATTTCATGTCCATGGTGGTATTTTTTACATATATAAACCAAATTTAGACAAAGCAGGCACCAGGTTTGAACAATATGGATCCTTGAATATCAAAAATATGCTTTTTATATTTCATGATGATATAAAAAAAAAAGTAAAGAAGTTCGAAAATGAAATAGTTTTAGTATTAAACTTTTTCTTATATTCTACCAGATGAAAGCCCATGCTAAGGCAGTTCAAAATATGAAAATAAATTGAAAGGTCAGTGTTGAAAATTTTGAGTTATTGAAGTAAAAAGAGTTATCTCCCTTTACAAAATTTACAAAAAAGTACCATATCGATGATTTTTAGAGCTTTATAAATTTCACATTTGGTGCCTGTTCTCTCTTAAATTAGTTTTTGTATGAAGAAATACTACCATAGACAGGAAATAAATAACACAAAACCAAATTATCGTATTTGTTTTTCATTTGATATGGATTTTATTGAAGCGGGCTGTTTGAAAATTACAAAATAAGAAAGAGTGGGTGGGGTAAATTTTACATGGCCGTAGAGCCAACAGTTGTTCACCAAAATGTACAATTTTTCAATTATTTTATTCATCTTAAATAGCTATTCAATACAAAACCATCATAGAGTGTTTTCTAATACTTTGAAAATTTCCCAAATTCATGACTTTCATACACCCTTAACAGGAACATCTGTTGTAAAGAACGCTTATAATTGTCACTCTAGTTTAAATGGTTAAAGAGAGCGGCAACCAATTTTAGCATAAAACCTTATGCATTTATTGTGATAATAATTTACAGTAAAACCTGTCCTAGCGGTCACCTGGTATAAGCGATCACCTGGCGTTAACGGCCAGTTAGATCTTCCCCCCCCCCCCCCCCCAATTGAATTCATTCTATATTGCCCCTTGACTAAGCGGTCACCTGTATAACGCAGCCAGCGGCCAGTAAAATTCATCCCAAACACTGTTTCTACATTTCTACATTTAATTGTATTAAACGGCCAAGTTAGGCCGTGAGCCAGGCACCTGAAATTTGAGGTACGGGTACCAATCGGGTGAATAAGGTTCACTATGATTTTCAGAAAGCCCAAACTCTCTGCTTTTAGGAAATGTATGATAGCAGTAAATTCATGGCAGCTTTGTTGGCTTTTGAGGCATTTTTGTTACCCCACCCACCGAGTTAACGTTGTAAAAGGATCATTGTTGTCACAATCGTACTTTTTGTACTGCATGCATTTTTATTGGTGCCTAACATCAAAACGGGTATTGAAACATGCCATTAAATGTTATTGACATTATTAAAGGTTTTAACTTTGGTAAAAACCAAAATTCCATCATCTTTTTTGACGAAAAAATCACCTTTTTATGCCTTTAGACAAATGTCTTTTGATATGGATGGCATATAGTGATCCTACTGGCGGTGCGTACGAGTTAAACATATTTTACCGATTCTTGTAGCAATAACACGGTGTAATAAAATGTTTTGGTACTTAAACAGTTGTTGGTTAGGGTAATTCCAAATCCAACCATATCATCCAACCTCAGTTTGACATTGACCTTGACCGAATTTTGTCTACGAATATGTTATTAGGGTTGTTTATTGGTTAACTAGATTTTACTGTTTCGTCTAGCATCAATACCGCATATAAGAATGATTTGATACTTGCTGCTTTTGATCATTGCCAATTCACCCATATCACCTAACCTCAGTTTTGACCTTGACCTTCACCGAATTTTGAACTAAACTATGTTATAAGGGCTGTTTTATTGGTTAACTAGATTTTACGGCATCGTCTAGCATTATTACCGCTTACTGGAATGCTATGAAAATTTCACAGTTATGGCTTAGAATCATTCTCAGTTCACCCATATCACCCAACCTCCATTTTGACCTTGCCCGTGACTGAATTCGGACTTAGAATATGTTATAAGGGATGTTTATTGGTTAACTAGATTTTACCGTTTCATCTAGCATTAACAACTTTTATTAGAATGCTTTGAGACTTGCACAATTGTTACATTCCATAATTCCCAATCAACGAGTATCAACAAAACTTAATTTGGCATTGACCTTGACCTTATTGTGGACTAAGAATATGTTTTATGTGCTATGTCAAGGTTAAATAGATTTTATCTTTTCGTCTAGCACCGCTTACTCAAATACTTGGATACATATACAGTTGTCGCCTTTTACCATTCACAATCTATCCATATCACCCAACCTTGTGTTTACCTTGATAATACCACAGAGATCACTGTCAATGAGGACTCACAAACTCGCATTGGGACCATACACTTCCGCTTGAACACTTGTGCCACCAAGCGTTACTATATAACAGTGCATCTATCAGCCAATTTAGAGACATTCTTGAAGATACGAAACACGAGAACTCTCACACACAGCTGAAAAGGTCACAAATGCAGAAATACGAGGAAAACGTTACTAAAGTAACATATCTAATAAGAGGCTGGTTCAACCCATTTGAAATAAATCAAGATCTAATTAGCATATCCACCGTTAATGCTGTACCTTGAGACATCGCAAAAGACCTTCTGAGTGCGCAATCAATTGGTCAATGCTCGTATGCACAATTTAAAGGAGAACAACCATGATGGAATGAAGAGCAGCAAAGTTTAGACCTCAAGCAGCATGAAAGTGAAATCCAGTGGAAGACTGGCAGTTCTTATAGCTGATAATGCTTTTGTTCGGTCGCATCACAGTTATGGCACACACACGCAATCTCCAGATAAATTTCATTATTTTACATATTGCTCTTTGGCAATAGTCTTTCGCAACATTAAATGGTTTGCTAAGAAATCCAACAATGCTGCATTAGCATTGAGCTAACAGAAAACGCTTGACTTAGCTGAAGGTGTCCCGAAAAAGTCTGTCTCTGTGATTGACGGAATGAACCTCGTATAGAGAGTCAAAAGATACCAATGCATTTTTGTGGCTGCGCAAGCACTATTCTATCGATGGTACTCGAGGCGGCAGTGACAGTGATAGAATAGATGTATACAGGGGAGACGCTTCTTTAGCAATACGGTCAATAATAATATTCTTATAGCATTCCTGGTGCATCAATGGATGAAAACTGAGCACAGTCAAAGGTTACAGAGGATTTGATTTGATTTTTTTTATTTACGTCGCTTTCAACAGTATTTCAGTCATATCGCGACGTCCAGCTAATTATAGGTGGAGGAAGACCCCAGAAGTCCTTTATGCACTGTTTCAGGCACAAATCGACAACTGGGTAGAACCATCGACCTTCCGTAAGCCAGCTGGAAGTCTTCCCCACATGAGAAATCCGAACGACCCTACTGGGATTTGAACTCACAGCGGTGAGGAGCTTAGTGATGTAAGTCACAGTGACTATACCAATAAGCCACGGAGACCCCTAGGTTACAGAGGAAAATATCGCACCTTACGTTGAAATCAAATGCTTCAAAATAAAATACAATGGATGCGAAGAGGTACAGGGTCTTTGAAGCAGCCAAGAAGAAGCAAATGAACGTATTTAAGAAATGCTGGACAAAGACACGCACAAGTTATATATGATATCCTGAAAATTGAGGACGCGATTGACACTGATGTTTGCAAGTCACTGAATTGAATGTATGTTTTAACATGTTGTGACACGGTCAGTGCATTTGCTGGTAAGAATAAAACATGCGCACTGAAATTGATGAATTGTAATGCTGAAGCTCAAAAATGTTCCCAGAATTTGAATAGGAAAGGGGTACCCCTCCTGATTTGATATACAGACTTGAGATGTAAACGTCAGCTCTATGCCCTGTAAGCGCCATCAGCAAAAGTGAATGATCAGCAGTACGGCTTATTATGTACCACATAGGGTAAGATAGAGCGCCACCAGCTACCTCATGCCTGGATGGATGGACAAATTATTTTGGTTTACGGCACTGCGCCACAAAATGGGTCATAAAGCGCCAGTGAATGATGGGGAAATGATGAGACGCGATGATGACGATGACTTCGCGCAGATGATTTTGACTAATTTCGTCCTTTGCAAAACAGCAAATAAGATTAAAGTCAACTACCTGTCTTCCTTAATTTTAGTTCTTAGAAGAGGGGGTAATCTCGTTCTAACAAAGAGAAACAATTCCGTATGACAATTAACCCACAAAAATACAACAAGATAGGAATGTCTGGACTGTTTAGTTAAGCACACTTTAAGAGCTAACCTCAAGGCTGCTATTTGGAGACGATGATATTCCAAATCCACTAGGAAGAGGATGGAAAGTTGTGAAAGATGGTGAGATTGATCAGCTATTAGACGACTTGCTGGATAGAAAACAGCTCCGACGTAGATGCTTGACCTACTAGCGGGGAGCTGTGCTTATAAATGTACTTTGCCTATATGTGTATGCATTTCTTATGGTTTGAATAGTATGAACATGTGCAAACTCCCTAAATGTGATAATCAGGCAACTTAGTACAGAATCAGATGATGAAGAACATCCACTGGAAGAGGCTGAAAACATTTAGAGTGAAGGAGATGTGAGAATTGGTATTCTTACATAAGAATTACAACCCACACGTCAGTGGTTGTAATGCATTGATTATTCTTCAATGCCGACTAGATGTTTAGACATTCTCATAACACTGTTTTCAATAGTTTGAAAGTTAACGCCACTAGATTGTCTTTAAACTTAAATCCTTTGACCCGAAGTATATGTTTTTCATCTGTTATGTGCCAGCAAGTGTATTTGAAAATTGCAGAGTCAAGGATTTGTACAATATTAGCCTTAGCATAAAAAGAGAGTAAGAATGTCTTAGAACAGTACTGCTTTAAGTGAATCCCGGAGGCACCCTTAGCAGGACTGTTTATTCTGATTTTTTTTCAAGGTCCAAATTAGGTCAAGTCCAAGGCCAAACCGAGCTTTGGTGATATTCCTGGATTTCGAAGGGTTCAATGTATTCAGTATGCAATGATCAAATCATTCCAGAAAGAAGTAATAACTCTGGAGAAACGGTAAAATCTATTTTACCAAGAAATAGCTCAAAAATAGCTGGGAATGGTTCAAGGCAACAACTGTAGAAGTGTAAAATCATTCTAGTGAGCTGTTTTCATGCTAGATAAAATGTTAAGATATGGTTGACTTCGTACGAACGAACAGGGCGATTACTTGCATCAATAGATTCCAGGAGCCAAAACAGGGATTTTTCGTTATGAAAAAGATGACGTAATTAATTGTTTTCGCTTAATTAAATTACTTAAACAATTCAAATAATGCCTAATGACATGTTACAATACTTTTTTAATGTGATGTTTCAAAAAAACGTATGCATGACCAAATGTATGATTGTGATAACGATGGTCCTTTTACAATGTTAAACTTGGTGGGTGGGGTAACAAAAATGCCTGTTTTGCAAGAGTAAATTACTTCAAAAATTCCAATGATGTCTAATTGCATGTTACAATACATTTTTATAATGATGCTTCAATAGAAATGCATGCGCTACCAAGAGTATGATTGTGATAATAATGGTCCTTTCACAATATTAAACTTGTTGGGTGGGGTAACAAATATGCCTTTTTTGCTAGAGTAAATTACTTCAACAATTCCAATAATGTCTAATGACATGTTTCAAAACATTTTCAATATGATACTTCAATAAAAATGCATGCATTACCAAAAGTATGATTGTTATAATGATGGTCCTTTTACAATGTTAAACTTAGTGGGTGGGGTAACAAATATGCCTTTTTTGCCAAAGTAAATTACTTCAACAATTCCAATAATGTCAAGTGGCATTTTACAATACATTTTCAAAATGATGCTTCAATAAAAATTCATGCATTACCAAAAGTATGATTGTGATAATGATGGTCCTTTTGCAATGTTAAGCTTGGTGGGTGGGGTAACGAAAATGCCTAAAAAGTCAACAAAGCTGCCATGATTTTACTGCTATCATACATTTCTTAACTAGTCACACATTGATCTTTCCGAAAATCATAGTGAACCTTATTCACCCGATTGGTACCAACCAACCCCTCCGGCTCACGGCCTAAGTGGCCGCCCGCTGAAGTGTAATATGCCTGAATACCTGTGTCATTCAACAAATCCACGCGTTGATCCTGTAACCTCAACTACGTGGTCGGCGAGGGGGTGTTATTATCAACAAGTTTGTCTGGGAGATTAGCGATTACGTAATCAACATTTTCCATATCAAACCCACTGTAATGAACGGTCGGGCAACTTGAATACACGTGTTATGATTTCTGTCGAACGTGTCACTCTAAATAACCGCCTAAAAACACAGCATATGCTTCTGGTATCAAACTCTTTTAATTAATCGTCAATAACACAGCCCAAGTCATTCTTATATGTACATAACATGTGTACTTTAATGGGCATTTCAAGGAAAACTAATTTACTTCGGTCGGAATTCGAACCCGTGACATATCGCACGTACTACGGACACAACGGTAAACGGCTAGGAAACTTTATATTCAGACATGTAGACAGTCTTCTCCAATAGATGCTTTTGCGCTCAAACATTAATTTATTACAAAAAAGTTCTAGTTCTGATCAAGTTACAATTAGTTTACCAGCAAAATTGTAATCAAACGGCTATATCTTAAACGCACAGTTTCTGGACTTTTGCTGGGCAGTATAGACTGTATGCCACTTGCTGAGAAGTGACTGGGTAATATCACTTAGCCAAAGCAAAATATGTCCAACCTTTTACCCTTTCCCTCTCAATATCTCCATAATGTGCGTTTGCAAACAGTTTATGTCCTGATCAGACGCCGCGAAACGCTCAGGACCCAAACTGTTTGACACTCTTATCGATATTTTTTAAGTCATACAACATTTAATCTAACTTTGAAACGTGTCTTGAAGACAACAATAATGAAGAAAACGACAATAGAGCGGTAAAAATCTCCCATTGTTTTGAACATGAAAGGGTTAACAATCACCTTGACAAAAAATGAAATGCAAAAGCTGGGTTTTTGTTAGGGACGGGGGTACTTAAATAGTAGCTTGACCAATGCCTGTTATATAGCAAAACGACAAAGATGCATTTATTGATGAGCGGACTCCAACAGGGGACCTCAAACTGAGTCTACACTATTTGCATAATATAATTATACCCTTATGCTTGCTTGTTTGTACTAGACGCATTTATTGCCACTAGGTCTATTTTGGTAACAGTGACAGACAAAAGGGACATAATGCTAAGTGTCATGTCTGCCAGATTGTCACTGTGGGAAACAAGGATGTAGGAAACATTCTCTAGTAATGCCCTTTTCCCGAATATCCTAGAAATATATGTAGTCACTGACGGGGGAATAGAATGTATGAAAATACGGTCTCTATTAGGAATTGGGTAAGGTTGTGAAAACGCTTTATACTGTTCCGCCTAAGGATGTGAAGATGCGTTTAAACAAGAAAACGACAAGAGTTAAGTTAAATAAGGAATCGCTTATGGTACGAACAGTTCGTTTCAGTGAGGAATAGGTAGGTGTGTGAAACAACAACAATCGTTAGCATGTTAAATTGCATTTTTGTTGTTTATACGCGTACATAGCTGCTGATGTGCTTCTTTTTTCTTTCAACAACCGTAAAGCAGGCACATAACAGGACGTGGGAACACTCAAATAGCTCTTTATTAAGGAATGATGGAACATGAACAAATCTACATTAAGAATAGGCTAAGGTCTGCAGAGGGGATAACTTGATATATCCTCTTTCCTGAAAACTTGGCTAAATGTTGTTAAGGGTTTGAGCAAAGTATGGTTGGACTTAATGTTCGTTCTGATTAAGTTCCTTACCCAAGAAAATAAATAGCTGGATACAAAGGATTTAACATTACCTATTCCGTGCTATTTAAAGATCTTGGTTCAAAGTCACAAGAGTCTTGATAATGCTACAACGCGCCTACCAGTCGGCCCTAAAGAACCGTATATGCTAATACAATTATTTCTGTTTTACACAGTAGCTTGGTGTCCGACCAAACCTTAAACTGGTTTCCACTCAGATTTTGATAAATCATCAATATTTTCAAGAATCTTTATTGGCTCCATTTGGTTGCAAAACCTTTTGCTTCATTATGTTTAAACGGGAAATACTATAGACGTTTTCAGCATTGTGTACCATTGTCACTCATTTCAGACACAATGACTACAGATCAGCGTTCAATGTTCTCATGGAATATGCAGACACAGGAATCCCGGAGTAATGTGCTCAGTTCAGCCAGTATCTCCGTCAACAGCCCGTTGTGTGGGCGAGCGGGGTCGACAAGAGAGAGAAACTGCCAGATGCTAAAGCTGATCCTACTGTCGACAATACCGGGAATTATTCTAATAGTCACCAATACTCTTAGTCTTGTAAATAGTGTGCATGTAAGTATAATGGCAAGGAAATTTAAATCTTTATTTTCGTGAAAAAATTAAACCTTTGTCAGCATTCGAACTCTTTTACCTTTCATTCATCTACGGGAAATGTCCGACACTATACTACTTCGGCCAACCGCACGACTAACATCGACTGTCGCATTCAATTATATATCTTAGTAAGAGAAACTGCAGCAATGCCGACACCCCTAATTTTTTTAACGTACCAAAATGTAAAGTACATTCACGTTTCACCTCTCGTTGTTTACCTTATATCACCTTACGACGATATTGACCTTGTGCCATTTGATCGGTTACTATTACGTTTAACCATATTTGCACCGATGTTATTGTTATCATATTTGATTGATAACACAGTGTTCCCACTCTACATCAACACCCAATTTAAGACAAATATCGTGTATTTTTCGGATGAAGTTGCTTTAGGGAGAGAAAATTAATAACCTTAAAGTGCTTACTTCTGCAAGCAGTTTGAACACAGACCAGACGCCGTCTGACGTGGGTTCAAACTGTTTGTCACTCGTCTTTTTGTTTCTTCTGTCAAAGATCAAATACGTAACTTTGAGAAGAAGAAAAAAACCCGCAAAGAACAGTTTTAAGCAGTCTATTAAAGCGTCATACATAACTTCTTGTTTGGGGAACAGCGGCAAGCATTGTTGTAAGGAGGCAATCGTTGTATGGACGACCGTTGTAGAGAGAGAGAGCACTGTATACCCCTTCTTTCTCACTGCCACTTTATATTTCTATATTTACAGACTCTAAAAGTGAACAACTATGTGATGGAGAATATTCGATTCAGTACTGAAATAGGTGATGTCATCTATTCTCTACAAAGAGAACGCGGGACGTCGGTACTATATACGTCTTCAAATGGCGATGCTTATATACTGCAAAAACTTATCGCACTCTATGATGAAACAGACGAGACTATTGCACGACTGTCAAAATGGAATTTAATAAAGCACAACGACACATTTGTGTCAAAGAGCGACTTTCATGACATCATCCGGTTCTTTCGGGAGCAGTTAGATCCCGTAAATACTACGTTGCACGGCGTTTTGACATTTTACTCAAAAATGAATAAATTGTTAAAATCTGAGATAGAAGCGAGTGTGAAGACGGAGCTGACATACTGGTCAGAGATGGTTGCCTACCAGATGATGTTGCTTAGTGCAGAGCATGCGGGAATTGAGAGAGCTCTGGGAAGTTACTTTTATATTAAAGGTAAGCTACCAGGGTAGTAAAATTTAGAGCTAAGCTATTTGAATTTTTTCAGTTATTACTGTTAGAATTTGTCATATTTATGGCTGGATGTTTTTGTCATGAATCTACTTATATATGCTTGCTGACGGATTCCACAATATGAACTCACGATGGTGATATAAAGACATTCCAGTGGTTGTCCACTTAGCTAATTTCTACCTTAGTGGACGAGGGTATACACAGCTATTGACAGAGTGGATGTCTTACAGTTATGAATTTGTTTAAATTACAGCGCGGAATACATTACTAATTCCCGTTAAAAGGATACAAACCACAAATGGAATGCAGTTGCATAAGAAAATGAACATCGATCACAGTTTATTGTGGTCTGTTTGGCTGTTAGGCACATATTGAGATGGCGGAGTGCTACATTTTGTTGTCAAGTAAATTAATAAAATAGTTGAGTATATCCGCTAAACTACAGCATCAGGGAATGTCATTAATTGTGTATGAGTATACGCACAAGACTTCACACGTCCAAGCAATGCATTTCAGTATACATGAAACATTTGTTGGGTATTTGTAACTTACTGTGACAGTTGTTGTTTCACAGTTTGTAAGAAGAATTTTCTTGCACTCAAAGCCAACTTCGCGGCTTTCACGAAACAAGAGACCCTTGTATGCAGATACATACAGCAAAAACGTTTTGGTTTTGGTTGTGTGTGTGTGTGTGTGTGTGGTTCTTTTAAATAATTTTTTTAGAAATATGGCAAAATGATAAACAGTTAAGACCCTGACCTAAGGCCCCTGTGGGAACCCTCTGATCTAGGTCTACTCTGTTTGCCTATGACAAGTGTACTCATCCCATGTACACTGTTTGTGAAGAGCGCATATTTTCTCACTAAGTGGCAATGAGTAAAGCAACCATTTACGCATTGTTTTAAAGAGGTGAATATCTGTAAAGACAGTCGACTCTTTTATACAAGATGAAAAAATGGGTAATGTGTTTAAAGGAACGTTCTTCGTTATATTTAGCTGGCCGGTTCAAAGTTCAGGTGGAGCTATTGCTATACCCTCGTCGTCGTCGTCGTTAACGGCGTAATCAATTTTAAGAAAATGCCTATAACGTCTATGTCCCTGTAGGTCATTGTTTTCATAGTTAGGATTTGTATGTATATGAATAAGAACTTTCCATTCACAGAAAACTTTTGACCCTGTGTCGTTGACCTTAAACTAAGAGCCGCGCTTAGGTTTCGAAATCTGTGTTTAGGTTTCTCAAAATGCCTATGACTCCTATGTCCATTGAGAAATTCCTTTCATTTTCGATGTACATATGTATATGGACAAGACATTTCCTTGCATGCAAAAAAGTTAAACCCCAGTGACCTTGACCATGACCTCAGGACCCGCGATTAGGTTTCGAAATCTACGTTACGATTTCTCGTATATAACTTTCATATTTGGTATGCCAGTGTACATGGACAAAACATTTCCATGCATGCAAATAAATTAAGACCATTGGCCTTGAACTAAGGTCACGCGTTTAGGTTTCGAAAAACGCTAATAGTTTCATGTTTCTTGCGGTATTAATGTCGTATTTGGTGTACATGTGTTTATATTGACAACACACACTTTCCATACTGGCAAAAAGGTTGACCTCTGTTGACCTCAGAGTGTGCTTTCAAGTTTCTACATTTACCGATGGAGAGCTTTGTTGTCTCACTGACAGCTCTTGTTTATCTTGCTTTAAGCAACCAATTGTATTTACAGTGCTCCCAACAACACTAAATGGGATACACAGACTGGGTGTGTTGTTCGGCGTGTTGTTCTGCGTAACGCGGCGTCTGATCTAGATTTATTTTGTTTGCCACTCCTCATTATGTTTTGTTCTATCAAAATGTCCATCATGTGACTTTGAGAAAAACAGCATATGACAATGGTAAGATATTGCAGCCGTGAAAATTGTGGACATAATTTGTGAACAAGCGTTCTTGTAAGGAGGGTATCGTTGTTTAGAGGGC